>CM034152.1:472632234-472675227 GCA_019776745.2 Taxus chinensis
CGTTTTAAGACTGTAAATTTTGTTTTCGCATATCAAAATATGATAAAAGTTATACCATCCCAAGCATGGAAAAATTCTATGCACCTTAAAAAAAAATAAAAATTGATTTCGATATTTTTTGATATAGTTATGGCGGGCAAACGGAAAGCGCTCCATTTTCTAAATATTTTTAGACCACTTTCACGGAAAAAATCATTAAAAAAAAATATTGCTAAAAAAAATACAAAATAAAATCCATCCCAAGATAGACAACTACATCTAACTTTTCACTAAAGGAAAAAAAAAATAACAAGATTTGGTCATCCAAAATGCGGGCAAACGGACTACAATCTTATAAGTTTTTTCGAAAAAAAAAGTAAGTCATATAATTTTAAGTGTTTAATATAGCTAAACTTGTCCGTTTTTTACAAAAATTAGTATTTTAGAAACTAGATTCCGAATGCTACGATTCATATTTATATAATTTTTTCTAATTTAGAGTGCATGTATAGCTAATAATCCCTACAAGTTGAGATTTCACTGTTTTTTGCAATATGACGTCCACGGATGACCCTATATTTGTCCATCAACTTGGTGCACTTACCCCGTCATTTTCCTAGTCACGACCTTGAATATGGGCACCACGACTCTACTCATAGTACATTCCTTATGGATAAGTTCTCCCTTCTTGGTGAGAACTCCGTGATCATTACATCCATCACCCTATTATTTACCTATTAGAACCATGCTAAGGGTCCATGGGTGTCACTTGTACATTCATCATCCTCTCCTAAGTGGTCTACCTAACTATCTCTATATCTTCCCCATAAAAAATTCAAAATTCCATGGATGCTCATATCAAAAATTCAAAAGAAAACATACTACTCCCTCAAAGGACAATTCTTCATATATATTAAAAAAAAGATTCAAGTAAATAGACCGATCCCTTGAAGGAGGACTATCATGTATATCATCTCTGCCATTCCATAAAAATCATATATGTATAAAGTAGACCACTCATTTGAAGGATGGATACTCTTTTATATCATGGCAGTAAAGGCTTGCTGCATGTACCAACATTCTATCTTATCAACATCCCAAGAAAGCTTCATGCATTGATCAACTTTCTCATTTGTCATAAAAGTCCCACATTGATCAGTATGCTTTTCCCATACCCAGAGCTGGGGAATAGAAATAAGGAAATCCACCTATAGAGAACCTTGTTCCTGGGTACAAGTCACATATAAACCCCTTTGTTGTGTCAACATTGGGCTTATAAACTCACTTTCCATTTTATCCTCATGATCCTTGGAATAACTAACTATCAATGGTTAGGTGTTAACATTTTTTATTCGTTGCAATTTCATTTCCTTAAGTGGATCCATTTCTTGTTTACCTCCAATCCGGTTCGAAGCATTGTATCCTTGTCTTCTCCTTACTACGATGAAGTGTACACTTTTAAACTTTGGTTCGCCTTATCGAAGTAGTATTTTATATCTCAAATCCAATACAATTTTATCTCATCTTATCCATCTATATCATCTAATCTATTATGCTCATTCATCACATCTATTTTATCTCATCTTACCAATCTTTTATCTAATCCAATCTTCCATCTTTTAGCTCACCTCATCATATTCCATCCATCCTCATCTAATTTATTTCATCGTAAGTCCACTTTGTGGCCATATTTGTGTTCCCTCTCAGGGAACCTCTACCTCATCATATTCCATCCATCCTCCTCCAATTTATTTCATCGTAAGTCCACTCTGTGGCCATATTTTTGTTCCCTCTCAAGGAACCTCTATTTCATCTTAAGTCCACCATTGTGGCCACCTTTTTCACCCTAGTCCTACCCAAACGCATATTTTTCGCTTCCTCATGTTTTAAGGATATCTCATGCTATTTTTTCCCTAAATTTTTTGAGACCTTTGTTTTGACCATCCTCGCATTTGTTCACACATATTCTTGATGTCTTCCTTTGACCTGTTGGTCCCATGGCTTGTACATTCATCCGAGTGGGTTCCCATTGGATTCCCTCCATATCGCAGTGATATTTTCCAAATCACAGGGTCCATAGGCCATTAATGTCACATCCCTTGCAGGACGTGCTATGTCTCTACCAATGTGTTTCCAGGATCACCACGATAATTTCATTTTGTTTGTGTTGTTATCTTAGCAATGGTACTTTCCCCTTTTATTGAAGCATCTTATCTTATCATTTTATTTTTCTCACCATTCTACCCTTCCCTTCTCCATATATCTTTGTTGAACTCATGATCAAATTCCTTTGTGTTGTCCATCCCAAGTTTGAGGGGGAACACCCAATCAAGCATTTTTTCTTCTTTCTCATTTTCTCTCGTGGCTTGCCCATCCCAAACCACTCATCAAAAGGGGAAAATGTAGACACAAAAATTTGGTATCGGTACCCTTATCACCTCGTGTTCACATCTTATCACCATGATCATCTATTCAAGTTCATATTTTATCTATTTCCTACCTTTCCCATCCCAAATTATTATTAATCATCATTAATTATCCCATAATCCTCATCTCATTACCTAATTATTCCTAAATAACTCCTAATCAACCCTAATTCTCCTTCCTAGGTTATCTCTCATCTCTAAGCTACCTAGTTTCTTATACCTAGGCTCCATATATCCTTTATTTTCTCCATTTCATCCCTCACCTACCCATTTCACTTCACTATGCAACCTTAACCTACCATATCTCCTGAAACCTAAATCTTGATTCATTTAGGCCTCTTTGCGTCGAGCTGGGTGTCATCTGATCACCATAATGGATGGATCCCTGCAATTAACGACGACTCTCCTAGATCATCGTTGACCCTATAAATATGCCATTGCCACCTCCTGTCAAATGGATGCAACTTTGGAGAAAATATGCTTTCTTGTGATTTTTCCTCCATTCTTGAGTTTCTAAGTAGCTATCACAGTTTTCTTACAGTCCCATTGAGCTTATTTGCATCAATCTTAGAGACTTTGAGGATTTTATCTTCATCTTTCTTTAGTGTAATTATCATTTGCATTATCATTGTTTTCATCATCCATCACTAACATTTTGTAGGTTCAGTTGCCATTAGAGATCCAATTCCAACCTTCTCTTCCATCCATCTTGTTTTCAGATTGCCATTCTAGCTCATCTATCTTCGTTCAAGCCTAGGTCATCCTAGGTCGCCATCAAAACTGCATGGTCACCATCGACCTAGCCTATTTTACATCACCTTCTCTGCTACCTATATCCATAGCTTTTTGTTACCATGTTTCTACCTTCATCCATATTTTAGGTATGTGAGTTTGCTTTTCTGTCATCCCAGACCCACTCTATGAGTTCATGGTCACCGCTAACTCAACTCATTCATCATCGACCTAGTTCATCAATCTATCATATCCCCTTAGATCCACATTTTCTTACATCCTTTCTATTTCTCCTGTCTCAGATATCTTCTGCAGGTTACCAACAATCATTACAGAGCTTCATCACCTTCAGATATGCATTCAGAGTTCTCAGATCTGTAATCTTGGTTGGTGTTTTGGTCCATCTACCCGTATTCACCGTCAAGCAAACCTATACAGCTTGGTTCACCACCGACCCGGTTAGGTTTGGTTTAATTTTCATCTATTTTAATGATATCTATAATTTTCTTACATTTTTGCATTTCCAGTTTCTATTTATCTCAGATTCTACATGCAATCTTGTCCATTATCATTGATCTCATCTTATTTTATCAATATGGGGGTTGACATACGTATAAGGAAGTTCACACTTCTTGGAACCGACTTCGTCGGGAAACCCCCTCATCTACCATCTAATCCATTTTATTTCTAGTTGTCTTTATTGTGGATATTTATCAAGCTTTCAGCAAGGAGTCCATATTGCGCCCGTATCCATCCATTGTCATCATCTTGAGGTACCATAAACCCTCCATATTTTGAGTTACTTGTTTCTTTTATTACTAGTTCACTAATATGAATATGAATGAGGAAAATTGGTAAACATAAGTTAATAAGATAAAATACCATAATTTCTTACAATGAAGAATTATAAAATGGGGGCGAGAAGAGGAGAAAAATGAGAAGAGGAGAGAAGAGATGCTCCAAAGCATGGATGGAGATGCCTCCACCCTCAATGAGAATCAGACCTATTTATGTTGAAGATGAAATTTTGATCCATGATGACCCTCCACAATGATGCACTAATGACGATCTCTGATGAATACCTTTGAACACTTCCCCCTTTGAAAACTATTGAAATGGTGAACCTCTGTAACACTCTATGGACACACTGAGAAGAGGAGTGATTAAAAATTGATATATAGACCACCAATAATATTGAGAAATGATTTCCCTCACTGAGAAAATCCTTCTTCTTATTAAGACACTACCACATATTTATGAGCAATCATTCACATGGGAATAATTTGGTGTACTTTCTCCCACAACCATGATTATGATTTTGTCACTGTGAGAACACTGATGATGAAGGAAGATTAAAAAAAAAACCTTTGAATACAAGAGTAAGGGAGTAAAAAATGGAAAAAAATAAATTACATATTCCTTTTTATCATGCACTTTGTGTGAGATGAATTGAAATAGTTCTTATGACAAAATTGGAAGTTTCCCATTTAGGCACTTCACGCTCATCGCTAGAGAATTCATGATTTTTTTAGAATTGAGAGGAAGAATCTAGTGAGTTCTTGGATCATTATAGAATGTATGAAGGAGTTAAATGTGATAATTTTGAGCTCATTTCATCAATATAATATTTTTAACATGTTCCTCATGATTATCGCATTTTAGTAATTTTTTTTCCAATTTCGCCAATTTTGAGTGTCTTGAACATGGGAGAATGCAATAAGGTATATAGATGCACATTCATCTCAGAATTACTATTATTAGTAAATTATCTAATGAATGCTTACTAAAAATATAAATTTGTCTTCTTGGTGTCAAATTTGAATGAAAGCACTTGTAGAAATTTTTGTTTTTCATTTTAGGCATGTGCTTCAATTTTCGGAGGATTGTAATTGCCAGATTTGTGTAGATTTGAAAATAATTATTTTTAGATGAAAATTTTAAGGGGATGTATAAAATTTAAGGGGAAATTAATGGAGGTATTCAAATAATCCCCTTAAATTATTTTTTACATGGATTATGTAGTTCAAATTTCATGGCAATCAAAGCAAGGGTTTAGGAACAATGAATAAATTTTTGATTTTGAGCATGAGAGCTTTTGGGGAAATTTTGGCAGCATAACAACAAGGGATCACGAAATGAGGGAGTTAAAAACATGAAAAATGAATTAGGAATGATTAAGTATGACTTTTATACCTTCCCCCTTTCATAAAGCTAGTTAGCTCATCTTTTGACCCACCTTGGTTAACCAAGGTTAGATGGAGACTCATGGGTGAAGTGAAAAATTTATAAATGGGTCTTAGATGTCCCTATGTCCATTAAAACATTTAGAAAGGGAAAAAGGGATATAAATGGTGTCAAAATTTTCCAAGGGTGGAAGCATCATGAAAAAGGGGCCAAATCATGTCATGAGGGTGAGGTGAATACACATTTCTAACACCTCATGTTGTGACTTTAAGTGACAAAACATCAATCCTCATGTTGTGGAACATAATAGTATCCAACATGTCCATTTTATCAAGGGGATAAAGGGACATCACCCCCTCATATGTGCGCCAATGGTGATAATCATGAAAATGAGTAGGTGGGGTTAGGTGAGTGTATAACATTTTCTAACTACCAAGTTGTCTTTTAAGTGACACAAACTCATATTCTCATGTGGGAGTGCAAATTTGTGTCCCCCATGTCCATTTTGACTTTTTTCAAAGGGAAAAGGTGACATAAGGGGTTTCCAAGTGCAAAAAATCCAAAAATAGATGTTTGCCTTCAATAAATAAGGTTTGAAATAGCCACCTGAACACATTTTCTCGCCATCGGAGCTAGGAGTGGAATTCCAAGGGAAAAACATATATGATTTTTAATCTAAAAGTGATGATGAGAACATTACCATCATTTTTAGGAGCCAATTCTTCCTAAAATTTGAAATTTTGGCCCTTTTTCAATTCTGCCCAAGCCTGTGTGCCGATGAAAGAAAATGCCACCAAAGATTATGATGATAAAAAGAAGAACCAATACCTTAGATGTGAAGGGGGCTCACATATGAATTTTTTTCATTTTAACCAGGTCTCAACTCTTCCTGAAACTCCTAAATTCCTTATTTGAATCTTTGTTATGATCAAATATCTTTACTTGTACTGTCAGTCCAATATCTACAAATCCTCTCCTCAAAACTTATTGAAACATTTTGCATTGTGAAGTAGGAATTATTATATTTTCGATGAGTATATAATTTATTTCCATATTCTTCTGAGGCTCTTGAAACATTCAGAACAATTCAACTAACTTTTTCATTGCTTTCATTTCCTTACACCATGTTATAAATAACTTGGTATTGCATAACTTGTTCCTAAACCAGATTTTCTTCTAGAAATTTCCTAAACTACCTCAAATGATTCCATATATCTACCACAAACTTCTTGGGTGCCTTAACTTTTCCCTCTATGTTTCCATGGGGTTCTCACCAAGTGTAAAAATGAAAAAAAACCCTTTTGCACCTTCAGGAGAAATTCTTTCTGAATGATTCTGAATGAATTCATGAATCAGTTCCCTACACATGAAACACACTTGAAAATAAAATTAGCACATTCCTCCTAGCCATTATGAGGGTAACACAACAACTGAGTTGGTTGGAGGAAAAGTTTACATTGACTGATAGAGAAATTTTCAAATGCGGGTTAGGTTGTCATGACAAATTTTTTAATTTTTTTATACTAGCCATTCTGCATGAAAACAACTGGATCTTTCTAGGGAATTATTTTGGATTGAACACAGTGAGGATAGGAAAAATAAAACTACATAATATTAAGACACTACATGGAGGAATGCCTTATCCATTGGGCTATAGAGTCACAACAAAGATATACAATGAATATTTATCAGTTGGGCATAGAGTCACCACTTTAACACACTACCACAATAAATGAAAAATACATAAGACAAAAACACACCAGGAAACACAAAACACACAATATGGAATGGAAACACACAACCTAAAATCACTTATTGGGTACATGTAAGGGAAAACCCACTTTAATTACAACACTTTTGTCTTTGGATGTTACCCTTGAATGGGTAGAATCGATTGATGATGCTCTAAAAAGCCATTTAATAGTTCATGTAAGTAGTCTCCTTTCCTCAACTACTTATGAAAGCTAGGTGCTTTCATGAATGCATATATACTTGGGAGGAGTGAGCCTATATAATTAATCTGATGCTCATAGCTTCACCCTAAAATTATATAGTTCTTACTATATTGAAAATCAGTTCCAGATTGTAAATTCTCTTCAATGTTCATCCAAAATGCTGATTTCCCATTTTACATTTCAAAACTATCCCAAGGATGATTTTTTATTGGATTGCTTAAATATTACAAGTGTTTCTCTTTCCCACATTCAAATTTTTCATGAGAAGCATTGAGTCCATCCTTTTGTCCTATTTCATCATGAAACATTTGGGCACCGAATGAAGAATTAATATTAACTTCGTACACATCTTGCAATTCCATAGTATGAGACAAGTATTAAGATTGAGCTTGGGATCTTGCATTTCCTTGAAAATTTTTAATATTTCTTGTACATAATACTTAAAAATTTCCAAAATCTCACCTTCACATTCATTTTTATAATATCCATTTTTTAAATTTAAGGAATCAATTTGGATAAATTGATTCATCGTTCTAAAGCTCATTGAATTTCATTGCTTCTTCATTATAGGAGGCCTCATCTTCAACGCAATCAAAGACCTTTTTTTCAACCTTTTCATCATCGAGAGAATTTTCCTCTTCAAATGGAAAAGAAAAAACTTCACATTCATCATCACATCCATCAACCACTGTCTCAAGAGATATATCATATTTTTCATTTTGATCTATTTCATCATGATGAATTTTTGAATCAACTGGAAATCAAAACTAGATTCATACTTGTCTTGCAATTTCATGGCTTGCATTAGAAGTTCAAGGCTAAGCTAGGGATCTTCTGTTTCTTTTGAAACTCTCAACATTTCTGGCATAGATTCCTATTTTGAGTCTTTTAAAGGCTCATCAAATATTAGTCTCTCTTCTTCATGGTGACATATTCAATGAGAGGCTTGAAAGTAGTTCTATCAATACACTAATTACCAAGAGAATCTTCTTTTTCAAATGGAAATAAGAACACCTCTTCTTAAAAAACAAATGGATTGTCTTATTTTTCAGTTGTAAACTCATTAAGAATTACTTCATATTCTTTATGGCCTACAACAATTGTAAATTCTAGACTATTCTCTTGCAAATTAAGATATTTACACTCTTCATAATTATCAATACCCAACCAGAAAGGAATGCTTAGTTCTATCAAGATAGGAATTTATACCTCATCTTCGGATGTTATGAAATGATTTCCATTCCCATTGTCCTGGTACAAGATATTGGAGTTTGGATCTCTCAAATTTTGTATCATGTATTTCATATTTCCTACTAGAAGCAAATTTTCCATTTGTCTCTTTACCAGAATGGTTAAAAAAGATGAATTCATTTAGATTTCACCTCCCATGTTCTGGAAAAAACTTCTACTTAACAACATTCCAAATGATGATGATACCAAAACAGTTAACAATAATTTCTTGTATGGAAATTCACCAAGAGCCACCTGTGAATCCTTGATCTTCCCCAAAAGTGAGACTTATTTAGACTCCATGGAGTAATAATATCCACTGGTCCATGTCAAGGTAAATATGAGAGAATTGGAAAATTTAACAAGAATTGCATTATCAGAAGCTCCCAAATCTATTATGCAATTATTTAGTTGGTATACTCCAATGAGAAGGGAGAGATAAAATGGATCAATCCTATTGGTTTTGGATGCACTCATCGAAAACATATTATGTGATGGAGGAATAGGTGGAGTTGATAGTAGTCATTTGGAACTAGGTACCATAGTATTAAGATTTGAACTAAGACCTTTGATACGATGGAAAAACTTATCAAATACTTGTGGGCGAGTCCATAGATATTCAGATTCATAAATTTTCACTTTAGACTTGTTCACATGTTCTATGATATCAAAGGAGGTGGATATGGATGAGTTAAACACCTTTAGAGTTTGAAAAAACTTGACAATGAGAATGGATGTTTGAGGAGAACTGGCTTATTTTTTAGGTACACTAGAAGTTTTTTTAGGGAGAGCTCTTACAGGAACAAAATAAGAGATAGAAAGAGCATTGGGAAAAATAATTGGAACAACATATAGCCTCTTGCTTTCCACAAGATCTAGCTTCTCGTTTGTAATATCTGTGGAAGGTGGTAGTGGAGATTCTCTCTTGATTATTTTTTTTGTAGAGTTTCCACAGGAGGATCTTCAATTTTTTTTTTGGAGTAGCAGTGGAGGAACTTACTTTCTGAGATTGGGAGTAGGTGAACAATGCACATGTGAATATAGGTGCATCATCATCATATTAGTCGTCACCTTTTACATATTTAATGAGTCTAATGTGTGTACATTCATCCACTTCTTAAAAATCTAGGGCATCACTTTCCTCACTTTCTTGTTCAATTTCCTCTTCATCTTCTTGAGTTCCAAAAATTGCATTGATTGGCAGAGCTTCCAAGGCAAGCCTTCAGGGTCCTCCTGTAATTTGGTTCATATTTTTATTTTGATGCGATGTTCATTGAGAAACCTCTCTCTTTAGCATTGTCAAGTCATTAGCCAACTTCTACAACAAAGAATCAACTCTCTCATCCTTGGGATTTTGGGCCTTATCCTTTATTTAAGGATTCTTGATCTTTCCTGACAAGATGAGGTCATATTCTACTTCAATGGAAATTTCTTGAGCATGGTCTAAATCTCTTGGTTGAACTCTTTGTAGAAAGAAACTAACTTTAGGCAATTGGGAATTCACAAAGAACATTTTCAAGTTATCTGTATTAGGACGAGTAATGGTGGGAATCTTGTTGATCAACTTGTTGAATTTTTCCACGAATTCTCTCATGGATTCTTGTAGTTCTTTCTTTATTTGAATTAATTAAGCAAGGATGTCATGGACATATTTTGTAGTCTTGAATCTTGCTTCAAAATTTATTTTCATATTACCCCAATCAACAATTGTGCGTGATGGAAAATAGTAGAACCAATCCACAACGACATCTTGTAATGTTTCAACAATTTTCTAGACTACCACATCTTCATGTTATACCCCTAGAATGCCATAGGATATGATATGCTCATCTGGTCATTGCTTTCCATATCCATATAATTTTGGGAAGTTATTTCTTGACCCTTTTGGAAGTTCATGAAGTGGAGGATTCAAATCTAATGGGCCAGTGTTATGTACCCATGGAACATGTTCTTGTGCTACCATTTCTTCCTCTTCTATTTCTTCTTCTATCTCTTCATCCTCCTCCTCCTCTTATTCTTATTCTTATTCCTTTTCTTCTTCTTCTGATTCTTCCTATTCTTCTTCTTCTTATAGGAATTCAAAGTTCAATGATGGGTGAAGGATAGGAGAATCAAGAGGGTTTTTAGGAGGAGTATCAATAGGAGTTTGGATAGAATTTCTAGGGGTACCACTTGATCAATCAGATGCAGATGAGGCTTGAGAGAAGTAATATGGATGTAATCTATGAATTTTTATTTTTTATTTTTCAAAGATTAAAAAATAGGGTCAATAATTCCTCTCAATCCATTCAAATGGTATATCTTCTTTCAACTAGTTTTGGGAAAGTTTGGAATCAACTCAAGGAAGATTTATGTTTACTCTTTGTGTGGGATTTTGGAATTTCAGATTTCATATTTTTTAGTTTTTTTTTAATATATAATATTTATGGATTTTTTGGAATCAATATTAGGTTCAGATGTCGTAAATATGCCCCATGGTGGGTGCTAAAAACTATCGGTGAAATAGTTTGTCAGGTGGGAAAATTGAGGAACTCTCACTAACAATGTGTGGGACTAGGTCCCTCTACTTGAATGTAACATCTCCATTTATTAAAAATAGGAAATATTTACACTATTCTAATTACTTGGGAGTTGTATTTTTATTGGGTATCACATATGAGTACTTACCTACACTTGTGGAAAAGTGCTTGTAGATTCTACGAGGGAGGAAAAGTCTTGAAGGAGAGGTGTGAAGAGACTAGTAAAGGGGTTTTTTCATAGTAAAAAATACAACATATTTTACTGTCATAAAACAATAATATATCCATGAATTTAATGAGAAGACACGATTCACATCGACTAAGGAACAAATTACAAAAAGTAAAAAGTCTTAATGCATAATATTCAACAAGTACATGCTCATGGAGTATAATTGAGATGGAAAGGAAATATAAGAAACCGAAATAGATGAAATTTGATCACTTGTTCCTAGAGGGAGTATGAGATCTAGTAAAAAATAATAACCATCATTTGAAGTGAGGATGTTCTCTGAATTTATAAATTTAAAATGAAACTCTTCATCTACCCCCCATATTGTCTCTTCATGTCCTTATTCCACTTGTGACTTTTCATTTTCCTAGGAAGTGAGAAAATAAGTCCCCTTTTTATAAATCAAAAGGGAATTTTACAATGAAACATTATAAATTCACTTAAGTGAATAAGAAAAAATACAATGATCACTTGCTGTGAATAATTAGAAAGGGGGGGGGGGAGAAGAGGAGAAAGAATGAAGAGAGGAGAGAAGAGAAAATGCTGCAAAGCATGGATGAAGATGCATCCGCCCTTGATGTAGATTAGCTCTGATGATGTCAAAGATGAAATTTATATCCATGATGACCCTCCACAATGATACATTGATGATGATCTCCAATGAAGATCCTTTAAACAATTTCCCCCCTTTGAAAACTATTGAAATGGTGAACCTCTGCAACATAACTTGAACACACTGTGAAGAGGAGTGATGAGCACTTGGCAAGTAGAACACCAAGAGTACTAAAATATAACTTCCCTCATTGAGAAAATAATTCTACTTCTTGAGACACTACCACATATTTAGGAGAAATCATTCACATGGGGCGAATTCGGTGTACTTTTCTCACACAACCATGATCATGATTTTGTCACCATGAGAGCATTGATGATGAATGAAGAGTGAAACCAAATCCTTCCAATAAAAGAGTAAGGGAAGAAAAAAGGGAAAAAAATCAATGAAATACACCTTTTGATCATGCATTTCATGTGAGATGAAGTGAAATAGTTTTCACGACAAAACTGGAAGTTTCCCATTTAGGCACTTCATGCTCACCGCATCAAGGAATGCGGGAATTTTATTTAGAATTGGGAGAAATCCTATGAGTGCTCATATCATTAGAGAATGTATAAAGGAGATAAATGTGATCATTTTGAGATCATTTCACTCATTTAATATTTTTAGCATGTTCCTCATGATTGTCCTATTTTAGTAATTTTTTGCCAATTTTTCTTTTTCCAATTTTGAGTGTCTTGAATATGGGGGAATGCAATGTGGTATATGAATGCACATCTTGTCGCCACGCCGCAAAAACCAAGTGCGCATCAGTCAAAAGACGAAAACGGGAGCGGCCATGCAGGGGGGGGGGGGGGTTCCTTGCCGGGGGGGGGGGGGTGTGGGGGGTGTCGTGCGCCTGTCCTGTCTTGCCTATCTTTCGCCCCGCAGCTTTCATACCCCCTGCGATTGACCCCTCCCGCAATGTGTCCCCTGCTACTGGTCCTACCCTTTGCCTCATTCTCGTGCCTTTCCTCTCCCCCGTCTCATGCTACTGTTCATTCCGTCTGGGTGTGCTAAGCTGGCCGTCAGGTCATCTGAGACACGTTGTCTCCGCTCTTGCTTCTCCTGATTGTCCTACCCATATAAATTACCCGCTTGTACTTATATTTGCGGTCAGTTCCCGTGGTTTAGTTCTAATGAATACCACTTACAGAATTCTTGTTTAGCTTATTTATGCTGCTTTCTTTCTCCGTCTCTGTCTGCTATTGGCTACGTTTCCCTCCTCTACCTTCGTTCAGTACACTTCACGTTCATATTGGCCAAAATGTAGTTGTTGCATGTCCTCTGTTCATTCTACTTAATCAACCTGCTCTGCTGTTTACCTTTTTTTACTTCTCCCCCCTTTTATGACTGTACTTCCTTGCTGTATAATACGTCTCATACTGGCTATTTCCGCTTTTTCGCTATGCTCCCATCTTCACCCGTTTGTCTATTTCTTTTTTCTTCTGCCTTTCTCCTTGGTGTCTTGTATGTGTTCTTTACGCTTCTCGCTTCTTTGATTCACTTGCTATTTACCTTTTTCTTTCTTTTATCGTCGACTTTTTTCGTATGTTGTTTTTGGCTCAATGTGCGGTGCCTTCCTTTTAGATTCTTGTTCGGTTGCGTTTTTATGTCGTGGGTCTTGGGTCGGTATTTTCTCCTGTCATTGGGCCCTTTTATGCCTTTTCCATATGGTCTTTTTTTCCTTTGTGTGTGACGCCGTTAAGTCTTTTGCTCCCATTTCTTTGTTGCTAGCTGGCCGGCCCTTTCCTCTCTTTGGTTCGCCGTTGCCTTTTCCTGATCCCCTGCCCCTGTAACGACTTCAGGTGCATATTAGAAACATATATGTCAAGGTGCTATGATCATTCGGTTTCAGGAATGTAAGTCTCCAATTATAAAGGAATTTTTGCAAGGATTCAACATTTCAAATTTCATGGCAATCAAAGCAAGGGTTTGGGAGTAATGAGAAAATTTGTGTTTTTGAGTATGAGGGATTTTGTTGAAATTTTGGCAGCATAAAATAAAGGGAACATGAAATGAGGGATTTAAAAAGATAAAAAAATAATGATTAATGACTATGTATGACTTCTATACCTTCCCCTTTCATAAACCCAGTTAACTCATCTGTTGACTCACCTTGGTTAACCTAGGTCAGATGGAAACTCATGGGTGGAGTGAAAAATTTCTAAATGGGTCTCAGATGTCCCCATTTCCATTAATACAATTATTAAGGGAAAAAGGGACATCAACGATGTGAAAATGCACCAAGGGTGGAAAAATCATGAAAAAGGGGCCAAAACATGTCATGAGGGTGAGTTAAATACACTTGTTTAACACCTCATGTTGTAACTTTAAGTGATGAAAATTCTCTTGTAATGTGGTGGAAAATTCTATTGTTTCCCATGTACCTTTTGGAAAAGGGAAAAAGGGACATCACCCCCTCATAAGTGAGCCAAGGGTCTATTCATCATGAGAAGGGGTAGGTGGGGTTAGGTGAGTGTATAACATTTTCTAACCACCAAGTTGTCTTTTAAGTGACACAAACTAATAGTATCATTTGGGGAACAATTTTGTGTCCCACATGTCCCTTTTTACTTTGTTCAAAGGGAAAGAGTTACATAAGGCGTATCCAAGTGTAAAAAATCTAAAAATAAATGCTTTCCTTCACCAAACACTGCCCAAAATAACCACACAAACACATTTTCTCACCACCGGAGCTAGGATTGGAATTATAAGGGAAAAAATTATAAATTTTTTACTCAAAATGGATGATGATAACATAAACATAATTTTCAGGATCCAATTTATCCTAATATATATATATATATATATATATATATTTCCATTTTTCAATTCTGCCCAAGCTTGTGCGCTGATGAAAGAAACTGGCACCAAATATCATGATGATCAAAAGAAGAATAAAAACATTATATGTGAATGGGGAATCGCATATTCCACATTGAAATTTTAATAAGGTATCATCTCTTCCCAAAAATCCCATAATCGTTAGTTGAATCTTCTCCATGATCATAAATCTTTACTTGTACTTCCGAGCTGATATCTACAAAGCCTCTCCTAAAAAATTATTTAATTTTTTTTACTGTGAATTAGGAATTTTTTACATTTTTGATGAGTATTTTATTTCTTTCTAACTCCTCTCCGAGGCTCCTGAAAAATTTGGAAGAATCCAACTAGATTTTTCATTGCTTTCATTTCCTTACACTATGTTATAAATAACATGGTATTGCATAACTTGTTTCTAAACCTAATTTGTCTTCTATAACTTTCCTAAAATACCTTCGATGATTTAAAATATCTTCCAAAAATTTATTTGGTTCCTTAACGTTTCCCAGTACATTCCTGGGGGTGCTCACCAAGTGCAAAAAGGCAAAAAATAGCCCTTTTGGGGCCTCTGAGAGTAATTATTTGTGAAGGGTTTTAAATGAATCCATGAATCACTTCCCCACACATTAAACACACTTTAAAATCAAATAATCACATTCCTATTGGACATTATGATGGTAACATAGTAACTAAGCTGGCCAGAGGAAAGATTTACATTGATCAGGAGAGGAATTTTCAAATGTTGGTTAGGTTGTCATGAGAATTTTTAAAATATTTTTATGCTAGACATTCTACACGACAACACTTCTTTACTCACTCCTTCTCACTCATATTTCCTATATATATTTACCAATATACTCTTGTATAAGTAAAAACCATATCATGTCTCCTTCTTAACATAAACTTGATGAGGAATGCACCAAATGATTGAAAAAATATCTGTAGTAGTCTTCATTTCTCTTTATACTTCACTAGTTCATGGGAACAAAAACACTATTAACCACTCAAATGTTAAGCATTCTAAAGGTACAAAAATCCTCTTATCAGGATCCCAACAATAGATTTCCCTAAAAAAATATTTCTTAATGTATTCCCAAAACCTATTTTCCTTCCTCATTTCTTGTTGAATTTACCAAGATCTTGGCAAGAGGTTGAACCCACATCTAACATGATGTCTCATCTACAAACCTCCAATGATGTTCAAATTTTAATGTGTATTTTTAGGTTAGTGGCTCATGTATATTTCAATATATCACAAAATAGACATTATTCTTGTAGGTATTTAAAAAAAAAAGAATTATGAAAGATTTCTAAGTTTCTTATATCCTCTCTATGCATTTCCCACAATTGTGTGACATTTATGACTAGAGTGTCATCCAAAGCTTCAAGTCACACTCTCGCATTTGTAAAAACATGTTCCATTTGTACAATGTATTCTTTGACCTCTATAATTCCGAAAAAATGGAAGGGTCTTATATAATGCACCTCTTCCTATTCTAAATTTTAAATTTTTCCACGGTAGTTTTTTCCTAATTCATCCTTGCAAAATAATTATTTATTCTACCCAAACTATTATTTTTGCTCTTTGGCTCTATTCCTTCTTTCCATGTTTATATCCTAGTTTTTTCTATCCATGACCTCTAATGTTTGATCCAAAACATGGTGATGGAGTCATGGTTAGGGTTCCCAATGAAGGGAAGACTTCTACTACACAACCATTATTAGAGTAGATATTACTAAGGAAATATCTTAGGCACAAATTCTAAACAATAAACAAATGAAAATATTTGTATTTATTCAAGGAAAGATGATTATAGATTCAAGAACATCACCACTATACCCTAATTACACTTTACAATGAGACTCTATAGGATAATAATTCCTCAACATAGACCTATTCTAATCTTGTAGACTCTGATAATATTTTACGGTTGTAACCTTTGACTCACACTCATAAGGATGATCCATCTATAATATAAACCAAGATCAAGATTCCTTATAAATAAGCATTTCCCTTATTCTTATAGTAAACATGATGCCTTCAGTAGAAAAAGGTTATACGAAAAATTCCTTAGATGGCCTCTAAATTCCATTGATCCATTCTAGAATTTCCCCATCATAGGATCAATCTTAGTTGAATCATTATGTTGGTTCCTAGTCAAAATAGATGGATCAAGGACCACATGTAGCTTCTATAACTATTTCTATGTTCACATGAGATTATGTTAGTATTAGATATCATCATGAAAGTGGTCCTATAGGAATACAATGTTAAATGGATTTGTACATGTTCATAATGATTCCAATATTATGTTAATTGGTGTAGGATTCAACATCTTTGAGCAAGTATTGGTGGATGTGGTCAAGCATTGGTGATTTGTGTAAGTAGTGCATGACATGTATATGCAAGATGTGAACAATTTTATTGTCCAATGTGACTCTATGTAGGGTGGTTTAGAACATGTGTAAGTGTTAATGTATTATATTTCATAAATTATATAGTATTGCATGAAGTTTGTAAGCTTCCATGACATTTGCAATGTTATGAAAAATCTACAATTTCATGTGGAATTGGTAAGCTTGCCCAACACTTATAATGTTGTTTGGCTTTGGATATAATTTCTCAAATTTCACAAGACAAAAATGGTAATGGATTTTTACATGGCTTCCAAAAAATGGATAAGGAAAATGACATTCTTATAGATTTCTTAGGAGTCGCATGGTACTGCACACTAACATTGCGTAAAACTTTATTTGTTAAGATTAGTCTTTTTTGGTTGACACAAGATTGCAAATGAAGCTAGATGCTCTTGTACCATAAACTTTAGGTAAGAATAAACTTAATAACCTTATCAAGTTGTTTTATAAAGGTCTAAAATGGAATGATTAAGTCTTATGATATCTACTTCTATAAGAAAATATGCATCCTCAACTACTCAAAATATCCATTTAATCAGATACTCTTTGTGATCCTTTCTACACATTTTCTTGACTACACATTCCTCTAACATGGATTAAAATTTAGTGTGCTACTGCTTTGGTAGTTGGTGTATTCAACTACCTCTACACATATCTCTTCTCCATTCATCTTTACCTCTTAATACATGTATAGATCTAATATGTTGAAAATAGGCGAGATAGTCTATCCCTTTTGGAATCTCTAACTCATATGTGTTCTCCAAAAAATTATTTAGGAATTTGCATGGTCCAATATTCTTATGTTTGAGTTTTTCATAAGCTACTCACATACCATCTCTTTCATTAGGTTTGTAAGAACTAATATCACACCTTAAAATCTAAGTGGTGCTTTCATAAATATATGCATCCCTTATATTATACATTTATATTCTCCACCTATTTACACACTTGTTCATGTACTTCATCTATTGTGTGAATTCATCTACTTTTGCACTCTTACCCTCTTCTCATGGAAACTCACTCATCTCCATAATTCCTCTTGGAATTGTTCCATACAAAATATGGAAATGTGACTTCCCATTTATTTTGTTAACATAGTTGTATATGAACTCCCCATATGTAAGAATTGCATCCTATAGTCATGGCTTATCCCCTACCAAACATCACAATAAATTACCAAGACTCATATTGACAACTTTTATTTGGCCATCCAAATGTCATGATATACAAAACTACATTGTAATGTCATGTTGAGTTTTTTCCATATCCAATTAAAAAATGGCCCAAATATTTTCTATATCTATCAGATACAATGATGCATGGACAATAATGCACTATTATTACTTCCCTAATTTTTTTGCAACATATGTAGCATCAATGGTATTATTTTATGAAAGAAAATGATCCATATTCAATAATCTATAAAATATATATATATATATATATATATAGATATATATATATATATATATATATATATATATATATAATATATATATATATATATATATATATATATTCATGGCCCCATAGTAATCTAGGAAAATCCAAAGCAAAATCCATATTTAAATGCTCCCAAGATCTCTTAGGTACTAGAAGTGGTTGATATAACCATGCATTATGATTCTTCACTTTTTCTAACTAACATATTCTACATATTTTCTCTTATTTGTACACATCTATTGTCATGTGAATCCAATAATATATATCACCCAAATGTGCCATGATCTTATATGTACCAAACTTACCTGAAATTCCTCCTCCATGTTTCTCACGGATGGAATTTTTGTAGCTTAGAGTCACACCCTCATGATTTTATCATGGAAAATCATGGAATTATGGACAATGTTATATTGTTTCCAAGTGTAGGACCTTGCAAGACAAAATTCCTCCAGAGAATATTGGTTCGTCACCTAAACTAATGCTAAAACTACTCCTAGACTGAGCCTACTCTAACAGATCCAAGTAACCATGGAGAGAGGGAGAAAGGGAGAAAGAAACCATAAAGAAAGAGGTGATAGCAACAAGAAAAGGGTTGACTTCTCTCCCTTTGAAGTCTCGGAGGTGTAAGGAGATCAATTGCAAGATAGATGGGTCAGATTCTTACCACTTTTCAACCCTGTAACTAAATCAAATCACAACCCTGTTTGGTTAGATGTAAACAACATAATATTTTTCAAAACATTGTGTATACACAATCAAAATCAAAGAATAGAAGGAAAGAACAAAATAATAGACAAAAGTGGTAGATTCGGGCCACAATCTATATCATATTACTACTTTCTGTATGCACATACTGCTACATTCAAGTTTGGAGGTAGAAATTCTTCACAAGAACACATTCCCTAGGTATGCAACTCCTTAGTTTTGTCACAATTTTGACATTATAACATTACTAATCTAGAAAGATCTCTTTACAATGAGGAACTAAGCAAAATTTATAGAATGGAGGAGAGGAAGAGGGGATAAAAAATATGCTATAGAATAAACAACCTTGCTAAACCTTGCAAAAATTGTCTGAAATTGCCCCTAATAGGTTAATCCCATTCCTCATGATTGATGATGCTTCTGGAGCTCTCTTGGCATGCAAGACAAACTCAAAATATTTAATTTTGGTTGAGCACACTCATTGAAGATCAATCGAAAACCTATGAAATTTGTAGATAGAATGCAATAAAATAATACTAAATGTCCAAAATTAGCTTGCACAGGTTGGTATTTCTCATCATTCTAGTTGAGCATGGAGGAATATGCCATATTTGGAGGAATTGTAGAGGGTCCTAGTGATGAGAGAAGATAAAAAATCAGCATCATTTAACTGTCACAAAATTTGGCATTTATGCCCTTCGACGATTGACATGAAATAGTCCCATATCATTATCAACCATTTTGATCTTCCAAACCATTCCATCCATTTCTAGTTCAAATAATTACCTCTTATGAATATCTCTCATTGAGACGATTCTAACAAGACCAATTTTGTGAAATTTGGAGCACTCAGGGATAAAGTTATGGCCATTTGAAGATTTGCATAGTTGTGATCGAATGAGCAGTAATTTTTAACAATATCTTTGTGACACATGGAAGCTTCTCTAATTTGCTCTGCATTTGATACGCGACACCCTCTGGTTCGTTATGTATGGTCACCTATGTGTATGTTCATGTGTTTTATTCCCTTTTTCCAGGTGTTTAATTTTGTCATTGAGGACACAAAGTTTTTTTCATTTCTCCCTGTTTGATCCGACAGCTACATTAAATGTCCTCTTCGATGCATTTTGGCGAGGGTGTGGTAGAAGGGACGACAATGTTCCCTTTCTCTTTGTTGTTTACATCACATGCCAAGTCGAGCGCTCTTCTAATTGGTGCCACTGGTTTGGGTATCATATGGTTGTGAAAGTGTGGGGAGTCGGGTCACATTGTGCATGACTCTGCATGAGCATCCAATGATGTGGACTAAAAGCTTTTAGGCCTACGAGGGAAGTCATAGGGGCTCAAGGTGAAAAATGGGCATATGTGTAAGCAATGTGGCATATGTGATGGAATCCTGCAAGCACGTAAGGGAGAATCATGGGGCTTGGGGTGGGGAATGCATGCTCACAACCATGCTTGAAGTTATTATGAGGGGCCTGAATTTTTGCCCTCGTGCAAAGGTTTTAGACCATTGGAGCTGCAAGAGTCGGGGATTCAGATGCAAGTGTAGCCTATAACTGCACAAACAAAAGACAACTTCCCCCATAAAATTTCTGAAGTTTTTGAAACAGGGTACCTTAGGCAAACAACCTAGAATGGAAATGTGAATGCCAAGGGACCATCATAGAGTTTTGAAAATATACAGAAGTGTGGGGCTTAGGATTCAAAGGGAATCACCTATAGCTTGCATGAGCCTTTAGGAGGCCAATTTACAACATTCTATCGGTTTGAGAAAACCTGTGGGATACTACACTTTTGAAAACCCGTGAGAAGGCATAAGACAATGTTTCACATTGATTATGAACTTAGTTGATTTCTTGTTCCTTGCTTCTGTTGTGTAATGTACTAATATCAACTCCTTTGTGTCGGGGACTAGGAGATTCTTTGGAACACTTGTTTATGCTCCTCTACAGAACATACAGAAACTTTGTTTTGTGGATTTATGGAGCCACACATCCGCCCAAGTACTAACCAATGTTCCCTTCTGTCCTATGCATGGGTAAAGGAGAAACCATGAAACATCAAGCTTCCTTAAATCTGCGGAATACTGCAAAACAGTGTTCCACAACATATTTTTCCAAATTTTCTGACCTAAGTCCTCAAAATAAACCTTGTTAATGCCAAAATGACCCTAGGGGTATTTTGGGATAACAATTTGGATGACTCACGAGGGATATCTTGCCTACTAGATAAAAAGACCAGTGGCCTTTTACAATCCATTAGGCATGTAGTCAATCCTTAGAACAACCTTGAAAACCGATCAGAAAATTTGAATTTCTACCCCTGAGCTGCATAAAACACAAAGTTTGTACTTAGTTATTGGTTCTACTCTACCTGAAAATATCATTTTATTCATGAAAATCAGTTCTAAAATGAGGTTTAATGAGAGTGGAAAACTATGTTAAAAATGGACTAAATCCTGATTTATTGGCAAGGATGAAGCAATAAAGAGTTATGAGTCACATACTAATTTTAAAAATGGATTACATGCATTTGGAAATACTTTAAACTATTATTTCCTAATTTTTCCATGAAACTTGTCAAACCATAATGTGAAATAGACAAAAAAATGGCCCATAAAAAATATGTAGAAAATTGAAAATCAAATACATACCTTTCAAATGAAACATGCAGGGTGTGGACAAGGAACTTATGGTGCAAGAAGTAAATAACTATGTAGAGGGTGACACCTTACCTTAATGACATATATTGAGGTACATTCTATTAACTGGGATAGGATATTGTCTCCATTCAACCAGGAAAATTGAAAAGAATTGTTTTATTTGCAGTTAGAGATCACATAAGGGCCACTCCAAATGGAATCAAATTTGGTGTGTTTATCTAGTTGTTTTTCCATATTTATCCCAATCGAGGAAAATATATCCTTCCTTTAAGGGTCTTTCTTTTTCTTTTTTTCAAAGCATTGCTTGATTTGAATTGTCTATTTTTCCATTATTTACATGGAATTATCTCTCAATTCTTCTAGTTCCATCATCTCTACATATTTAACCTACATTTCTTACTCTCCTCAAAAATATCAAGTTGGTTTATGAGCTCTAAAGTTGGGATTTCAAATGGGAGATAGGAAATATTTCTTCCTTATTCATAAACAAGAATGAATGGTGAACTACTATTTGATCTCTTTGGAGTAATTATATCACCCCACAAGGATGATTTCTAGTTTTTTGTTCCAAGTCCTTTGGTTCTCTACTAAGGTCACTCTTGATAATCCTTAAAATATTCTTGTTTGTAAATTCAGGAAGCCCATTTCCTTTGGGGTAATAGTTCATGAAGATATACTTAGATGAATTACATTTTTCTTGTCCCATCCAATTATTTCAATTCCCAAGAATTCCCAGGTATTATCGGATATGATTATATAAGGGACCCTAAATATTATTACAATTAATTCGTAAAAATCTTGAATGTTACTCTGGTTTGCTTCTTTCAAATAAATGGCTTCAATCCATCAATTAAATTAATCAATTGTAGTTAATATCCAATTTGTTCCCCAAGATTGAGTGTGGGTTAATTACTCCTGTGAATTTAAAACCTCATTGCATAAATGGATTCTCAACTGAAATGGGATAGAGGGAAAGGAATGCAAGTTTTTATTTTCCTATAAAGAAGGCACACTTATTATATTTTTGGATCCATTTATGGAATCCCTAAATATATTAGGCTAATAGTATCCACCCTTCATGATTTTGAGTGTGGTAGTTCTTAGATAAAAACTCCCTCTTTCTAGTCCATCATGGAATTCTTGCAAAACTTTCTCTATCTTGTTATCCTCAACCCATCTGAAAATAATACCATTAATGTCTTTGTTAAACAAGAGAGCATATATAAACACATAGAGAATAACTTGTAATCTGAAGTACCTTCTTTTTTCCTTGTTTAAACCTTAGGGATAGATTCTTGTTTACAAAAAATTTGTCATATTTTGATGTGAATTTTCAAGAACACGAGGAAGAGGTGGTTTATCTTCTTCTAACATACATAACTCTTTGTAATCTCTTAAGCTTGTTGCAAGCTACTCATGTAATCCTTTACCTCTCACAATATTGGTGACTTTGATATAGACATCATACTACATGACTTTGGGGATCCATTCAAATCTCCTTTCATTCACTTATTTATTCTAGAGAAATTATTTCATGTTGAGATGAGATACCATCATTTGAATCTTGTTGTTTGAGAGCATGTGTTTGAAGTTTTTGAATACACAAGATGATAGTCCAATACATTTTTGTCAAAAAAATATATATGAGCTCAATATTTAGTGCTTGACTGAAAAAAGCAATGGGTTACTCCAAGAAATCATCATTTTGTTTGTCTAAAATGGATGATATGTTGTCATTTCCTCCAAAAATATAGAGGATGAAATTCCTTTGTGTGATTGGGATTTTTGAGAGTGAGGGCCTAAGAAATGGCTTCTTTAATTTTATCAAAACTCTCCTTTCCTTCCTGTGACCATCTGAAGAAAACATTATTCTTTATCATTGAGGCGAGGGGTTTAACTAACGAAGAAAAATTAGGAATAAATTTCCTCACAAAATTTATTATTCCTAAGACATTTTGCAAATTGTTTCTTGTGATTAGGGATTGAGAGAGAGAGAGAGAGAAAAAATTCCAGTCACCATATCTAGATCTATGACAAGGCCATCCTTTGACACTATATGTATAAGAAATTTTCCTTCACGAACAAAGAACATGCATTTTTTGGGGTGTAAAGAAACACCAAACTATTTTCATCTATCAAATACTTTCTTAAAATGAGCCAAGTGTTTACTTTTTTGCTATGAGTAGATTGTTATATCATCAAAATATACTAAGACTATGTCACCAATAATTCCTTTGAAGGCCATATCCATTTCCCTGTGAAAGGTTTCACCATCATTTGTTAATCTAAAGGGTTTATTCTTATAATCATAAGTACCCCACTTGGTGGTGAAAGTTATCTTAAACTAATATAGCTCTTATATAAAACTTGATTGTAAACTGAGTAACCATCTAAGAGAGAAAACCTCTCTTCTCCAACTATTGTTTGAAGGATCTACTCCATGGAAGGAAGAGGATAATGATATTTCATATATTCTCTATTAAAGTCTCTAATTTCTACACATAATCTAATACCTCCATTAATTTTCCTTATTGGGACCATATTTTCCACCCAAGAAGAATGCTTCATGGGAAATATGATATTTTCCTCTATGATCTTAGCCAACTACTTTCTCATTAAGAGATCCACTTTTGGGTTTACATTCCTTTATTTCTACTTAATAAGTTTGGTGTTAGGATCTAATTCAATGGTATGTTATGCGAAGACTTGGGTAAAAACCCTTAATATTTTCACAACTCCAAAAAAAAACATCATCATATTCTTTTCAAAGGTCTATAAGAGATTATTTAGAAATACTATGTACCTTTTCCAAATTTTAAGAATGTATCCCTTGTAATGGTCACTTGTTCATAGTTCTCCTCTTTCACATTTATGCCCCTTTTCTCTCCTCTAAATTGATCATCAGTATTGAAAACATTATCCAACATGATTACTCCCTAATGAAGTTTGTTGGTTTTAAGTTTGTCAGATGATCTGATCCTCATATTGTTCTTACAATTTTTCATGATTTATAGCTAAAGATTCTACCTCATCCTATAAATATTTAATAATTTTTTTATCATTGTCAAAGACCTACCAACAAGTTGCATTATTTGGTACATCGTGTCTAACCACAAGTTTGACATACTAGTCCAAACCTTCCTTGATGCCTTGAGGGTTCTCATACTAATGTCAAACTAATACCATCTATATACATTTGTTTTTTTACACTCTTGGTACTACTTGGATGTTGAAAGCATTAAAACCTTCAATAATATCCCAAAATCTATGCTCGTAGGTTTTTGATAAACTATTTCTTAGCAACACATTGAGTTATGACTGATGTATGACCAATTTAATATCTCCTGAATGCTTGTAAAATTTTGATTCCTAATTTTTGTTCCAATTGGAGGCACCTTATATCAATGTCTCATACTCTTCCATATTATTAGTACAACTGAATTGGATTCTAAATGCAAATAAATACTTCTCTTCACTAGGAGAGAACAACACAACTCCAACACCAACACCATTTTTACTTCTAGATCCATCAAAGTAAAACTGAAATACTCTATCTCAATCCTCTTGTACCTTCAGTAGGCCAGGTATGAAATTAATTTACTCATGTATAGAATAAGCTCCTAACCTTGTTTCTTCCATATGATCATAAGGATAGAAATAAAAGTGTTTCGTTTCCCAATTATCAAGTAAAATATCAAGGACCTCATCTAAAGATGTGGAAGATTTATGAATAAAAATTCTCTTCTTGATCATGCACTACAAAATTCATATCCCCAGGACTAAGTGTATAATGTTCTATATAGTTATGGGAAATAGGATCAAATTTTATGGTTATTCAAGTCCCATACTTAGTTATAAGAATCATGTGAGACCAATCAGCAAACAATTAACACCCCACTTTAATAGTAGTGTCTCTAGAAATGCATATGGAAAACAAGGGAGGGAGATCAATGACTGAAATTTCTTGCAAGGTTGAGATGTTTAGGCATGCATGCAAGTTAATACTCAAATCGTTTATGATTATAACTATACTAAAAGAAGTTCCATCTAATTAGACAATTCCTTTGGTAATTGGTGTGTAATTTATGCCTAATAAATCAACAATATTCTTAGGCATAATAGAACTACTAGATTTAGAATATATCATGCATTTGTGGACAAGGTACTTACCAATGATTAGAGAGATTTAGAAGGGATGTGATTTGGTGATATTAGTGGTTTATCCTTCACTTTCATTTGCACAATCTTGTAGTGATCACTTGATTTTTCTTCTACTAGTTCACTCTCATAACCAAAGTGCCTCAAAGCTTCTTATAACAAATTTCTCTGTGTTAGAATGGAAAGTACTTCCCGCATGATAATATTCACACTAGTTACATTCATTTGTTTCACTATATTTAAAGGGATATAAATGGCCAACCTTTTACTAAACCTTTATGGTAGCAACATCTTATCTTTCAATTATTGACTTGGTCTGGGTCTAATTTCTGTAACGGATTATCATTCTTATTGGTCTGATTTTCTTGTAGTTCAAAGGGTTTAATAGTTATAACCTCCTTTCATTCCTCGGTAGGTGGATGATAGGATCCATTTGAGGATGAATATTTCTCTTATATAGCCCTCTTTTTAGACCTTGTGTTGAATATAACTTGAATTAGAAACTTTGTTAGTAATCTTTTTGATTCACTCCACAAAAAGTCATCCACATGTACCAATTGATAAAGGTTGATTCATTTCATTTCTTTTCCTTGATCTCCTAATTTCCTTTTGCATAGCTGACTCTTTATACTAATCTATACTGAAATTGTATGCACCTTGGATGATGATATCTTGACTGAGCATTCCAGTGTTGCATGAATTTTAATCATGGGGAAAATTGCATGGCTAGCTCCAGTCGTAGTCATGTGCTAAGTTATTTTGAATTGGGGCAATGGCCTTAGAAAAAACTATAACAGTAGGATGTTGCGTGTTTAAGGTCTTCAGATTAGTTATTTTGCCTTTTACTTGAGCATTCATTTGGTACGGTTGTTTATTGGGTTGGTATGGCTGATTGAAATAATGATAAGGTCTTATTTGTTGAGCTACTTACCTCTTTATCATCACCATGTCATTTCCAATACTTTGCAACATAGCCATGCATCCAGTGAATTGGTGTAGCTCATTAGGTGTGAATTCATAAGAAGGGTGTTTACTCATTGCTTAAGGAATGGGTGCCAAAATGGGATGTGTTGAGATAGGTTCTGGGAATAAAGGCATTAGGGGTCTAGGAGCTATTTTCGTAGCTTAGACTAGAAAATTCTCAGCCATGATAACTAAATCATATGCATTTGGTAACATGTATCCCCCCCTTATATTGGATCATGACAGAAATATCAATATTTATTTCTCTTAGAAAATATAGAAATGTTGTACTAGAAGATGTCTTAAATTAAGGGGGAATTCTATCTCTGGTTTTTTAGAACCGGATATTGAAATTATTCATGAATTCATTAGGGGCTCTCTTAATGGTGGTTAACTACTCAAGGAGGGAAATATGATCAAATTTATCTTCAATTTTTTTGCAAATTTTCTCTCCAATATCATCCCATGTGCGGATATAAGATGGGTGTTGGATTATCTAGCATTGTAGTGCTCTTCCATAAAAATATGATGTTAATAATTTGAGTGCTACATCATCCTCATTGATGAGATGAACCAATTTTTTTTTTCTACATCCAAAATATTCTCAATAGGAGTATTTGAGTTCTATCCTTTGAAGAATGGGGTGATCTTAAGATAAGATGATGTGATGTCATGATGTGCATTTAAGACTAAGGGGTTGTCTCCATTGAAGGTAACAAAGGGTTGATTTCTTTGGGTTTCCATGTGAAATATGGGTCTCAAATTGGTGTGAGTATGAGATGGAGGCTTAGCATAAGAAGGAGTTAAATGAGATCTAGGTGATTTGAAGAAGGGTATTTTTATTGGATTTTCTCTCCTCTTTGAGGAAAGTTATAGGTACTCAAATGACTTAACTCTTTGTGGTTTTCCTAGTTTGTACTTTTCTCATAAAATTGAAGCATTGTACTACTAAAACCAGTTGATATGCTATTAGGAGTTGTCAGATGTGTTGTTGTGAAGTATATAAGGGCTATATATCACCAAGAAACACACTAAACTTATTGAAATGATATAAATATCACATTTCTTCTCCCAATGGGTGTTCCAAAATTTTTGTATTAGTGAAGGCACTGAGGTGGCAAAATTGTTGTAATGGGACACTTAAAATATAAGGATTTCGATACCCATCCCACCTGGAATTCAAAAAACTATTGTATTAGTGAAGGCACTGAAGTGGCCAAACTGTTGTAATGGGACACCTAAAATATAAGGCTTTCAATACCTATTCCACTAGGCGTGCCAAAAATTGTTGTGGCTCAGAATTGCACCCTCAGGATTTGATCATGGTTGATCAAGGAATTTTGGACAACATTAGATTGTTTCCAAGTTTGGGACCTTGTAAGAAAAAAAATACTCTAGAAAAGGATGGTTCCTCACCTAAACTAATGCTAAAACTACTCCTAGACTAAGCCTACTCCAACATATCCAAGAAACTAGGGAGAGATATAAGGGGAAGAAGGAAAACATAAGAAATCCTAAGCCAAAAGTGAGGTGATAACACTAAGAAAGGGATTGATATATCTCCTTTTGAAGTTTTAGAGAAGAGAGGAGATCAACTGTAAGGTAGAGGGGGAATATTCTTTCCACTTTTCAACCCTAAAATTAAATAAGCACATAACCCTGTATGATTAGACAAAATTGACATAATATTATGAAAAAAACCAAGTATAAACAATCAAAATTAAATATCATAAGGAAATAACACAATAATAGACACAAGGGGTAGATTCATGCCGCACTTTATATCATATTAATGTTTTCAATATGCACAGACTACTAAAATCAAGTTTGGAGGTAGAAATGCTTCAAAAAAACTCATTCGTAGGTGTGCAACTCCAAAGTTATGTCACAATTTTGGTATTATAACATGATAAGAAAGATATATCTTTATAATGAAGAACTAAGCAATATTTATAGAATGGAGGAGAGGAGAGGGGATCGTGAAGATGATATAGAATAAACGAACTGCTAAACCATGAAATTATTATCTAAAACTACCTCTAATAGGTTAATTCACTCCACATGATTGGTCATGCTTCTGGTGCTACCTTGGCATTCAAGAAAACTCAAAATATATTATTCAATTCAAGTAAATTATTAAAAATCAATGGAATACCGTGAAAACCAGAGATTGAATGTATAGAACATTGCCAAATGTCCCAAATAACTTACAAATGTTATTTTTCTCACTATTTTAGTCGAGCATGGAGGAATCTACTGCTTGGAGGAAATATGGAGGACCCCAGTGGCGAGAGTAGATAAAATATACATAATTAAACTAACATGGAAATTTTCCTATTTTGACAATCATATGAATGAACCTCAGATTGTTTTTCCTATTTTTCCTCTTAACCTCATCAATTTCTAATTGTGATAATGCCATCGTGAAGAGATCCTCAAAACCTTTCCAATGGTACTAATATTTTCAAATTTGGAGTTGCAAAGAGAAATTTATGTCCATTTAAAGTTTTAGGGATTAGGAGGGATGAATAGTGACTCTATGACACATGCCATGATCTAACTGGATTTTCATTTGACATGTGACATCCTCTGGTTCTTTGCGGGGTTTCCAACATGTTTGGCCATGTGTTTATTCCCTCCACCACTTGTTTCTCTTTTCAGCATACGTGTTTACCTTTCTCCCTTACTGACCCGAAGCTCCATTCAATTCTTCCCCATTCCACGGACTTGAGGTCCTTAGGATCTAGTATTACCCACCTCTACCAAAATTATGACACATGACACCCAAATGCCATTGATTTTCTCCACTTTTTCTCATTTGGTTGTGCCATGTGTACTTTCCTTGACCTTTCGTGGACCTACTTGGACTCTCGTTAGACCCAAATCCTTTATTAAACCAACCTCATTATATATAATTAGGGTTTGTGAAATGCATTTTCTTCTAAGATTGTTGGGAAAATTTCATGTGGATTATCTCTACTATCTTTAACTTATGCCATGTGCCTCATTTTGATTGGTGTGGGGTTTCAGATCTTCCGAAGATCAGGAAGTTGAGGGCAAGATCGCATGCTCATATGAATATGTAGAGTTACAGATGAAGTCTGTGGGCTTGTGAGTGAAGGAATTGAGAATCAAAGTGAAATATACAAGTGACTAGGTAGTGCGATGTTTTGAAGGAAGCCCACATGCATGTCAAAGAGATGTACGAGGCTTAGGATGGGGAGTACATTTTTGCATGAGCATGTAAATTTGCAAGAGGGTACCAAAGACCTAGTAAAGAGGACCATGGAGCTTGGGATTAGGGATACACACACACATTTCTATGAATTTATTTCTTGTTCCTTGCTTCTACCGCACAATAATGAGATCAACTCATTTGTTTCACAAACTAGGAAAGTATGCAGAACACTTGTTTCACTCCCGATGGAACCTATAAAACTCTGTTCCATAGATTTATTGAACTACACATCCACCCAAGTCTAGATGATGCTCCCTTATATTCCAAGGGTTAGGAGGATGCATCAAAAATTAAGCTCATTAAGTATGTGGAATACTGCAGAACAATGTTCCATGGAATTTTTCACAATTTTTTTCCTAAGTCCCAAAATAATCTTGTTAACGCCAAAATGACCCTGAGGTTTTTTGGGATAACATAAACTCTACCTCATAATAGATATCAGCCATTTCAGAGGTGTTACATAGCTCCCTCCTAAAAAGCATCATCATCTTGATGATTAACTTAGTATCAATTCTCAGACAAGAAACATAATCCTAATTATAGTTCTTTCATCCATAAGTTCATAAACAAAAACTAGAGTTGAGAATTTCAAATTTCCACAATTTATTATAGCATCAAAATAGTTGTTTCAATACTAAAGAATATAGTATCTACCCCAAAAATGGAAGAATTATTACTAAGTTCAAAACAAGGTCTTCATTTATTATCAATTAACAAAATTAATTATGTTCAAATAAATGAGGAAAATCAATTTTCATATCCTAAAGGTTTTCCCATGTTGCACTTTCTTCATTATACTGGTCGCACTGGACCTTGCATTGACTAATTTCATGATTTTTCAAGTGCAATTGGAAAGTTTCCAACACTTTAATGGGTTCAACCACTATTATTCAAAAGTTTGGACCTATAAGGAATCCCAATTTAACACATGTGATAAATCTGAAACACATTTCTTAAGTAAAGAAATATGGAAAACATCATGCATCCTTGATAAAGTAGGTGGTAATGCTAAATGATAAGCTACATGATTGATTACTTCAACTATTTCAAAGGGTCCCACATAATGAGGTGATAACTTGGATACCTTGCCAAAGGTTATAAAACTCTTTTTCGGCTTAACCCATAAAAAGACCTTTTCACCTAGTTCAATTTTCTTATCAACCTTTTCAGATCTACATAACTGTTTTTCCTATCTACTGCTTCTTTTAAACATTCACAAATCAATTTAACTTGCTATTCTATTTCAGTAAGGATTTCAGGTCCAATTATCTCTCAGTCTTCTAAGCTATCCCAACTAATTGGATTTCTGCATTTCCTTCCATAAAATGCTTCGAAAGGTTCCATTTTCAAAGAGGCATGATATGTATTATTATAAGAAAATTCAACTAAAGGAAGGTATTCTTCCCATTTGTACTGCTGATCCATGTAGTACATTCGTAACATATCTTCCAAAACTTGATTAACTCTCTCAGTTAGACCATCTGTTTCTGGATGGTATGTTGAATTAAAATTTTGTTTAGTCCATAAGGCTACATTAAGTGTTTACCAAAATCAAGATGTCATTCTAGGGTCTCTATCTGATATAATAAATTCAGGTAATCCATGTAATTCGAAAATTTCATGCACAAATCTTTTGCTAAAATAGTTGAATCATCCTTAAGATTACTAACAATAAAATGTGCTACTTTTGTCAGTTTATCAACAACAACTAAAATAACATAATGTTTATTTCTAGACATTGGCATCCCTTGAACAAAATCCATGCTAATTACGTGCCACTTATATTGTGGTATGCTATGAGGATACAATGAACTAGCTGGGTGCATATGCTCAACCTGTACACGCTGACATTCTAAGCAGTTTGTCACAAAATTAGTTATGTCTTTCTTCATCCCTTTCCAAAAGTATTGTTGTTTTATATCAACAAGCATTTAGGTAATTCCAAGATGTCCTGAGTAAGGTGAATTATGAAATTCCTCCATTAGCTTTTTCCTTTACTCGTTTCCCATAGGTATATACACCCGTTTATCATATCTCAAGATTCCTTCATTATCAAAGTGGAAACCTTTATATCTTGCGTCATTTGGATCTGCAACAAGTGTTGTTTTTACTTGCTAAAAGTATGAATCAGATTCCATGATAATTTTTACCTCATCCTTAAATTGAGTTCTCAAAATTATAAGTGCAGAAATATGTTTCCTACGACATAGTGCATCTGACACTCTATTTTCTTTTCCTTTTATGTAACTTATGTAAAAATTATATTGTGACAAAAATTCTAACCATCTTTGTTGTCTTGCATTCAGATTTGGCTAAGTGAAAATATACTTCAGCCCAAGATGATCAATTTTTAATTCAAAATGTCTTCCCAAAAGATAATGTTTCCAAACTCAAAGTGCATGTAATATGGAAACAATCTCTAGGTCATGAGGAGCATAATTCAACTCATATGAATTGAGTTTTATTCTCTCGTATGCTATAAAATGTTCATTTTGTAACAAAATACCTTTGAGTCCTTACCCGAAAGCATCGGTAACTACCGTAAAGTTTTTGTTATCAGTGAATCATAGCACCCTTGGATGTTGATCAGATTTCTTGTTTGATCATACTAGCATCTAGTGTGATTGCACAACATGGAATCCTTTCTCCAAGTGTGGGACTTGCAAAAATGAGAAAGGAATCTCAAGAGAAGGCTGGTTCCTATTCCTAAACTACTTGCCACAAGTTGTTCCAGTGCATGCAAGCTAATCTAAACCTAATCTAACCTCCAAGGAGATAGGGAGAGAGAGAAAAGAGAAAAATAACAAAAGCCTACGCTAAAACGGTGATACACCAGAGAAGGAAAATGCTGAACATCTATCAGAACTACTATGAACACAGCTCCAACCCTGCAATGAACATTCAAACGTGAACAAATACCTGCAATGAAGAGAGGCAAGAAGAAAACAAGTGAAAAACAAGCAAGGATGGACAGATGCATCACGAAACACGTTTTTGTTGCTCCAGAAGTTTGCACAGAAAATCATTTTAATGGTAAAAGGAAAAAATGCCCTTACAGAGCAGGGGAGGAGGTTCGAACTCCATTTTCAACCCTGGGGAAGAAAAGAAATGAGATCAGAGCAGAAAAGATGAACAACCCCTTTAAAAAATGAGCCAAATATGGCTTTATACAATGCATGGGTCGAGCCCAGGAGAGAGAAAATGTGTAAAAACGTGGGAGCCATTCCTCATTGAATGTAGATGCATTAAAACAACATGGGTGTCCTTACAGACCCATGCCCTGACATTTTTGACCATACTGAAGAAGAATGTGACCCATTCTGCATTAAAACTGGTTGTTGAAACGTCAGTTCTGGCCATTACCACGCGCCAGAGATGTTTCTTGATTTTATCTCTCCAAACTGAACCAAAATGAAAGATTAACCCTAGAATCATGTAGAGAATTTCACCAAATTTCCATTGATATAAAGAACGTGAAAAATAGAGCTCTGGATCGAAAGATATGGTGATTTGAAGATTTAGGGCAAAAACAGGCCAAAACGGATCGATGGGAAAATATTTGAATTTTTTCCGTGCTCTGCCACTTGGATGAAACGTGTCGGGCTCTGATTCATCTGTGGGCTCATCCTTTGAAAATTTCTTTTGGGCACTTCCTTATTTTCTTGCCACTTGGACACGTGGCACTATTTTATTGGCTCGGGCCTAAGGTGCGCACTTTGTCCTTTGAAAATTTGGTATTTTTCACTTTGGAAAATTTTTCCCATTTCTCCCCCGCGCTCCGCCACTCAAGTGCCACATGGCATGATTTCATTAGACATGGGCCCTTCCTGACCATTTCCCTTTTGTTTTTTCCTTTGGAAATTTTTTCAAAATTTTCCCGCCGGACCGATGAGGTGAAGACACGTGGCGAGATTTGATTCGTTGGCGGCTCTTTCGGCTTTTTGCGTCCCACGTGTCCCTCGCGTACCTTTGGCTCGGCTGTCCCAAACTGTCTGGGACAAATATCTCTGAACCACCCAATTCGGGCTTCCTTGTTCCTGTTTGTAGTGAAGACACGTGGCGAGATTCCATTCGCTGGCGGTTCTTTCAACTTTTCACGTCCCTCACGTCCCTTTGGCCCGGATGTCCCAAACTGTCTCAGACAAAAGTTTCCTGTTTCGGCTGAATCGGCCAGTTCGTGTCCTCCACGTACTTTTGTCCCAACTGTCTTGGACTTCCTGGGACAAATATCTCCAAACCGCCTGAAATGGACTGACCTACGCCAAACCGGCTGATCTGCGTCCCACGCGTACTTTTGGCCCGGATGTCCCAGACCGCGCGAAACAAGACTTAGGCAATTTTTTCCCACTTTCGGCCATTTTGGCTTTTCACGTCCCACGTGTCCCGACATCCCAACTATCCCGCAGATCACCTAGACTAGGACTTAGCCAATTTTCTTCATTTTTCCGGCCCCCAAGCTTGGTACAACGAACCTCAGTACGACCTGAACCCTTTAGACCCGAAATGCCTTAACACAGTCCTACAACCTTATTTTTTGCATTTCTTCCATTTTATCAACCTGTTGGGATTCCTTCTTGGATGGGAGAGTTAGAAAAAGGTTGAGGGGGACCCCGAAAAACATGATTTTGGGCCTTGAATTGATCTACTTGCTCGGGACTGAATAATCTAATGCATGTTATCAAAATTACCCTGGGGGTGAATTTTGGATAACAATTTGGCGACTCAGCGGGGTCATCTACCTACTAGATGAACTTACCAGTTGCCTGAAACATCCATTGGGCATGGAGTCATGAGTTGTAACCTGCAAACTGATCTGAACTTTGAAAACCTCCTCTCTGAGCCACTTGGATACCCACTGAAATGGAGTTGTTCTCACCAAAATGCCACTAAAATGGACTGTGCAAGAGCAAAACCAGCACCACAAAAATTATGTACAGAACTGAAAATCATACATGCTCCAAATGGAACATGTAGAGTGTGCACAAGCACTTCTTCTGCTAAAAGCAAACCTACCTACTCTACTCTAACTGGAAGGAAAGGAAAGATAAACAAACCCTGCAATTGGTTGTGAGAAATAGCTTCCCTTTCTCAAAAGTGGCAGCCATGCAATTGATTTTGCATTGAACATGGCTGATTGGATGAATGGAAAATCAACAAGAAGCTGGTCTTCCACCCAAATCATCGAGGTATCATCTGAAGGAAAATTCAATACCTCTTTTAGTTTCTCTGCATTTGGATTGAAGAGGTATGACAGCTGATCCTTGGTACTTTGTAGCTCACCCTCACGCTTAGAAGCAAGCATGACTAGTTGTGACTTCTCCTTTGGCTCCAATGAAGCCAAATACCTGATTAGGCAAGGTCTGATCCATTTGATATGCCCATAGGTCTGACTTTCAACTCCAAAAATGGAGTCTTCTTGTAGACCTTCTTGAATGGATGATGTGGAAGCAATGGTAGAACCCTTCTGCCCTTTCTCTTCCTCCAATGAAGAACATGGAAGATTTAAATCTTCCAATCTCAATTCCAAAGAGCTACTATAAGATGCAGGCTGCTGCAAATGAATGTTCTCCTTCATGACAGCAGAATCAAGTGTTTGGAATGTGGATGATGAAAGAGAGAATGGTGGAAACTCAACCGGCTCTTCTCCATCAAAACAGTCCTCCAAATCTGACAGATAAACTGCCTCATGGCTGTCCTGCTGCAAATGCTCCACTTCCTCCATGGTGTCTTCTTGATCTGTAACTTGACCACCATGGTTTCTTTCACCCTCCAACATTGAGTTTGAGAGATCAAAACTCCTCTTCAGTACTAGAACTTGAGAGAGGTGAAGTAGAAAGAAGAACTGAAGGTTCTCCTGTAGCCTGCTTTGTGCTCAAAGCCCTTGGATCTGAAATTTTCTCCTCCACAACTAGAATGTGCTCCTCTTCTTTTGGATTTGGAGCAGCTTCTCCTTCCTCCAATGTTTGAAGACAATCTTGCTCTTGATTTAACTCTTCCTCCAGCATGAAGTTTGTCAAGTCAAACTCTTCGATCTATTGCTCTAGAGGACAAGTTGGGACTGCAAGAACTTCTTCTTCTGCTGCAACAAAATCAGTCCTGACCACCATTTATTCTCCAACTCCAACCTCTTCTAAAGGCTTAACCATCAAGGGGATCTTTATCATCCCAAATTTAAGATCGCAACTCTTCAGACTTTGAATTTCTTCATCTTTGTTTGGCTTCTCTTTTTGCTATTGTTCATGGCCGATTTTTGCAATTTCTTCTTCCCCACATGGAATTGGGAATGCAAGAGGAGGGATGGGTTGTAACTCAATTGATTTGGCAATTTTTTGTGGTGGTAGAGGAGGTGAAACTTCTTGTTTCTTTGGGGGAGAGCGTATTTCTTTTAGCTCTTGTGGAGGGGATGATTGTTTGGAAGGAAAAAGGAAAGAAGAATTGAGGTGTGGTGGAAGACTGAGAGGTGGAGACATGGGATCAACATTTGGGACAACAGATGGGGAGTTTAGAATTTGCAATTCCAAATGACATGATGCTGCTTGAGTAATGGGAAGAGAAAAACTAGATGATGGTGTAGAACTTACCCATTGACAAGGTTGTTCAACAACAAGTGTATAGGCCTCTATTTCTGCTGTCCATTATGCAAGTTGGGGCAGCATCTTCATCATGAAGTTCAACTTCTCCTGAGGGATGAAGTGTCTTGAAAAATGGCCTCCCCATGGACAAGGAGTCCTGCAACCAATTCTGAAAGCTCTCATTTGAGCTGTTTCTCTGGACTGCACCATCTTTACCTCCATCTTTTGGATTTTCTCCAACAGACTGACATATTTCATCTGATTGTCTTCATTATATGCATACTCTTGCTCTTGGAAATCTCCATAGCCAAAATTATTTTGGCATTGCTACTCATATGGGTATGCATGCTGATTTGGAGGATTTAAAAAACATGTTGGAGGTGGGAAACATTGCTGCTGTTGTTGAAAATGTGAATTCCATGATGGAAATGAAGTCATGATTGCACAACTTCATGGAATGGAAAATAATGAAAGAGATGGAAAGAAATATGGATGGAAATGGATGAAAAATGGGTTTGTAACTTCAGAAATGGGTTGCTGATCAGATGGAGTCGCCAGATGTGTTTGCAAGTGCCTCCAAAGGCTGAAATCTTCACAGGAACACACCAACCTGCTAAAGATGAAGTGGAAGACCTCTAAGGTCCCACCGGGCATGCCAAAAACTATTATTAGTGAATCACAGCACCCTTGGATGTTGATCAGATTTCTAGTTTGATCATACTAACATCCAGTGTGATTGCACAACATGGAATCCTTTCTCCAAGTGTGGGACTTGCAAAAATGAGAAAGGAATCTCAAGAGAAGGCTGGTTCCTATTCCTAAACTACTTGCCACAAGTTTTTCCAGTGCAGGCAAGCTAATCTAAACCTAATCTAACCTCCAAGGAGATAGGGAGAGAGAGAAAAGAGAAAAAGAACAAAAGCCTATGCTAAAACGGTGATACACCAAAGAAGGAAAATGCTGAACATCTATCAGAACTACTATGAACACAGCTCCAACCCTGCAATGAACATTCAAACGTGAGCAAATACCTGCAATGAAGAGAGGCAAGAAGAAAACAAGTGAAAAACGAGCAAGGATGGACAGATGCATCATGAAACACGTTTTTGTTGCTCCAGAAGTTTGCACAGAACATCATTTTAATGGTAAAAGGAAAAAAAGCCATTACAGAGCAAGGGAGGAGGTTTGAACTCCATTTTCAACCCTGGGGAAGAAAAGAAAGGAGAGCAGAGCAGAAAAGATGAACAACCCCTTTAAAAAATGAGCCAAATATGGCTCTATACAATTCATGGGTCGAGCCCAGGAGAGAGAAAACATGTAAAAACGTGGGAGCCATTCCTCATTGAATGCAGATGCATTAAAACAACATGAGAATCCTTACAGACCCATGCCCTGACATTTTTGACCATAGTGAAGAAGAATGCGACCCATTCTGCATTAAAACTGGTTGTTGAAACGTCAGTTCTGGCCATTACCACGCGCCAAAGACATTTCTTGATTTTCTCTCTCCAAACTGAACCAAAATGAAATATTGACCCTAGAATCGTGTAGATAATTTCACCATATTTCCATTGATATAAAGAACATGAAAAACCGAGCTCTGGATCGAAAGATATGGCGATTTGAAGATTTAGGGTAAAAACAGGCCAAAACGGATCGGCGGGAAAATATTTGAATTTTTTCCGCGCTTTGCCACTTGGATGACACGTGTCAGGATCTTATTCATCTATGGGCTGATCCTTTTGAAAATTCTTTCGGGCCCTTCCTTAATTTCTTGCCACTTGGAGACGTGGCACTATTTTATTGGCTCGGGCCTGAGGTGCACACTTTGTCCTTCGAAAATTTGGTATTTTTCACTTTGGGAAAATTTTCCCATTTGTCCCCTGCACTCCGCCACTCAAGTGCCACATGGCATGATTTCATTAGACGCGGGCTCTTCCTGACCATTTCCCTTTTTTTTTTGCCTTTGGAAATTTTTTGAAAATTTTCCCGCTGGGCCGATGAGGTAAAGACACGTGGCGAGATTTGATTCGTTGGCGACTCTTTCAACTTTTCGCGTCCCATGCGTCCCTCACGTACCTTTGGCCTGGCTATCCCAAACTTTCTGTGACAAATATCTCTGAATCACCTGATTCAGGCTTCCTTGTTCCTATTTTTGGTGAAGACACATGGCGAGATTCCATTCGTTGGCGGCTCTTTCGGCTTTTCACATCCCTCACGTCCCTTTGGCCCGGATGTCCCAAACTATCTCAGACGAAAGTTTCCTTTTTCGGCCGAATCGGCCGGTTTGCGTCCTCCACGTACTTTTGTCCCAACTGTCCCGGACTGCCTGGGACAAATATCTTCGAACCACCCAAAATGGACTGACATGTGCCAAACCGGCCGATCTGCGTCCCGCGTGTACTTTTGGCCCGGATGTCCCAGACCGCGTGAAACAAGACTTAGGCAATTTTTTCCCACTTTCAACCATTTCGACTTTTCACGTCCCACGCGTCCCGACGTCCCAACTGTCCCGCAGACCACCTGGACTAGGACTTAGCCAATTTTCTTCATTTTTCCAGCTCTCAAGCTTGGTACAACGAACCTCAGTACGACCCGAACCCTTCAGACCTGAAATGCCTTAAAACAGTCCTGCAACCTTATTTTTTGTATTTCTTCCATTTTATCAACCTATTGGGATTCCTTCTTGGATGGGAGAGTTAGAAAAAGGCCGAGGGGGACCCCAAAAAACATGATTTTGGGCCTTGAATCGATCTACTTGCTTGGGACTGAATAATCTGATGCATGTTATCAAAATTACCCTGGGGGTGAATTTTGGATAACAGTTTCCATTTGGATCAGGTACAACCAAAATAGGTGCAGATGTTAATTGATCCTTAAGAGTTTTAAATGCTGATTCACATGTATCACTCCACAAAAATTTCTTATCTTTCTTTTGCAATTAAGTTATTGGTGCAAAGACGTTTGAAAAGTCCTTTAAAAATTTTGTATAGTAACCAACAAGACCCATGAAGCTTCTGACTTCATGTACATTCTTAGGTGTAGGCCATTCAATTATTACAACAATATTTAATAGATCTACTGCTATTCCATCTTTACTTATGACATGTCCTAGATAATGCACTTCTGTCTCATAGAAAGAACATTTGGACAACTTACCAAACAATCTTCTTTTCCTTAAGATTTCAAGTACTATTTTCAAATGCTCATGATGCTCATCAATGATTTTAGAATTTATGAGAATGTCATCCAAGAATAAAAGTACAAACTTGTCCAGCTATTCTTGAAAGATATTGTTCATTAAATTCATAAAAGTTGCAGGTGCATTTGTCAAACCGAAAGGTAAAACTATAAATTCATAGTTCTCGTACCTTGTCCTGAAGGTTGTTTTGTGAATATCTTCATCTTTAATTCTTAACTGATGATATCCTGAATGAAGATCTATCTTAGAATATACTGACACACCATTCATCTGATCAAAAGATCATACATTCTAGGAAGTGGATATCTGTTTTGATTGTTGCTTTATTTAACATCCTATAATCAATACACAACTTAAGTGTTCCATCTTTCTTTTTCACAAAATTACCGGTGCTCCCCAAGGTGAAACACTCGATCTTATCAAACCCTTAGACAACAATTCTTGTAACTGTTCCTTAATCTCTACTAGTTTAATGGTAGTCATTCGATACGATGCCTTAGAAATAGGCTCAGTTCCTGGTTTGATCTTAATTGTGAAATCCAACTCCTGTTTGGGCTGAAGACTAGGTAGTTCTTCGAGAAACACATCGCTGAAATATTTTAACAATGAATATTTTTCTAAGAAAACACTATCCCCTTGTTTTGTTTTAGAAATTTTTACTACATACAAGGTGTAACCTTTGTTTTTGGCCTTTTTAAGCTGCATAGCTGACAATTTTCTAACTGAAATTTCACGTTTTATCCCTTGGATACTTGTTGTTTTCTACAGGTCATCAAGATAACTAATGTGTTTTTCAAAATAGTCTACTTTAGCCATATGTTCCACAAGCTAGTTAACACCTATTATGACATCATATGACCCCAAAGGAGCAATATAAAGATCAACTTCTGTGGAAAAACTAGGCAAGTCTAGAACTGCTCCAAAAAGACACTGACTAACTGTATGGACAACATTATTTCTATAATGTAAAGCCCAAGATTTTTCCATTTTTATAGATTTTATTTTTAGTTTTGAAGTAAATTTACTAGAAATAAAGCATTCAATATCTCCAGTATTGAAAAGTATAGTAACAGGCATACCAAATAACTTACGTGGCACTTTTATAGGCATAACTTGATTTTCAACTTATTTATCAGCTATTGCAACATGTATCTTATGCTGTTTATTGATATCATATTTCCTTAGAGAGCACTGATTTGCATAATGATCTTTTCCATAGTTATAAAAACCTCCTATAGGTCCTCTTTTAGGCTCAAATTTATTTCCAATCTTGAAATTGTTGTTTTATTCTCCATAGGATTTTTATCCATTATTATTGTTCCTAAAAAAATTGTTTCAAACATTTGGAGCAGGTTTATTTGCTTTTGTTTTCTTACTGTTATTAGTAAAAAAATTATTTTTGGTACCAAACTTCTTCCATGCCCCCTTTTTTGGTGCAAGAGATGAATAAGAATTAGGAGTTTTCTTTCTGGTTTCTTCCTTATGGGAAGAGATTGATTTTAATTTTTGTTCCTGCTGAGTGGATTTTTCTACAACCCCTTCCATGGTGGTTGGGTTGTGAACATATACTTCAACCCTTATAATAGGGTTTAATCCCATAATGAATTTTCATATTATGAACTTCTCGTCATTTTGATATCGAGGTACGTACTTTAGAAGTTTAGTGAACCTCTCCCAATACTCTGTTACAGTTAACTTTCCTTGAACTAAGTTCTGAAATTCAGTCATCTTCTGATCATAGAAAAGTTGTGGTAACCATCATTGCCTAAAGTAACTTTTAAATTGATCCCAAGTAATGCTTGATTCATTAATATTCAATTCAGCCTTATGGCTCTTCCACTAGGAAGATGCTGTTGATTGCAAATCACAGCACCCCTGAATGTCTGCAACACGATGGGTTGAGACTCTCAGTGCGATTGCATAACATGGAGCTTTTCCCAAGTGTGGGACCTCGCGAATTGGAAAAGCTCTTCGGATGAAGGCCAGTTCCTATTCCTCTGTTCAGATGCACACGTAGAAAATGCAGAGGGTTTACTAAAAACCTAATCTAACTTACCAAGGAGACAGGGTAAGAAAATGCATAAATAAAACCTAAACTACAAAGGTGATGCACGAGGAGGAATGAAGAACAACCTGTCTTGCCAATAAACACAGACCATTAAAATGCAATATAAGATCATGCACAGATAGCTAGATTCATAGTGAAAGATCAGTAGGATGCAAATGAACACAGAGAGGTTGAGGAATTCATCCCCCAGAAAGGCATTAATTTGCCCCCCCCCCCCCCCCCTCCCCCCAAGATTGAGACAAACACAATGCAAAATGCAAGAGGAAAGGTTACATTACAGGTCAAATGGGTCGGGAGGTTTTAAGACTCAACAAGTTCACCTTGCCAAAGAGAAGAAGGGAGGGACAAACAAAACAAAATGCAACCTTAGAAAGACTACCCTCATACAATTTTATGGAAGAATGAGACGAGAAAATCAAAATCTGCCCCAACACCTCTAGAAGGCACCTTAAATCATATATTTATGGTGGTAGGTGAGAACCCTGCGAACCCAAAAGTGGCAACTGTCTTTTGCCATTTTTTAAGAAATTGTTTCACCCCAATTAAAGATATCCAGGTCGTAGTTGGATAGAGGACCTCGGTAAGAGGTTAGGAAAGGAAACCATCCCTGCCTGTTTTCTTCACTCACTCTTTCCTCCTCTAAGTTTAATTATTTCTCCTTTCCTGCCTTGAAGAATAAGAGATTCGGTACAAAAGTTATGGCCATCTGACATCTGCGCTATAGGGGCTGCAATGTCAGCGCTCAAAATGTAGCGCTACTAAGTGCACCGATGGACCATAATGATGTGTTATTCGACATCCTTCTGGGGCAAGGGTGCAAAGTGAAATGGTGACATCCATTGTCGGTGCACTGCTGTGCGCCTGGGCAGCACGTTGCCATGGAGAC
>CM034152.1:472675727-472965415 GCA_019776745.2 Taxus chinensis
ATTGTATAGATTGAGGGACATGGCCATATCTACTCTTGGGGAGAATACATACTTAGGACATCCTACCATGATCTATACAGGGTGGTCAGGTTACAACGACAGTCATTGAGCCATCCCACGTTAGTCATGAGCTGGGTATACGAGTGTATTACCCCTTATGGGAGGGGAATACTAGTGCAGGACCTGAGGGATGTCCGGGTAGCTAGGTGGAAAACGATGTCAGCTCTTCAAATGCCACATCAACCAGTGGCTTCTGCTATGTACCTTGGGATATGATAATATAATGTATATTGGTTGATGGAGATGCCAACGTGTGGCACACATCCCCATAGTTAGTCACATAGGAATTAGTTATATTGGGTAATGAGTCGGCCTACATTGGGATTAGGTGTTACCCATCCTATTTAAAGGATGTGAGTATCATTATGAGAGGGTGATGGATGTATGATTTGATTCTTACACTTGGTAGAGGTATATTGGAGGTGTTCTCCTCGAAGCAGATTCCCATCTTGGGAGATTGTGGAGTTACTCCTTTCTTAAGGAGCATTGTATGGTGTTTCCCTACCTTAAGGGTATTATTCTACATATATTGAATATTTTGGCATCTTGGCCCTCCATATCTCTTGTGTTGTGTTATATTCTTCAAATTATGCATTTATTATATGCAATTTTCTTATCAAGTGGTATCAGAGCATCGATTTTGGCAAAAAATGGTTCCAAACCCTAATTTTAGAGATTCATATATATTTTGAAATAGCTTGTGAATTTTTTCTCAAAATATTTACCACAATTTAAAAATGGTTTCATCAAGCTATAGTATAAATTTCAGAATTTTTCGAGGTGTTTTTTGGAAGTTATTACATTTTTAGTGTTTCGCCTAAATTTTCTTCACAGGCTGCATTTTTTAGAATTAATTTTCTAAATTTTTACCAGAATTCCAAATCTCTGTCATGATTTTATAGTAAAAATTTCAGAATTTTGGGATCTATTTTGAAGAAGATACTGATATTTTTAGGGTTTTTCATAAAATCAGCCTACATGTTGTAATTTTCCATTTTTCCTTGATTTTTTTACATATTCAGAAAGATCTCACAATTTTAATAGGGGTTAGTTTTTTATGGTTTCAGACTTGAGGAAAAATTGTAGACAAAATCATCAGGTCAAATATTGGTCAAAGGAGTAAGTTTGTGAAACCCTAGTTTTGTGGATCATGGGAGTGGTAACTTTTTTTGGAGATGGAAGGATTGATGCTAGAGAATGGTGGAAAAAATTTAGGGATAAATTCTCTCAACCATCAGATATTTGGTTCTTCAAGTTGTGGAATAGTGGCCCTACACATATTTGGTTTTTTGAGTTAGAAAAGGAAAAGTCTAATTGGTATTTGGAGGAACTGTAACAAGTTTTCATGGATAGATGGGAAAAAAAAGAAGAAAATCAAGAGGAAGTAGAAGAATTTAATGATAATAGTGAGGAAGAGGAAATATCAAAAGAAGAAGAAGAAGAAGAATAAAATGTTGAGGTTGAAGATGCTACACAGGATTTAGAAGGAGAGACAACAAATCAAGATACAAGTTCAAATAATGCATCTCTGAGGAAGGAAGCTTCAATATTTCAATTTGAAGGGCACATTCAAAGGAAAAAGGTAATTGTTTACATAAACCCTATAAGTAAATATAACTTTATCAATATGGATGTAGCTCAACATCCACATGTTCAAGCAAAGCATATCAAGAAATCTTAAATGGATGGTAAGCCGATTCAAGTTTTTGAAGATTTTAAGCTTTCTATGGATAAATATGTTTTACATTCAGATTTTATGCTTTAGATATGGATGGTATGGATATTATTCTTAGATATCATTGGTTAGAGACATTGGGAACAATCAATATTAATGTGAAAAATAAATTCATGAAATTATGGTACAAGAGAAAGAAAATTACATTGCAAGATATCACACATAATAAGGAAAAAAGTAATGTAAAATTGGGTCATGAAGATGAATTTGAAGATGGTGAAGAAGGAAATAAGGATGAATCAGAAGTAGATGATGAAGAACATGATGAAAAAGTAAAAAATAATTTCTCTACTCAAAAGAAAAAATAAATAACAAACAAGTTGGAAGAGGAAAAGAAAGTAGAGGAAAAGATTGATAAGGTTGAGCATACTAAGGTTGCACCATATAGACACTCACATCATCATGAGATGAAAAAATCATGGAGTTGTGTTATGCCACATAAAGGTATCAATCTATATGAATATGCAGGGAATTGGAGGAGCAATAATTAGGGCTATACGCGAAATCAATGGAGCAACAATTATATGACATGGAATCATAGGAATAATTATTGTGGGTATGCATGGATACCGAGGAGGATCCCATATGGAAAATGATGGAATCACATGAGTCCAATGGAATATGGAATCAGGTTTGGAGAAGCATCACCCACTAGTATCTCATATGGGTGGTTGGATGATCGAGAATGGCAACAAGTGTGAAATAATTTAAAACAAACTCATTATATGGATTATTCTTATGTTTCGGGGATGAAACATGTCAAAGAAGGAGGCAATGTTATTTACCTTAGGATATGATAATATAATGTATATGGGTTGATGGAGATGCCGACATGTGACACACATCCCCTTAGTTAGTCACATAGGAATTAGTTATATTGGGTAATGAGTCGGCCTACATTGGGATTAGGTGTTACCCATCCTATTTAAAGGATGTGAGTATCATTATGAGAGGGTGATGGATGTATGAGTTGAGTCTTCTACTTGGTAGAGGAATATTGGAGGTCTCCCCCTCGAAGAGGATTCCCATCTTGGGAGATTGTGGAGTCACTCCTTCCTTAAGGAGAATTGTATGGTATTTCCCTATCTTAATGGTATTATTCTACATATATTGAATATTTGGGCATCTTGGCCCGCCATATCTCTTGTGTTGTGTTATATTCTACAAATTATTCATTTATTATATGTAAAGTTAGTATCAACTTCTTTGAATATAGATGACATGGTTTCCACACCCTATCAAGATATGACAGGGCTATGGGGGAAGGAGGTGACCACAGTGGTAGCTTGCTCCACTACTGGTTAGTTGGTTGAAAGATTAGGGAGGGTCGAGATTCACCCACTCAGTCCAGTTCCTCAGTAGTTTGGCCTTCCCTACATTGACATGCTTCCTCCCATGGGACCTATGTATAGGACCATTCAAGAGGCCCAAAATGGCCCTAGAGGAGATCCTGACTGGAAGGTGGTTACTCCAGGGGTGCCCATTACAGTTAGGTGGGTGTCTCATACCCAATGGGTGTCTGGTGCCACTCAATCACCCCTACTCTAGATTGTTTCCACTCCCACTCCCAGTGGAGAGGAGTATAAGATCATTGACGTATACTCTGACTCAGAGGAGTACATAGGAGATGAGACCGAGGAGGATTCAATTGGAGAGGGGATAGGTGATGAGAGATTAGGTGGTGAGGCTGACAGGACATCTCACATGGAGGTGGAGGAGTGTGACCCTGAGTGGCATGAAACTCAAGATATGTTAAGAGCGGAGGAGGAGTTGAGCGCAGAGAGAGATCTTGGTCTCAAAGGGACCACTTCCTCAAGAAAAAGAGGGAGACAATGAGTTCGTGATAGGACATCATCTCACCTATAGATTTGGGGAGGCCCTGTAGCCACCAATAGTAGCAACAACAACCAATGACCCTACTTAGATTCATGGAGATCCAAGTATGTTGATACTCTTCCCTTGACTTTGTTAATTAGAAATGTTAGTTGGTATTTTTTTTTGTTTTTTTTAATTTTCTAATTCGTAGTTTCTTCTTCTTTTCTTTTTTGCAATGATTACATAGGAGTGGTGAGAGATTATTCGATGGGTGTGCATGGACACCCTATTGATCCCCTTAGGGAAGACCCGATCTGAGATGACTGAGGATTTAGGCCAGCTGCTAGCATATGACAGACACACTAATGTGTTTACACCTATTTGGAGAGCAACGGAGGTGATGACCTCTCTTAGTACTAAGGTTGTTGTGTATGAGGAAGCAGAGAGATTGATGAGGTTGAGTCTCTCTCTCTCAGTGAGACCACTACTAGTGTTTACCACAATGAGGACTCCCACCATTTAGTTCGTTCTCATTGTCATATCCGTGGTAGGAGTCCTAGATGTGTCCGTGTACCATCTGAGGGATCCCATAGGGATTGACAGGACATTGGGCCTTTTATTTATTTGTTTCGATTGTGTTGGGATTTATAAGATTTTTTTGTATATTTCAGGCTCATTATAAGCATTTTGACCACACGTAGCACGTGATGGCATTGTTCACAAACTTGACTTATTATGATATATACAGACTCTTATTTTGGTTTGGTAATTCTTTATATCTGAGTTGACTTTCTCTTGGTTCACTTTGCATGTGTACTCTAGATGTCTAGAAATTTCTTTTTTATATTCTTTTCAGAATGTATGCAGCAGATATGAATGCTAAAAGAATGATCTCTTTTTTGTGTTTTGTAATGCTGATATATGATAATGCAATCACATTGTAATGTTGAACTGTAGTTTCTCTAAGAAAATTTTAGTACTTTGTATTGTTTTGGAAAAATGTGGTGAAAGAGTGATATGATAAGTGGATTAAATTTCCCTGATCCTAACTCCATCCAACTAGTAAGATGCGAGGGATCAACACCTAGAGCTAGAAAGAGAACAAGTTATGGAAATTTGTTGAATGGTAATGATGAGAGAAAGAAAAGGATTTGAAAAAACTAAATTGAGACACTACAACCTCACTCTGCTCAAGCTTTATTCATAGTTGAAAATGTGAATTTCTTTCTAGTTTATCTAGACTTAGATCCATAGATGGCCACTTGGTTAAAAAAAATAGTTTTGAGGTTTTAAACTCTTTTTGAAATTTGGACTTCTAATTCAATTTGTTTCGAATTATAATTTTGAATGAACTATTTCTAACTTTCAATTTGGTCAAAGAGTCTCCCTACACCTTGCCCCATGATACCAGTAGGAAGTATGGGCTCATCACCATGGAAAAATTATAGGTGAGTAAGGGAATTTCTCTCCTTTCCCAACCCTACATCACTAGTAAGAGATGTAGGCTCAACACCGAAGGTTGGTAGGGAAAAGAAATGTGTAAAATAAAAAATTTCTATGGATTTACATTTGAATTATTTATCTAATAATTTTTTTTAGAATGTTCTTATTTCCAAAGAGATGTTTTTGGGATATATCTGACACCATGAAGCTTCTAGAATAGACTATAGGAAAATACACCTAACCTAGAAGAAACTATAAGAAAAATAAAGTATACAGGCCTTGGTATGATTATTGTCAAAGATTTGTCTTATCTTTCTTAGATTGATGAAATGATTTAGAAACAATTGATGACACTGTAAAGATTTGAAGGGACATGATTTGGATGTTTTTCCAATGTTTATAGAAGTTTTTAGGAATTTCTATAAGAATAAGTCCCTTGATATCAAATTTTATGAAATGAGCTGGTAGATGAAAATGTAGTAATGTATATGTGGAAATGCAAGTGAAGCTACATGTCATGATGGCTAAGGTGAAGAGAGTTGACGAATATTAAATTCTTCACCCTTAAAAGTAAACAATGGAGAAATATGATCCTCAAAATTTCTATTCTCTTGACAAGGTCCTAGTTTTCTAGGTTTAAACTTACAACCCTTTCCCAAAAGCATATATCTCTAATCATTAAAATCATTTGTATGAAAGAGGAATTCGTGCACCTCTTTGTCATGTTCTTGAGACATGGTATGTGGGTGAGCATGGCTATGTTGCTCAACCTTATTTCCAATGTAGAGAGTTGTGTTTACTTGTGACACTTGCTAAATGATGAGGGATTTCCCCATAGATATGACAAGCTTAGTTCCATACACAAGTGGGTTGAAATCAAGGTTTAGAATAAAATAACCATCAGAGATGATTTTAATGGGCATCGTTTCAATCTCAAATTTTCCTTATTAATTTTTTAATTATGTCATGTTCACACTATTAGTGAAAAATCACAGCACCCCCAAAGGATTCATCAGATCTACTTTTCTAAGGCAGATTCATTTGGTGTGATTTGCATAAAATTGAGTTATTCCCCAAAGTGTGGGACTTTGCAAATGGGAAAACTCTCCAGATTAAAGGTTGGTTCCTATTCCTCTATTTAGGTACATGCGTGGAAACTTACAGAGGACCTATTCCTAAACCTAATATAAGCTTTACAAGGAGACATGGATAACAGGAATACAAGAAATCAAAACTAAGCTACAAAGTGATGCATCGAAGGAATGATGAAAATTAGTTTTTATGATAGACAAAAACCAACAAAATACATACAATAATCAAGCATAGATAACTAGATATATAATAAAAGAACAGATGAGAGAAAAGGAGACAAGAAAGGATCTAAAATTGATCAAAAATGTGTTTTATTACTCTACAAATTGATACAATACATTACAAATGGTTATAAGGCAAGAAAAATATTGTAATTTTGTTATTCTGTAAAATTGACAAGGGTAATTTTGCAGATACCCATACCAAAATTTCATTCGGGTCCCCTGAAAAGGTCTACTAACATTCAAAATGGCTTAAAATTCCCCTTCCAAAAATCAAGTTTTAAGAACTTATCCATTTTTCATCCTTTTGAGTTGGGTGCAAAACTTGTTGTGTCAACATCCTAAAAAGTGTGCCCCTTTGAAGATCCTTTGGTGCCCTAAAAGGTATATCAACATGAAAAAATTTGTACCCCTAAGGCGCTAAGATTGACATGTCAACATCCTCAAGCCTACACCAAAGAAACACACCTTTGGCATGAAAATTGATGTGTCGACACATAAAAATGTGCGCCCCTTTTCCCCTTGGTGCTGAAAATGTTATGTCGACATTAAAGAACATGCGATAAAGGTGCATTTATAATCATGTTAACATCCTGAAAAGTGCGCCATAGGCATTGGAAACGTGGTGTCGACACCCTCATATCCACACCAAGGTGCGATGTATCCCATGTCGACCCTTCACTAACCACGCCAAAGGTGGTTAGTGGTGCAATAAATGCGGTATTTTCCTATATATATGTGGTTCACGACTATCATTTTCATGACTTTAAAATTGTGAAAATTTATTCTTCTGCTATTATCATCCTTTCCTGTCAGCCTCACGTGTTGTTTCTTGTGCTTATGGATCCCATGTCGTTCCTTCATCATTATTTATCCCCGGTAAGTGGTTTTTATCCCTCACTATTTTTTATGGTTTTGTTTCTTGGTTGTCGGTGGTTTTAGGTTTGTTATAAAAAAGGTTAAATCTAGAATTCTAAATGATAAACTTAACAATCGATAAACTATGTAAACACTCCTTCCAAATCTACAAATTTGGGAAGGCTCTGCCTCTGAATAAATTGTCCTTTATATCTGAGAAGGCTATGCGTTGCTGCAAATCCCACAAACCCTCTCTTTGACACTTTGTAAAAATTAAAAAAGGAGAGAAAAGGGTCATTCAAAGGGAAAAGAGATCAGACAATGTAAAAGGAAATATTTTTTCCTTTGGTGCATTGTCCTTTCATGTTGCAAATCCCACAGTCGTGCTAAGGTGTAGTATCCATGTATGTGACATATTCTTAACCTACGCTAGGTATAAGCACTTAACGAATCTCCTCAAGGTGCAGGTGCATCCCAATACACATCAACATTCGATGTTGTGTTCTCCAAATTTGTGCCATTTATAAACCCTTTGGCACATTAATTTTATGTGAAACACATTCCAAAACCACGCCTTGAGTGCACTGTAAAACCATGCAACATCATCTTTAGCAGTGCCCAGTCAGCATTTTCCTAAGGCGTCGCATGAACCTTAATACCAACACTGCATGTTGTTTGTTGCAAATCTGTGCTCTACGCCTTTCTCTTTGGTGCTAAGATCTTTCATGCAACACTCCTAAAAAGTGCGCCCCTCTATAATCCTTTGGCATGGCTTTCCCCCTTTCAACACAGGCACATATTTTTTCATGTTGACATCCTCAAAAGTGCACCTAGCCTTTTTAAGCCCCTGAAACATGCTATAAACCTGCGCCTTGCACCTTAAGGCTTATAATAGCTCATTTTTCCATTTTACAAGCTATTATTATGAATAACATGACAGCTGACATGGCTCTTCTATGTTGGACCTCTTTGATTCTCCATGCAGAGCAACATCATCCATCCTTGAGCTCACACATGTCTTTGTCGAGCAAGAAGCCAACTAAGTCTAAAGGAAAAGCTAAGTTGACAGAGTAAGAAATGAAATACAAATATCAGAGGGTCAAGATTCCTAACTCACTTGCAGAATTCAATCTTGACATCAGAGACTCAGAGCTTGGACACATAGATATGGACAATTTTTGGGCCAGAACCAAACAAGTTACTGGTAGCCCATGGATTGACAAACTAGTAGGCAGCGGGCTACACTTTTCAGCAGGACTCCCAGTAAGTGTAATAAACAATGAGTTCATCATGTTGGTGGCTCGTTGTTACAATAAAGACACAAGATGTGTCGAAGATAAGGAGGGCAAGGTGATTATCAACCTCACTGCCCGCCACTTCAAAATCATGTTGGGCATTCCTCACCATAGCCAGTATGTAGCAGTAAGCATTGAAGAATTCTTAAATACATGGACCGACCATGAAGACAAATGTATGTAGATGATGAACGAAGTCTACCTAAAGAACAAAAAGGTGGTGAGTAGATGGCCGCAGACCATCCACCGCAATGACTTCTTTGAGGAGCTAAGTGATACCATCACTTTCCTCAGCAGAGTATTTGGGCTTCCTGATGCCCACCACTTTCACAAATGGATGCTCAGGTACTTAGAGACCATAGGCAAGAATGTTCCTGAGAAATGTTTTGGTTTGGGAGAAATTATCAGTGATACTATATTATAGTAACTCCAACATGTTTTAATGACTAGGAGGTTCTATATGAACTCCTATGTCGTATATGTCACTACCTCAAAGAGATATTACCCAAGACTAATTCAAAATGGGGTATGGCCTTACATCAAGATATATGAATACTACCCAGAGCTAAGGCTCGAGAACAGTATCTCCCAGTTTAACAAAATTAATGACGCCTTCTTCTACAAGATCATCTACCTATTGAGGTCAAACATGACACATGGTCGAACTAGCATGAGTGTGATCACTACAACGAAGAAGTGGGGAGATTTGTTTACACAATTCCCCACCTTCACATATCTCAAAGCCACCAAATTCTTGGGGGAGCCAACAAAGCTTCCAAGATATACAGGGCCCAAGCTAATCCTTCTAGAGCTGTCAAGGCAGCTGATTACATATCATGAGAAATGTATGAAAAGGAAAAAATGGGGAACTCCTTTCCCCCTCACAGTTGGCATATACACTTGCACCTCATTAAGTAAATCCTAGGAGATGTATGTAGAGCTGGAATTGCTCAACCTAAAAACTGATTTCCCAGTAAGGCCAACCTTTGATTGCTGGAGTTACCTCCCCAAGGAAAAGATTGATCCCATCCATGTCCTAGAGATCGAGGACATATGGATAGACGTGAACCATGAAGTTGAAATCAGGATAAAGGATCATTCCTGGCTAGCAATGACAAAGATCGTCCACTATGGAGTTGCCATCATCCCAAAATATTTTGAAGAAACTAATCAGGAAATCGATTAGGTTTACCTTGACACAGATGGGGATGATTGGCCATTTGCAAGCATTGATAGAACTAAGGCACCCAAGACCATAGAAGAAAGGGTCTAACCCATGCTGCAACACACCGAGCATTGGTGAAAAATAAATGGTCTCATCTACCTTGGAGTGGATTTCACTACTTCCCCCTTGGGAAGAGTGCCTCCCAAGCCAAATCACTTGCCAAAGGGAAAAGGAAAGGATGACGTTGGAGATTCAAGCAAGTAGGAGAAATCTCCTGATAGCCCTCTTTCTGCCTCAAAGAAAATAGTGGATTTATTTTCCCCAGGAAGAGAAGAAGCGGTAGATATTCCAATGGACACATCCACTCAGGATGTTGTCACAGCTACAACTATGGAGGTGACCACCATTCCTTTGGTAATTTCTTATCCTCCATCTTCCTCCCTTCCATCTCCCTCATCTTCTATCTTCTCCTCTCTCATGGATCTGTCCTCTAGTGTTTCCTCCATCATGTCATAGATCCATTATATTTCCATGTCCTTCTCTTCCCTTGTAGTGACTCTGAACCCTATGAGCACTAGCGCATTGGACTCTTTATCCATGCTGCCACCAAGTGTTTCCACTTTCTTCCCCAAGTCCGCTACATTTTCTCCCGCTTTCACCCCCGTTTCCTCTTCTTCTTTCGATCCCGATCCCCTAAGTCCTGGTTGGATCTTTGACCACCTGAGTCAACACAAGAGGAAAGTCCCCATTGCAGCTATGGACTTCTCTATCATTCTGATAAAGGGACACAAGAAGTAAAAAGCAATAACTCGCTTCTCAAAAAGTTCCTAAGGAGAAAGGGTCATGGAGATAGCCTATCTGGATCCCATTAAGAAGAAATAAGATCTGTCTCCTACAGACTTTAAAGTGACTCAAGTCACAATGGAAACATCATCTGAAATCCTGCAAGGAGAAAAATTGTCAGCTATAGATGCCCTTTGCAAAAAGCTACAAGAGGCCAAAGAGGAGAAGAGAGTGCTCAAAGAACAGAACAAACATCTCCTCTAAACTTTGCAAAAAATGGTCAAAGCTCCTTCAGTAACTACTGCAGAACCTGTTCAAGATCCTAGCTAAGAGAAAATAGATGAATATATAAAGATTGTTAAACAGGGTATGGTTGTGTCATCCTAGATTGAGAATATCCTCCAGGATGGTCAGTTGATAATTGGTAGGTTCACATTGCTACACCAAGATATAACTCAAGGAAATAAAGAGCTATAAGCAATAGCAGGGTTCCTTTCTGAGGAATTAGATAAAGCTAAGTTGAAGAAAGGAACATTCCAAAAAATGGTCAATTGTTCTACTGATGACCTATTAAAGGTTGGCATTATCAATCACCCACGGGTACATTATAAATCTCTCACAGCTTTAGATTATCGGGTCGATCAAATGGAATTCATCTTGGAAAGAATCAACAAATTCAAGGAAGAATCCTTAGATGCACTACACAACATGGAGAAAGTAGTTTCGAAGATGTCTCCTAGAATGCTTAGTGCATCCTATGAATTAAGAGAAGCAGATGATACATTTCAGCTCTTCAAGGCTATTGTCTCTCAAGGTCTAGTGCAAGAGGTCATTTTTGATTGAGAGTCTATCAACAACCTCTTAGCCTTCTGTGACTTTATCAGCTCTTTAATCGATGCAAACAAAGAGTAAAATGATTTTCCTAACAAGCTAAAAAATGAGAAAGAAACTTGTGAAGTAATTCATGACCATTTCAAAGGTCTTGATCAATATCAACTTCAAAAAATAACCAACAAGTTTACAGAATATCGGGCATAGTGTCATATCGACTCTCCTGAGCCTCAGCCATAAGCTAAGTTCAAGCTAAGAGACAATGATGAATAGCTTCCTCTAGGATGGATTTTCCAATTTTTGTAAAATCTTTAAAAGTATGTTAGCACACGCGATGACATCATCCATGTTGCACCATGAGATGTTGTCATCCTAAAAATTGCCCCAAAGTCAAAATTTGACTTTTAGATATTTTGTAAATGAGTGGTTGGCTTCTTTTTGTCTTCTTTCTCCTCCTCCTTCTATAAATACTAGAATACTTGTTGTATTCAGGGTGGATAACTTTGTATAAAAAATAGAAGTGAGGAGAGAAAGACTTTGTAATTTCTTGTAACAAAAGAAAAGATTAATACATACATTGAGAATTTGTGCTGAATTTATGTGTTATGTGCATTAGATCTCTCTTAAGTTAAATATGTCTTTCTATTCTGTTGGATTCTTTCTTGCCTTTTTCATTTGTTCATCAGTATTGCTTTATTTTTTTACACAAGTAAGTTTAGCTCTGTTTACTACCAACCCAAAGCATAAACCTTCTAAATTTCTATCTTGGAATTCTTTTCTTTTCTCCCTTCAGATCTATCCTCCCTCCATTCCTCCCCTATCACATTTTTTTCGTCATTCAGAACTACCTCTACTCGGATGAGATCCCAAACCCCTTTAAGGCAGAATACTGTAAGACTTACATAGGTTCCTGCTGGTAGAATAGTAATAAACCAGTTTCACTTTGTTGTCTCAAAGAGGGGCTATGCCTTGCACACTGTTGGCCTGTTTCCCCATGATATGCCCATCTGATAGATTTTCAAACGAAAAAATTTAAATGGAAGGTCTGAGCTCCTTGAATTCCTTTGCTAGAAGGAAAGGGGAGCCTGTAAAAATAAAATAATGTCTAACCCTTTACAATGAGTTTCAAGCCAGCTTTTATAGATTCAACACAGAGGGGAGAAAGAGAGAGAAGCGGGGAAATAGTTCCAAGTTCAACCACCACTATCAATTCCTCCTAAAAAATCTACACCCAAATTTTTCTTGACTACATCAACCACTGGTTCGGTGCCTCGAAGGAGGAGGAAACGGTGGAGGAGATCGAATTCAATTTGGTTGTTGGGGAAAAATAGATCCTTCATTAATGGCCCTGAAGACATTTATCCATTTTTATCCCACCTAACCTCTCCAAACCTAAAGTTTTAGATCTCCATGGTGTAGATGAGGTAGAGATATTTCCAACGGTGTCAAATTTGTAATATTTTGATCCTTGAGTCAAAAGATATGCCCCTCCGAAGATTGAGGGAAAATTAGGGAAAAAATCATGTTCACGGGCCCAGAATTTACCTTTTCCCCCTTTTCCTTAAACATTGCAAAATCCAGAAATCTCCCATGGCCCCACCACTCTGCTTGGACACGTGAAACCATCTGGTTAGCTAGGGAGATGCACTTCAATTTTCATCTTTGTGTGTTTTTGAAAAAAGGAAATTTTTCACTTTTTCTTCTGATTCCCCGATTTGACCTTGACTCGGGCTCAAATGCTGACTTTTTCCCTTTGGGCGGAGTTACGACCCATTTTGCAAATTTTACATCTCTGGAATAAAAAGGGGAAAAAATCCAAATTTTCCCCTAATGGCTCACCTTAGTGCTGTTGGTTTAGGCTTTCCACATGGCACCTCCTCCACCGACCTGCCCAATTTCCATGTTTTTGGCTAAGTCCTTTGCTCAGCAAGGTCATATTTCTTAACTGGGGACACACGACAGTCTGGAGCTCTTCTAGAAACCTTCTCTTTATTTGACCTTTGAGTTAGCACCATTTGGACACTTGGCACTCTCCGTCAGCCTGTCACCATGCATTGACTATTCAACCTGACTCTGTCCCCTTTTTTAAGACTGGACGCATGGAGGCTCTGTGCTTGCTTGAAATCTTGATCAATATTTTCCTTTAGAGGAGCATCGAGTTGACACTTAGAAGGGTTCATAGGTCTTAGGACTATTCAATAACCTCTCCCTTAACTTTTTGGACCTTGGGCTACGTGGTGAACTAGAGCTTGTTTGAGCCTCCACTTTTGGATCTACCCTTGGAGATGTACCGCTTGGACACATCGTAGTCCCCGCTAGTAATTCTATACTTAGCCATTTTTGAGGCCAACCCTGTCCTCCTTTTGACCTCTATTCAAAATTTTCTATGTGGAGGGCTGGTGTGAGTTCTAGTCTCCACCTTGGGCTCCCATTTCAGATTTCCACCGAGCTAACACCTGACACCTTCCTGTCTAGTCGAGGACTTTTCAACGGCCATGCAAATTTTGGGGTTCTAGACGCATGGAATCATGGCGCTCGTTAGAGCTTCCCTTTTTAGATTCAACTTTGGAGAAGTGTCGTACCGACACGTGGCTCTCTCTGCTACGTCCTTCATACTTATTCGATTTTTGGATTTGTTCTAAACTTTTTTGAACTTGAAGACTTCAGATCTTCGTCGTTTATTCTATTTCTTTGCACAGGGTCATTTAGTATTTCACAGGCCTCACCATTCCATTGTTGATTCCTTCTATGACCTGTTTGCAATATTTAAATGTTTTTTCTCTAGTTCTTTCTATGCGGGGTCATGGCTGATCCAATACTTTTCCTGGGGGTGAAATATGGATAACTATTTGGTGACTCATAGGGGTATCTACCTGCTAGATGAAAAGACCAATTTCTTTGTCATATCCATTGGGCATGGAGTCGAGAATGATGGTCTGATATTGATCTTTCCTCTCATTTGCAAGCCTGACTATTTACACTCTCAATTTTCATAAGAAATCTTGAAACGATGGTTTCTATGAGTAGAAAATTTCTTTGACCTAAGGCTTCATCTGTCTCTGAATGGGCCATGCAAGAGCAAAAAAATAGCACCACAACTATATACAAAATTTGAAATCATACATGCTCCAAGTAGAACATGCAGAGCATGCAAAGCACTTAGGAAAAAAGCAACCTAAACTATAACAAGAAAATGTGCACAAGCACTTAGAGGAATGAGAAACTAAACTAATATGTACAAGGTGATAACTTTCCTTCTAGTAACAGTGTTTAAGATAAATTCCATTCACTGGAATATGCAACTCTTCACCATCCAATGTAGACAATTAGAAGGCATTGTTAATTTTACATTTTTTAACCATGTAAGGGCCACTCAAAATGGCATCAAACTTGGAATTCCTTCCTGGTTTTTCCCGATCTGCATCCCATTTCAAAACTAGGTCTCCTTCTTAGAAGGTCCTTGTTCTTACCTTCTTATCGAATCATATCTTAATTGATACCTAATCCTTCTCCATTGTTTGAAGTGCATGTTATATGGTTTCTTCCAACTCCATCAGCTCTACATACCTGGCCTACATTGGTTCAAACTCAGACATCTCCAGCTACTTCATGAGTTCCAATGCTGTAAAATCAATTGATACATGCAACACTACGTCTTTACCATAAAAAAAATTGAATGGAGAGATTCCTATAGACCTCTTGGGTGTTGTCCTATCATCCCATAAGGCTGATTTCAGTTTCGTGTGCCAAGTTCTCTGATTTTCATCCATAGTTCTTCTGACTATCTTTAGTAGGTTCTTGTTTGTGGAATTTTCTTGGCCATTACCCTGACGGTAATAATTTTATGAAGTGCTCAAGTAAATCCCATTCCTAACGGCCCATCCTGTGATTTTAGAACCTATGAATACCAATGCATTGTCTAATATAATGGTGGCTAGCACTCCAAACCTGGTCACTATCCCTTTATAGAAATATAGTATGCTAGACTCATTAGTTTCTTTGAGTGCCACTGCCTCGGTCCACTTGGTGAAATAGTTTGTTTCCATCAGAATCCATTTGTGGCCTTGGCTCAAATTTGGATTGATGGCCCCAATGAAATCCAACCCCCATTGCATTAATGGTTGATCTACTAAAATTGGGTGCAATGGAAGTGCTCTTAGCCTTTATTTGCCTCTGAAGAATGCACAGTTCTTGAACTTTTTGATCCATGCATAGCAGTCACTAAACACCCTACGCCAATAATAACCTACCTTCATAATCTTGAGTGCTATCACCCATGGAGAAAAATGTCCTTCAACTTCTTCATCATGGAACTCTTGTAACACTCTCTCAACCTGATTTGTCCTAATGCACCTTAACAGAACACCATTGATGTCCCTTTTGAACAAGACGCTATCAATAAGCACATATGGGATGGCCTGTAGTCTGAAGTGTATCCTTTTTGTTTTACTCATTTATGGAGGACACATACATGTTTTTAGGAAGTGTATAATACTCTGAACCCAACAAGGATTTTTTACACCATCATTTTCTCCCTCTTGACTATATTTCAAAACAAAAACAACTTCCTTTTCACCATTTGCTTCTTCTTGTTGACTCGAGGAAAGCTATTCACACAATCCCTTCCCATGGACCAGCTTAGTAACCTTGATCTCAATGTCATACTCCATGACATAAGTGACCCATCCTGCACATTTTTCATTCAGATCCTTGTTGAGAAGGAAGTCTTTAACTCCTGCATGGGAGACTAACAGTTGGATTTTATTATCTAAAACTGGATGCTTAAACTTATTTAACCCTCTGATCACTGCCAAGAATTGATTTTTGATGAAATAGCATCTCACTTCATAGTCTTCCAGACCTTAGCTGAAGAAAGCAATTGGCTACTTTGTATCCTCTTTGTTCTGCTATACTAGGATTGCAGAAATCGTGTCACTACCACCAAAGGCATATAATATGAATTCCTTAGAAAAATATGGATTCACGAGAGTTGGGGCTTATGATATAACTTCTTTGATGGCCTCAAATATTAATTTTCCTTCAGATATCCACCTAAATTCTAAACTCTTCTTCAACATCAACGTTATTGGCTTGACAAGGGCAGTAAAGTTTGGTACAAACCTGTGGAAAAAAATGATTTTTCCTAAGAAAATTTGAAGAGCCTTCATATGTCTTGGCAATGGCAATGCTCTTATTGCTTCAAATCTCTCTGGGTCAATTTCCAAACCTTAATTTGACACAATATGGCCTAGAAGGCTTCCCTCATGGGCCAATAATATGCATTTTTAGGGTTCAATGATACCCCAAATATCCTAAAACTTTGAAACACCTGCCTTAGGTGAAAAAGGTGGTCTGCTACATTTTTGGATAACACAGTAATGCCATCTAGATAGATCAGTACTATTTTTTTGATCGTCGCTTTGAATTCCATATCCATTTCCCTTTGGAAAGTGGCTCCAACATTAGACAATCCAAATGGCATTTTTATATAGGCATAGGTGCCCCATTTGGTGGTGAAAGCTATTTTGAACTGATCATTTTCTTTCACCATGATCTTGTTGTACCCTGAGTAGCTATCTAGGAGAGATAATCTCTCTGATCTAGACACCACTTGTAAGATCTGATCCATTGAGGGGAGTGAGTAGTGGTCTTTGAGGGAAGCTCTGTTCAAGTCTCAAAAGTCTGCACACAACCTAATCTCTTCATTATTCTTCTTGACTGGGACCAAATTTACAACCCAACTTGAGTGTTTGATTGGAAATATAATACTTACCTCTATCATCTTATTTAGTTCTTTCTTCATTAGAGGTTCAATGTGTGGATTGACTGGTCTATGTTGTTTCCTTATGGGCTTAACAGCTAGATCTAGTTCAATTGTTTGTTGTGCTAACTTCGGATTGAAGCCTCTTAGGTCTTCATAGCTCCAAGAAAATACATCTAGAAACTCTTGGAAAAGTTGCATGAATTAATACCTTTCTCACTCCATGGCCATTTTGCCAATTTGAAGTGTTTTTCCTTCTCCAACTAGAATTGAATTTGGATCTTCTCCTTTGATTTGTATGTTATCCTTATCTTTTCAAAAATGATCATTAGGATTGAAGATAGACTCCATTCTCACTAAACCTTTGGGAAGCTTGTTTATATGCAGCTGCACTACTTGATCTCCATATTGCTGCTCTAATTTTCTTTGATACCTAGTTGAGAACTCAACTTCCTCTTGTAAAAAAATGATGATTTGTTGATCATTCTCAAACACCTACCAACATTTACTGCTATCTAGAACTACTGGATGCACAATCACATGGATATGTGGCTATCCTTTGTCCCCCTTGATGTTTACAACCACATCAAATGTTACTCCAACTGCTACAAGCCTATCAGCAGATTTGTTCTCCTTCCTGGGTATGGACACAATGTTGAAGGCTTCGAAATCCTCCATGAGATCCCATACCCTATTCTTATAGCTTTTGATCAGGTCATTCTTGATAGCATTTTGTCCTTTGACTTGATTGGAAACTAGTTTACTATCACCAAAAACTTGTAGGTTCTTGATTCCTCATTTTCTAGCCCAATGCAATCCATGAACTAAAGCCTCATATTCTGTAGTGTTATTTGAGTAGGAAAACTAGAAATGGAAAGCTAAGTAATACTTCATACCTTGGGGTGACACAATCATAACTCCACCTCCGGCTCCTTGCCTACTTCTCAAGCCATCAAAGAACAATTTCCATACTTCATTTTCATCTTTGTGTTCCATTTTGATGATGTCAGGAAGAGGATTATTCTCCTCATGTGGGCAATAGAATCCTAGCTCAGATTCTTCCATCTCCTTATAGGGATCAAAAGTATGCCTTTTGACTACCCATTCGTCAAAATTTAGGTCCGAGATACACCCCACCTTGGTATCTACTTCACAAGTGTTTAGGAGGTCCTCCTGATCAAAAGCTGAACAATTTTCATTGATTGGGCTAGGAACATAAGAATCAATGTGATAATATGTTATGGGCTTGGATCTGATTATGGCCTTCACTCCATACCTTGTTCTAAAGAGCATATGCAACCATTCAACAGACAAGTAGCCTCCAATTATGGTAGTGAAGTCTCTGGACAAACACAATGCAAAATGTGGTGGCAATTCTATGATTGACACATTCTGCAATACAATCACATTGGGGTAGGCATGCAGAGTGAGGCTTATATCCTTGATGATTCCAATAGTTTTCACTACTATCCCATCCAATTGCACTAGCCCTCTAGAGATGACTTCATACTGGAGATCCAATTGATCAGCTATTTGTTTGGGCATTATAGAACTACTTGCCCCAAAATCAATCATGTAATTATGCACCAATTTATCCTCAATGATTAATGAAACATAGAATGGGGGAGGTCTCAAGTTCTTACCTTTTTTCTCCTGATGGCCTCCCCTAGGTTGGGATGTATTGGTAAGCACTTTCTCTTGCTGGTTAGGGGGTTGACTTGAGCTTGACCAATTATCCATAGTAGTCTGTAATGGATGCCTCTTCCTTGGAATGGCTAGTGACTTCCATATTGAAATGTTCACACTTTTCCTCTTCATTTTCTCAATGATATTAAATGAGCTATCCTTCTGCTGCCCCTTCCCTGACACATTTTTTCTTGCACATGGGTTGTTACAATCGGTGCCTGAGTGGATTTGGAAGGTGGCTTGGATTGGCTCTGCATATTGGGAGTTGTATTTTGGATGCCAATACCTTATGGAGTAATGGAGGATTGAGGATCATCTGAGTTTGGTGAATGTCCTTCTCCAATATTTCTCTTCTTGGACCATGTATTGGCAGCTATAATTTGAGGAGTCTAATTCATTCCACATAAGTCTTCATCTTGCCAATTGATAAGCATAGTTTCACTTAGAGGTCCCTCTTACTGAGCTCATTGTTGCTGATTTTATTCTTGGCTAGGTTCTTATGGCACACCAGCGGTTTATACCATCAAATCTTGATTTAGTGCACCATTAAAGCACATAGATTGATTATGTGGCTGACTACATGGGAAACACCAATCATATTCTTATGCCATGTTATTCTGTGTTGGAACCAATTCCCTTAATGTTGAAGTTGTGTTTGGATCATATGACCTAAAAGGTATAACAACTTGAGGTTGTGTTTAGTGTTGACTCTGAGTTACATCCTGGGCTTGTGGCCTATTTTACTGATACGGGGATCTAGCCTGATACTAAGCCTGAGGATGATATGGTCTAGAACTTTGAGCTTTCTATATTTTGATGGTCACTAACTCATTCCCTAGGTTTTGAAGTTGTTTCATAACTTCCTGAAGCTCCTTTGAGGTGTTAGATGATGAAGTGGAGGCTTGAGCTAAACTTTGACTCCTGGGAGTGGGTATAGGAGCTAATGTGGGTGTTTGGATGGTACTTGGGTTTCCTAATTCGAGGTATAGAGGCATGGATGGCATAGGAGTGAGTTTTCCATCTTGGATTAAACAATTCTCAGCTCTTATGGAAAGGCTATAGGCTATAGGTAAGGTTATGCCCCCCATTGACTGAATCATTAAAGAAATATCTAAATTTAAAGATATAAGAAAGTATAAGAAGGCACCTTGTTCAATTTTCTTTACTACCACTGGAATCTTGTCCCAAGTCCATTGAAATCTGAGGTTGAAATCCTTCAACTATTCATTTGGAGCTCTCTTGATTGTTGTCAGCTGCTCCAGTAGGGATAAGTTATCTCCTTTTTCTCCAAACTAGTCATGAAGAGCTATACACAGATGGTCCCAAGTTTGAATAGATCCTGCTGCTAGGCTCCTGAACCATTGTGAAGCTTTACCTTTGAGTAAAGAAGCTAGCAACTTGACTGCAATGTCCATCTCAGTGATCTCATGGATTATACAGACATTTATAATGTCTTGAATATGGTCACTAGGAGAAATTTGTTTCTCTCCAGTGAAATATGGGATGCTCTTTAATGTTTCAATCGACACTAGATGTTGTGCATTCAGAGAAAGTGGGTTGTTGCTAGTGAAATTAACATAAGGATTTGGTTGTTGTGCCATCCTGATCGACCTGAGAACCCTTCTTGATTGAAATAATGACCTACTAGGAGGAGGTTTTGATAAGGCTCTGTTTGGTGGAGATAAAGACCTCTAGGCTCTTATTCCTCTTCTCCTTTTGTCTGGAGACAAGTTTAGGTGTACAAGTTGTCCTTCTTCTAGAGTTTTTGACCTTGTTTGTATCCTTCTCATGAAATTGGGGAACTCAGACTGCTAAAACCAGTGGACTCTATCCCTTTTGGTGTTTCCAGATGTGTTGTTCTTAAAAGCTTCTTAAAATCTAGAATCACAACAAGTACACATCGATCTTACTATAATAAAGATGGAGAATTCTTGTCCCACTAGGTGTGCTAAGAATGTTAGTGAAAAATCATAACACCCCCAAATGAGTCGTCAGATCTGATTTTCGAAGGTAGATTCACATAACATTGAGTATTCCCCAATGTGTGGGACTTTGCAAATGGAAAAAATCTCCAGATTAAAGGTTGGTTCCTATTCCTCTGTTTAGGTGCATGCGTGGAAACTTGTAGAGGACCTATTCCTAAACCTAATCTAAGATTTACCCAGGAGACGAGGATAAAAGGAATACAATAAATCAAAACTAAGATACAAGGTGATGTACCAAAGGAATGATGAACATTAGTTTTGCTGATAGACACAAACCAACAAAATAAATACAATAATCAAGCACAGATAACCAGATTTATAATGAAAGACTAGATGAGAGAAAAGGAGACAAGAAATGATCTAAAATCGATCACAAATGTGTTTTATTGCTCTACAGATTGATACAATACATTATAAATGGCTATAAGGTAGGAAAAATATTGCAATTTAAATGGAAGGTCTAAGCTCCATGAATTCCTTTGCTAGAAGGAAAGGGGAGCCTACAAAAACAAAAGAATTTCCAACCCTTTACAATGAGTTTCAACCCTACTTTTATAGATTCAACACAAAGAGGAGAAAGAGAGAGAAGCGAGAAAAAAGTTCCAAGATCAACCACTGCTATCAACGCCTCCTACAAAATCTTCCCCCAATTATTTCTTCACTACATCAACCACTGGGTCGGCACCTCAAAGGAGGAGGAAATGACGGAGCAGGTAGAATCTGATCTGGTTGTTGGGGCAAAAATAGATCCTGCTTTAATGGCCCTGAAGACATTTCTCCATTTTTATCCCACCTAACCTCTCAAAACTTAAAGTTTTAGATCTCCATGGTGTAGATGAGGCAGAGATCTTTTCAACAGTGTTAAATTTGCAATATTTTGAGCTCTGAGTTGAAAGATATGACCCTCTGAAGATTTAGGGAAAATTAGGGCAAAAATTAGGTTCGTGGGCCCATAATTTACCTTTTCCCCCTTTTCAACAAAAATTAAAAAATCTAGAAAGCTCCCGTGGCCCCGCCGCTCTAATTGGACACGTGGCACCCTCTAGTTGGCTGGGGAGATGCGCTTCAATTTTCATCTTTTTTCCTTTTTGATAAAAGTAAAAATTTCACTTTTTCCTCTGATTCCCCACTTTGACCTTGACTCGGGCTCAAACATTGACTTTTTCCCTTTGGGCAGAGTTGCAGCCCATTTTGCAAATTTTACATCTTTGGAATAAAAAGGGGAAAAAATCCTATTTTCCCCCCTATGGCTTGCTTTAGCATTGTTGGTTTAGGCTTTCCATTTGGCACTTCCTCCGCCGGCCTGCCCAATTTCTATTTTTTTGGCTAAGTCCTTTGCTCGGCGGGGTCATATTTCTTGATCGGGGACACACAGCAGTCTGGCACTCATTTGGAAACCTTCTCTTTATTCAACCCTTAAGTTAGCATCATTTGGACACTTGGCACTCTCCACCAGCCTTCCACCATGCATTGATTATTCAACCCAACTTTGTCCCCTTTTTTGAGACTGGACGCGTGGAGGCTCCACGCCCGCTTAAAATTCCAATCAAGATTTTCCTTTGGAGGAGCATTAGGTTGACACTTGGAAGGTCCCACAGGTCTTTGTACTTTTCAGGGAGCTCTCTCTTACATTTTTGGACCTTGGGCTACGTGGCAAACTGACACTTGTTTGAGCCTCTACTTTTGGATCTACCTTTGGAGATGCGCCACTTAGACACGTGGCAGTCCCTGCCAGTACTTCTATACTTAGCTTTTTTTTATGCCCGCTCTATCTACCTTTTGACCTCTATTGACCATTTTCTACATGGAGGGATGGCACAAGTTTGAGTCTCTGCCTTGGGCTCCCATTTCAGATTTATGCTGAGCCAACACCTGACATCTTCCTACCTAGTCGAAGACTTTTCAATGGCCATGCAACTTTTGGGGTTCTAGATGCATGGATTCCTGGCACTCATTTGAGCTTCCCTTTTTGGATTCAACTTTGGAGAAGTGTTATGCTGACACATGGCTCTCTCCACTACCTCCTTCATACTTATTCAATTTCTTGATTCGTTCTAAACTATTTTGAACCTGAAGACTTTGGATCTTCGTCATTTCTTCTCTTTCTTCTTGCACAGTGTTGTTTAATCTTTTGCAGGCCCCGCTAGTCCATTGTTGAGTCCTTCTGTGACCTGTTTGCAAGATTTAAACATGTTTTCTCTAGTTATTTCTATGCGGGATCATGGATGATCCAATACTTTTCCCGGGGGGAGAAATATGGATAACACACACCTAGATCTAGGTCGTCAGAGGGAGGATATGCTAAACCAAGAAGACTACCAAGAAGACTACCCATCCTTTTTGGTTCAAACAGGAGGAATATTGGATCATTACCCTCTAATAGTTTCATAATTTTGGTTGTGGTTTTAGTGGACACTGCTACTACATATATTGATTTACCCTTATCTGTTTTTGTCACCTCAAATGTTTTTTGGTCAACAACTTCAACCTTCGAACCACCCAAGGTGACTGGGACTAGCTCTTTTGATGGAGGTGGTTTGTTTAATTTATTTTTAGGATTTTCTTACTCTAAATGGACTCATTTCTTCTAATTGAGGTTTTCTAAGTGTATATCAAAGGTTTTAGGATCCCCTTGAGTGATGAGGACCTTCCCCAAATGGAGGAATATAATCTCCTAGAACAAGGTTGAAGAGATAGATTTCATTCGATGAATCTAGGGTCTCGTGAGGATCATGTTATAACTTGTTTCCCTGTCGATAATCTAAAACTCCATCAAGATGGTTTTTGGACCAAGCATGACTGGAAGAACTATGGTTACAATCGATGTCACTTTAAGACTATCGTACCCCCGTAATGTGTTTCTTGTAGAGGAAAAAATTGTCTCTCTCTATATCCTAACTTCTACAAGAAAGAGAAGGGAACCACATTTACAACATCCCAATTTTCAATCATGGCTTTCCTGATGTACTTATTATAAACCCAGAATTGTAAAAATAAGGCAGGATCACCACTTTGGGAAATTTCAGCATCAGATGGCATCTTTTCTATATAAAAAACAAATCCAGTATCCCTATCATTCTATCTCAAAGGATGTATATTAAAGTAAATATGATTTATTTGAGCTCTAGGATGTGGTGTAACATGAATTAGATGACCAAGACCTAGTGTATTAAGAAACACAGAATGATGCGCAGGTGAATTCTTTAGCAAATCTAGAAACAAAATGTGAGAAAAGGTCTTGTTCAAATCTGATATTAAATCACAAGCTCCTAATGGTTTTTTGATTGTAGGAACATCATCATGTGGGAAGGAAAGAGTAGGTAAGGGTTTTGAAATGTACTCCTTCATCCAATTTGTTGCATTAATTTCTAGCTCAGCCTCTAGCTTGACTGATCCCAAGATTTTTGTATTATCGTTTGAACCAAGGTTAGGAGCAACCTGAGAGTTGTCAGAAGTTGAGGCTTCATGGTTGTTGTTTCTTATAGGAATACCCTATTTTATATTATGATGATTCACTTAGGAATACCCACAATGTTTAGGGTTCACATTTTGAGGTGTGACAGGTCTGGTATGAATAGGCTGCATGTTTGTTTTAGAATTTTCTAGGAACATGTCTACAAAGAGTTGCCTTTGGTTTTCAGGAAGTCTTTGCAGAAACTTGTTTCAATCATGGAAAGTCTTATCATCATGACCTCAAACCTTATGGAAACCATGGTATAGGTTAGGATTATAATCTCTTGGAATTTAATAATCATCTTGTTGTTTTTGGTTATAACCTCGGTTGTAGTTTTGAAATTGGTTGTTATAACCATGATTGGTTTCCCCTTGGCTAGAGTTTTGATACTAGTCTGGACATTGGGTTTGATTTTTTTTTTTTTGGAGAGGGATGATTTATGTCAACTGTGTTAACAGATGAAACAATGTTAGGGCCTCTTTGATTGCCTAAGTTGTTTTTATTATTAGTGTTACCGTTGTTTGGAAAACTAGTGTTCTTGGCTTGATCAGTAACAATATTTGTGGTAGCACTATGATTGTGATTCACACCTTTAGGTCCCTAGTTTTTGGCACCATTGTTTTGATAATTTTCATTATTTTCATTTGGGGATAAAAATTTCCCATTTGGGCCATAGATCTTATGCCCACTATCAATTACGGCTTGGTCAATCTTAAGTGCACCTTCCAACTCTTCCTCATAACTGTAGAAAGGAAACTTTTGGAACTCCTCCCTAGTCTCTTGATTGAGTGAGTGAAGGAAGAGATCAAAAAGTTCCATCTAGTCCATGTTGGGTGCACTTATAGATAAATAGATAAATTGGAGTCATCTCTAGATGAAAAGGGTGGCATATTCTTTTTGCTCCTTTCTAATATGTAGGAACTACCTAATCTATGTATGCAACAACTTGTTCATATCAAATGCTTTGATGAAGTCAAAAAAAAAATTGTTTAAAGGAATGTATAGAAGCTTCCAGAATATGGTAATGCCAATCCATTGTGTTTCCTTCGAGAGTATTTAGAAATATCTTAGCCACTACAACATCCAAAGGAAGTAATTCCCTAAGAGCAGTAGTGTGACCCTTGATATGAGCATTCAGGTCTCCTTCTCCCTTGAATTTTGGAAGATCTAGAAATGGGTGTGGAAGCATGACACCATGTATAGTGAAGTCAAGAGGATATTCTAAGTACTCAATGTATGTACCCATTGTGTAATATTACACCATTGAAGATATTTGTTGAGGAGGTGGAGGGGGAGGAGTTGGATAAACTACATTATAAGTGTTGACAGGAAAGTATTGGGTCCCTTGATATGGCATGTAGGGATCATGAATGGTATATGTGTCCATATGGGGAGTTTTTATATTCACATAAGGTGGGATAGTACCAGAATATGGACTCACGGGCATAAAACGAGGGAACGTTGCATTTCCTGTTGTGGCAGAATTCAAGTATGTACTTCCGTCCAGACCTTACGTAGGATAAGTTTTAGAAGGATGAAGACCCATCCATAGTGTGTCTAACCCTGTAAGAAAATCACCTAGATTTAAATGAACTAGATAAAAATTTTGTATAAGATATTGCATTGGTTGCTCATTGGAATGGATGTATCAATTTTTATCAACTAGGTAACCTGTGTTTTTCCTTACTACATGTTGGTTTTGAGGTTCAGGAACTTTCTAGTTCTCTAATCCTTCCTACTAAAGTAGAAATAATATTGTTGGGAGAGGATTAAGTCCCTTGTTGGGGTTCATATGATGTAGGGTTTGATTGAATAGGATCATGATGCCCTGTCATGAATTGTTCAATGTTATAATTCTTATCTTCTTTAGAAGTAAGAATCTTAGGATATACATTCAAAATATCAGATGCTGTAGCCTTTATTCTATCCAAATACTCATCTATCTGACGAAGAGTATTTTCTATTCATGTGAATGTATCATCTTCTATTGATTACATGACAATGTGAGGTCTTGACAAGACTCTCTGGTAAGAATATGTTCCATTTGTGATAATGTGATAACAACATGATTTACATTGGGTTGAACGTATTGCATGTTTAATGGTTGATTACCATCCTCCATCATTACATTGCTAATGGGTTTTGAAGTGTAACTAGGGGAGATTTGGAAGTTTCTTCTATGATTGTCACCCCATCTCAAAAGAGAAGGGGAATTTTGTGGTTGCACATTGGTGTAATATCTATCAGAGCCAAATGGACCACTAAAATATCTTCCAAACATATTTTAGAAAGTATAAAATACCTACCGAAATAGGGGAAGAAATGGAGAGGTGAGGTAGTAGCAATGAAAGAAAAGGAAACAAGAAGGAATTGATTCTTCACGTCGGGTTCACCAATTTGTATAGATGAAAATTTCCATGCAACCTTCAACCATAATAAACCCCCTAAGGCTATACTAGAGTAGCTGATGTTGAATTTATATAAGAGGATCATTGACTAAGATTTGGTAGTGTGATCTCCTAGTAGCTGAGTTGGCAAATGGGAGATTTAGAGGCTATGAATGGGTAACGTAATTTCCCTATGGCTTGTTTTCCTAACTTGGATCTAAATGTTGATATAGTTTGAAGTGTCCATGTAAAATGAATGAAATTAACAATCTATGCTACTACTGAAAGGGAAAATAATCTAAACAAGTCACAAAATTGAAATATTACAATCATAAACAACAATTTTCTTCTATTCTAAATAACCAAACCTACTTCTACACTAAAAATAAATAAGAAAAATAACCCGTTGTGGTTATTCACATGTGCTGGGTGTATTAAAACTAAACTAACTTAAAACAAGAACTTTTCCAAATGATCTATGATGTGTAGACAACCTCCTAGAGATATTATCTCCTTCAGATCCACAAGGATGGAAAGAAGAGGATCCGTCACTAAGAGCTACTATTAATGATTTAAACCCTCTTGGAAATCAATAATTGCTTGTAAATGAAAGGAAATTGATTTATAATCTATTTTATATGATGTAAAAATGATAAATTATAAAAATGAAGGTGTTGTCGCCAAATCACTGCACCCTCCGAATGGCCAGGATGTGAATAGGATGTTTGGTGTGATTGGGACACATGGGATCACCTCTCAAGCTATGGGACTTGGGCTCGAGGTGAACCTCTGGAGAAGGCCGGCTTCCTCTTCCTAAACTAGGTGTTGTACTTCTCCTAGTGTAACAAAAATGATTATCTAGTCCTATGCTAACATTTTCATGGGGTTTTAGGGAAAGAGATTTACTGAAATGAAACTATACTAGGGATGGTGATGCACCAAATAAAGGGCGTTTCCAGACTCAGGAAGGGTTAATTTGAAGAGGGTGTGTGCACCACAGGTCAACTTCACCTACTGCAACTTAGAGGCGGTACAAGATACCACAAACTAAGAGACACACGTTCCCTTTGTTAAACTTTATTAGACCGAGAAATACACCAATTTCCCAATGAAGAAGGATGAACTCAAGAAGGGTGAACAGACACCAAAACTCAACTGCATGCAATACTCCACCACTCGATAAGCACAAAACTCCAAGAACCTACAATAGAAACCTAAACTTGCATAGTGTACCTGCAAGTACGAGAAAGGCACAAAGAAGCATAGAAGGATGAAAGGACCGAGATTAGTCACAAAACACACACTTTTATTGCTTCAATAACATGCACAATGCATCATACATTCAGAAGAGGAAATAGTTTCCATTACAATCTTGAAGAGGAGGCTTGAAAGTTCTCTCAACACATAAGAACAACTTGCAGAAGAGAGAGGATTCTTGAAAAGTATACACTCACCTGCGATATCTAACTGTCCAACTTGTCTAAACTGTTGGAACCCTTTGAAATGAGCTTCCAACTTACATTTATAGAAGAATATGTGAGAAAGAAGAGGAAATGGTCATAATTACATTCCTAAAATGAAGGCCCGTGATGTATTTATTACAGTTAGTTGAACCACCTGAGAAGGTTTCATCATGGGTCATTAATTGCCTGATGACCTAGTCTTCTCAATTAATTAAAAGAATATTTAAATAATAATAATAAATATTATTATTAAAATATTTAAATAAAAATATTAATTGAATTAACATAATGTTGGGACCCCCCCATTGACCCGTTTGACTGGAAGAGGAGGGGGGGTCCATGTAAATAGAGTCTGCACAAATCCCAACTCGGTGAGTTTCGAATCCTCTAACTCGGTGTTGCAATCGATTTTGAACCCCACACTAACTCTTTCCTTGCCTTGGCAATCGATCTCTTTTACATTGAGTCCTTCGAATGGTGAGCTATCAAACTTGATTCTTATTGTTTTCCTTGGTTAACTCGAGGCCATTTATGCATTCCACATTCAAACTTCATGAAACAACACCACGAGCTCCTTGCGAAGTCACCGAGCTCTTCATCCAACAAATGATTTTACCTTTCCTGGGCTCAAATTCACTTGAATACCGAGCTTAACCCAACATTTCTAAAAAGAATGATTTTACCACAATGCTCAGGATTCTTCCTCATCATATAACACTTGTAGTAAAAATGTTTTGGCTTTTCCATAATAAGCACAATTGTACCTTCCAAACGATGAGAAAATGCCATTACCAATAAAGACCTAATGCTGCCATGATGATGACCTAGGTTCATGCCCATAACATGTCGATAGACACCCTTAAGACTGATTTTTGGTCAAAGAGCCCTTCAAAAAATACATTGAACAATTGGGGCAACCAAGAGGACCTTGAAAAATGTACAGATAACAACCATATGAATTTTTCCTTAGTCGTGGATCAAAGCTAATAGAAATAAAGCTAGATAAAATTAGCTTGAAACGACAGTATAATCATCCATTAGTAAAAAAAAAGTTTCTCTGAAATTAGTAAAGGAATAATTTTTATTGTCTGATTGGACATACATAATGGAAGGGTATAAATATTACCTATTACCCTCAGAGTTTCTCAAAGATACCATTTACGAGTAACAAGGATGTAGCATGCAAAACGGCCAACCAAGTATTTTCAGAGCTGACCTTCACATTCAATTCATTTCTAGTAGAAAACATGCTGAGCAATATGAATCATTTCATTTTGCATCGTAATAAACCTTAATCTCCTGATTCAGGGAAATTTTATGAAGCCTTGAATAACGTGACTCCAATCCATCGTACATGGTAGTGAATATTTGTTTCCTGCAGCTACTATTCGATCTGAGTTCAGAATAAGAATAAGCCTACAAATTTGAGGATGCATTCGATACTAAACAGATAACAACATAGTTGGACAACTTGCTTGCTGGAAGCGTTTAAAAGGCTTCTACTAAACTGCAACATGTCAATTGACTGGTGCGTGGGATTTTCTCTCGCATCCTTTCCATTTGGATGATTTTTCAGCATTGCTTTCCCGTCAAACTCTTCACACATGAGCCACGAATGAGCCATTAACACATCGCCTTGGTTGGGTCTTCCTGTAGCCTCCTCTGAAATTGGTATCACGTCACATTTTTTAACCCATGACCCACTCCAATTCACAACTGTCCTATTAATCCTCCCGGTGACTCACACAAAGACTCGAACCACTCCAAGCTGCATGGAATTCTATTTACACGGCCCGTGCGGAAGTCTCATGATGGATCACCATCGTATGATCTCCACTTGACAATTTTATCTGATTTCTCCCATTCACGGAATTCTACTCATGGTTTTCCATCCCAAAATTTCCACTTGGCGGTGTATTCCCTGAGTTCCCCTATTCATACCTTAGCGCGAGATTAACAGTTTGGCCTGCCATCATCAAATTTTTGACCTCGGCATACTAGCTCCAAATCCCCGGGTAATGGCTCAGCCACATAGCCAAGTTGACAGGTTCTGCATGGAAAAGTATTTTGAATTGCCTTGGTTCAACCGACTTGATTATCCCCGTTCCATGCCAAATCCTCCTTTTGCCAAGTCAAATCGGCATGGCGTTTGTATCAAGGATGTCCGCAGGATATGTGTGGGGATCTTGGACTTCTGAATCCATTTTTCCATACATTGCCTTGGTAGGTTGGTTCCCAATTTCCGCTTCTTGACTTGGTCATACCGCCCCAAATCTCCCCCACATGGAATTCCTTCTTTGGCTTGCCATCCACGAAAACCCACTTGGCATTAGGCTTCCCGGATTCCCATTTTAAGAAAATAAATTATCAATACCTTAGTGTGGGGTTGAGGCATTATTTTTTTATTATTTTTTTATCTGACTAGGCAAAGAGCTGAAAATATCCCATGAGCAGAAATTTTATGTTGGCACTCCACCATAGCACTTCCACCTGGCAATCGGTGTTCATTTCTCCAACTTGCGGAAATCCGATTATGGTTTGCCATGGTTTTATCACACTTGGCAATGTTTTCTAAAATTTCCACATTCTTGGCAAGATGAAACTCAGGGCCCCCCTTGTCCAATCTTGCCATGTGTGCAAAATTGGATAACAGAAGGAATTCAAACAACTCTAACTTGGAATTCCCCTCATTTTGTCCTTTCTTTATCTATGTGTTCATATGAGTCCAAGGGATTGGGAATGCAAAGGTAGAAATAGGAGAAGGTGCTTGAGTAATGGCAGATTAAAAGTAATCTGGTTGTAATGCAGGTGGAAGAGAGATAACACAAGTGAATAGAGCTTGGCTATGTAATTTCCAGCAAAATTATGATAGCAATACAATGCAAGATACACAAAACTTTTAGGCCTTTTTCTTGAATACAAGCATGAAATATATAAAAATTGGCTAGGATGTTTCTTCATGCACAAGGCAAGAAGAGGCAGTTCAAACTAATTAAATCTATTTAAAAATAGAAGAGGGAAGGAAAACTAAGAAATCAAGACTATTTTTAGGAGATTTGGTTCACAAACATGTCCTAAGAGTTAATTTAAGTGAAGCATCACATGTCAAAAACATGCATGACAAATTCTAGAAAAAGCATTCAGGACCTCTGCCCTACACAGGTGGCGATCGCAGGACCGCCTCACTTCTTGAGCGGCAGTTTTAGAACCACCACCAAGTCAGGGTGAAGGTCATGACACTAAAGGCGAAAACATGCACAAAATATAGTGGGAAGTTGGAAAAAAAGCATGGAAAAGCTAAGTAAGGATGTCTAGGCTACAAATATACATTGTGAATGAGTTTAGGAGCTTGGACATCTTATGAAAGGACATGAATCTTCATTGGGGAATTTTGTAATGATTTTTCAACAATGTATCACATGTAATTTTGGGTGCATACATTAACCCCTTTTCTAGTTTTTTAACTAGTTACTCTATTTGTTGAGTACCGTTGATAAACTATAATATTCCTCCATTGTTGATGATTCCTAAGGAGCATTCAATGTTGTCATTATTGGTGCCTAGAAAGCACCAAGTAAAAATATGCATGTCTACCTTGATCCCTTAATTGATGAGTTGTAATAATTATGGGATGACATTCTATTTTATAACCTTTCAAAATCCATTAGTTAGAGGTAGTTCACCTATTATGATATATTATGTTGGACTATTTATGATTTTCCTAGGATCTTTATTCTTTTATGTATTTCTTATATGCTAAAATTTATAAATAAATTATCATGTGTGTGTATTTTTCATTACACATTAAGTTTGTTGATCACTTCTATATGTATCTATCTCAATAAAAGGAAAATATGCTTGTACAAGGTATGGTGTTAAACTATGTGAAAGGTTGTCCAAAGATCTCAAAAGTTTTGTATATGAAGGCCATCAAATGTTTTTACTGATGCAACATGAGTACCATGTTAAAAAGAAAAATAAGTTTGATGGAAAACTTGATATTAGAGAATTCCCAAACTTATGTCACCTAGGGATCGATATAAATCCTTCACACAAGCATGATTACTATCAAATGTAGATATTCCTCCATATTTTTGGAGAGATCAGATGTGGTTATCTACAATCAGCCACAGAGTTGAAATTCCTATAGAAATTAAGATACTATCTATATACTATAGCCTTCTATATTGGTAGAATTAACTAGTTGGGAATTTTTTGGATGTTATGCATATATTTCAAAATATAATGGATTCTATATGGAATCACATATCTAGAAAATTTAAATCCACTCCAAGTTCTAGATCCAATCTCAATGTCAGTGGGAAAATAAGTGTCTTAAAAAGGAAGAAGGGGCTCCATTGATATTATGTAAATAGAAAATTCAATTTGGTGAATAAAACAATGTGAAATATTCGTACACTAAATGGATATGGGTCCTCCATGAGATGAACATTGACCATTGATGGGAACATCGCAGGCCTCAAAACTCATGATTGACATAACATTACAAAGTAAATTCATGCATTTTTTTCTTAATTTATAAAAAATAGTGTTTTATTTATATTTAACCTTTTTAATTTATTTCTACAACCTATATTTCCCTTGGTTTTAATGGGGTCATTTTGTGATCCTCCACCTAACCTACTAAATGCAATTTATCAAATTTCAAAAACATTAATGCAACATGTTTTTTTCAACTACAACTCATCCATTTACATGAATAATATTATTATATTAACTGGAATGTCTACCATTATTTGTAAAATAGGTGGTTGTCTTTAAAAGAGATATCAAAAGCAAGGATTCAACAAGAGAAAGAAAATATTTTAGATATTGTTTGAAAATTAGAAAAGGAACTAACTGCCTCTTTCATGGAATCTCAAACTGATCTATTATTGAATTTTGTTGATGATCTTCAAAAGGAAGGTGTAGTTAACACAAAGAGGTACATGAATACCCTAGAGAGAATTGTAAAATAGTTAGTACATCTAGAGGGATATATGGAGTAAGCATATATATTTCAAGAAAAAAATTTCTACATGTCATAATATCTTAGGGAGGAATTTCCAAAAATACCATGAATGTTGGATGTTGAATGTGGAAATGCAAAATTGGACGAGAACCTTCTTAGAGAAAGGATATTTTGAAATATGGTATGTATTAAAATTCATGTCAAACATATAAGATGTACTTTTAGTATGTGTGTAGCCATTAATTATTTATTTACATGTCCTACTAAAAAATATTCCATTGAGAAGTTAATGTTATTCAATACTTCAAAAATGGTTGTGTGGCTTCAAAAATATGAAGAAGAAAATATAACTATGAGAGATGAAGGATTTATTAGAAACACAAGAATCCACACAAACCACTCCCACCTGATCTATTGTAGACACAAAATCATACACTTGGGTACATTTATAAGTCTTAAACACATATTGGCATTCATATGATTCCTAAGAAATAAAAATAGTAATTGACAACTATCTTTGGCCTCTTTTCTATGTTTCTAGTTTTCTATTTGGTCTTACATACCCCACAGCCCAGTCATTATTTTAATTTTTTATATTTGATGTCTTCAGACACCAACGCCCAACCAAGACAGTAGTGCTCAGGCACTCTTGTCCCCTATGGGTGTCCCTAACATTTTTTTATCTTACTCAATTCTTTTGGGCATATTTTTCACTTATGGGTCGGCCTTCTATTTTTCAATTACAAAATTCAAATAGGGGAATCATATAAATACATACCTATGTGTTTAAAATAAAGGACCAAGCTCTAAGAATTATTATTATCACCTAATCTTGCACTCTAAAGGCACCTAAAGCACTTCAAAGCATCCATTTGGAATTCAATAAAGGTACAAGGGATTACATTTTCTGCATACACTTCATAAGAAGTGAAAGTTAAATCTATTTCATCCACACATGTTATCCATTGTTAAATTTTAGATCTAGTTCACTATCAAGTGTAACTTGCACTAGGGCATCCTAGGGCAGAATCATAAGAACTACATAGATTCTAAGATGTAGTACAACACTTAATCATAAGTTCACTCTTTTGGATGGCCTCTGGGGTCGTTCTGACTCCCCATACTACATATTTATTTTTTGTATTTGATGTGATTTTGTGGGTTTTAAAAGTGGACATCTCTTTTGCAAGTTAAAGGTACCTCTGGAAATCAAGGAGTGACATATAAGTGATCAACAAGGAATATTTGTGACACTATAAAAATCAGGTTCTGACCATTTTCACAATCATGGGAACCCAATAGTAGTCTTTGACACCCAAGCACCCTTGCTCCAGTCTAGGTGCCCATGTATGACATCATATGTGGGGTCCAAAATTTATCTTGAGCATTTATGACATATTTCACCTCTTGTTCAGTAGTTTTCCTAGTTCAAGACACTGCAGGATCAAGCACAAATCGGATAAGTCATCTTTCTTATATCTCTTTCTTAGGGATTTCATTTTGTATGATTTATTATTTAGCATCATATTGTATTTAGTAGCCGTGTATTATAGTTTACATTCAGTTACTTTGTAATTAGGGCTTAATAATAAACTTAATTTTTAAAAATAATTTGGTGAGGCCACTCCCTTGAACCCTACCTTTTGAGAATGCATCGAAATATTTCTCATTCCTCTCAATTCATGGATCAATATTCTTATCCTTATTTCACCCAAACTAAGGTTTTTGGCATGGTTACTACCACTTCTGATTTTATACAATTTCATACTCAGCATCCTCCCCGCTTCATTACTCATATCGTAGATCCAACCATCAATGTAGTCACTACTCACCACACTAATCCTCCTACAACTCCACCATTCTCTATTCCACTAACCATTACTTCTATATTTCCCACTGCCACCTCTAAGGGTTATGACATCACTGAGAAGCTTAAGAATACACCTGTAAAAATATCTCTTTATGATATCTTTCCTAGTGCACCTAATTTCTGTCATACAATAGAGGCCGATGTTCATTATATCCACATTGAAAACAATAATTCACCTATGGCCTTCACTCATCTAATCCAATCCGTCATAAATATTCCACATGCTTTATCATTTAGTGATGAGAATATACCTCCATCTATTGTTGACAATCCATTTGCACCTTTTCTTATCACTACTACTATTGGCACCATTTGTATCAGACGTGTACTCATTGACAATGGATCTACTATAAATCTATGTGCTCACTCCCTCCTTGGGAAAATTGGCATCATTGATGATATAATTGTTAAAAATTATACTCTCATTCATTTCTATGATTCCAATACTCACACATGCATAGGCACTATCACTTTACCTATACAAGTTGGGCCTAAAATTATTCCCATTGTGTTCTTTGTTATTGATGCCTCAATTAAATTAAATTTCTTACTCGGTAGACCATGGATTTTTGCAATGTATGATGTCCCTTATATAGTTCATTGGTATGTTAAATTATTACATGAGGCTATGAACATACTATTGTTCCTGACCCTAATCCATTCAAGTTTTTTTTGCATAGACCCCGTTACTACTATGTCTATTCCTCTACCACAACCCATTCCATATAGCAATATTGGTACATACGATGTTGGTCAATCTAGCACTTCACAACCTTCTTCTTCCTTTGTAATAATACCATCCATTCCTACTCATATTACCAATATCATTTCACCCACCTTATCTACTTCCATCACTACCACTATTCTTCTTGTCATGGATCCTCTCGCTTCTACATTTTCCTTCATTCCTACTAATATCCTCGATAATGCTATTCAACATGAAAATTCCAAAAATGATGATTCTGATGATGAGGTTGATTTCATAAAGCTTAATGAGGAAACATTACACAATATTAACTTTACACCTATCGATATAGATGAGTCCTATTTCAAGGATACTTGTACTTATATTTACCCTAGTGAATATCAATTCAAGAAACCCCCTCCTTCTACTAATGCTATGATACTTGTTCAGGGGTAATTCCATACATTTGACATCATAGCACAAACCTTATTTCACCCTGCATTGACAGTTCTACCTTTCACATGCACTCTTTTCATGCATGAATATTATTGGACTCACTATCCATTTGATACCACTTGCTTTGACACTATTTACACACATGATGGCTTAACCTAGCTAGGATTCACACTTGAATATCTCCACTCATTGCATCATTATCCTTTCCTTTATCATGGATGTGTATTCATTACTACCACGTATGACCTCTAGGTTTTCCATTTATCATAACTCCTTGTACATACTCCTCATTCCTTTACACTCATACTTGGTTAGTCTTGGCTTGACTACATTGGTAGCAATTTAGATCCTAATCATGTTGATGTCACATTTCCCATGCTTTTTGGACACATCTCTATTTACAATGACGCATTTCCTAGCTATACTCAAAACCTCACTCACTTGTATGATCACTATTTTCCATAGCCACCTTTCACTAATGAAAAATATGCTATGGGAATATACAATTTACGCGTAAAGGCTCTTTCTATGATAAACCCCACACTACTGCGTATCATGTTTCTAACCCAAATATAATAAGGTGAGATCTTGATGGTGATGATCTCTTAGATGAATTCACTTAATATTTTTACAAGCACACTTGGGGGGCATCATGCTTACAACCTCCCCCTCACCCCTCCTATCATCATAAATTGTCCATCATTTCAACTATTACAGTTTGTGCTTCATATCTATATATTTCTAAGCACTCTTACACATCTTGATACATATATTATATCTTCATTATACTATGAAACACTTTAATTCCATTGTTCATAATCGATTTCTGAGGGTATAAATCTGAAATGAACCTCACCACATTCTTCTTTCATGTTTTATGCTTCATGATCTATATTTCTAGAACACATTTAAAACCATTTCCCGATGATGTACTCTTGTTCTACGGATCATTCTTGATTATTGTTGGGTATTTTATAAATGAAACTCATCTCATACACAACCAATAGGGGGCACACTACTCCTACCATCATTCACACATTACATACCACTCCATTCCACTCACTCACTACATTTGCATATTGTGGTTGCACTTACTTTTTCTAGTTGATAATACTAACATAATGCAGTTATCTTACTATGTTATACAAATACTATGTCTCTAATTATATTTATCATATACACATGCATTTTCACTTGGTCTCTAGTTGTGAATGCATATTTCATAGAAAACATTACACGCTACAATGATGGTTGTAAATGTACCTTTTACTAGTCCCACTAAGGCTCTTGGGGGCATCTACATTTACTATTCTTAAACATTATAGGTTTTATTGTTCCATTATTTACTACTTCTCATTTATAACACACTAATTTCCATGTATCTATACTTTTGATATAATTTATATCTTTCTAACATGATAACGGGTGCTTCATGTGTAGCATTTTCTTTGTAAGACTATTTTCCACCATTGTTGTCTGATACACTTTTCTTGACAGTGTTTTCTCATGTATTCCATTGTTTGTGAGTTATTCCCTATGTATTTTTTGATCAATTCTTATAAACCTTTGGTTTCTTTATCCTTGATAGTCTTGTGACATTGTGAGTGATGTCCCATGTTTTAAACCCTATTTTTTTGGTCAACTTTGTTTACATGCTTACCTGATTACATTGTCTTTTATTGCATGTTTGTTACTTTTTCTACTAACACATGTATCTAACCACTTTATTTGTATGTGCCTTGGTTTCTACCATGCCCATCATCTCCCCCTATAGGGATCCATTTTATCACAACATCAGGTCCTCTCTTTTGGCCACATTCTCCTATCGATGTCGTATGCACCCCAAACAAAGGGGTCATACATTGGGTGAAAAAATCACCCCACACAATAACGCAGAGCTACACTACAACACAAAATCAACACAGTTTATAGTTACAACACTAGCTCATAATCATACTTGGGTCAGAATCACAATAGAGATGCCAATGCCTAGCATTAGAATACAACACATGGGTTCTTGTGTCCTCCCCTGGGTTCTTATGTCCTGGGGGCCCACATAGAAAGTTTTATCATATCATCATAGTTAATAGAAGCCTTCACAGTGGTTTTACAGTATCATGCACGTTCTTCAAACAAAAAATGCATTCTATCTCCATTTCAATCAGAAGAAACATTACATTTAGAATAATTGGAAGAACTTTAATAAAATAGGGACACACCATCTGTAGCAGTGTTTATTATGTAGAGTCATGAAAGGAGAGTAACACTAGACCTTTCTCCCTCACACTTTCTCATTGGTAGGAGATATCCCAAAAATAATTTACTTGGCATGATATCTCCCAGAAAAATCACTCTTCATAGTATTTTTAGGACATATTTCTATCCTTTAACACTCTTACATATCAAGCGCACACTCTCCTTTTACACATTTTTACACACTTTTACATACTTATGAAAAAATTTCATACACATGACTTTGACTACTCTTTCGCTCTTATTTTTGTAGGAGCATCCTGAATACGTAGCAATAAGGAGCCCTACATCAGAAAAAAAGTACAAAAATAAGTACAACACAACACATACACTTCACCCCATAGGGTCACTTTCCTTTCCTAGCTTCCACATTTCATTTTGCAATTACTGCACGCTTCACTTGTCTCTTCGAAAAGCTATCGTCATCACACTCTACATGAAAAAAAGGTACACATCTTCTAAATAATTTATGTTATCAAGTATTACCTTAAAAAAATAAAGTGGATGAAATGTAGACACAAAATCATGCACTTGGGTACATTTCTAGGTCTTAAACATATACTAGCATTCATATGATTCCAAAGCAATAAAACTAGTAATTAACGATTGTCTTTGTCCTATTGTCTACGTTTCAAGTTTTCTATCTACTCTTACATACCCCACAACCTAGTCGATATTTTACATTTTTATATTTTATGGCTTCAAACATGAGCACCCAACTAGGACAATAGCATCTAGGTACTCATGTCCGCTCTAGGAACCCCTGAACCTTTCTTATCTTACTCGCTTCTTTTGTATCTCTTTTATCTTTTGGGTATATTTTTCACTTATGGATCAGATTTCCAGCTGTAAATTATGAAATTTAAATAATGCAATCATATAAATACATAGTTATGTGTTAAAAAAGGAACAAGCTCTAAGTATTATTACTATCACCTAAGCTTGCACTCAAAAGGAACCTAAAGCACTTCAAAGAATCCATTTAGCATTCAATCAAGGGACAAGGGACTGATTTATTTTCATACACTGCATAATAACGGGAAGTTCATTATATTTCATCCACATATACTATATAATGTTACATTCTAGATCTATCATGCTATCAAGTGTAATTTTCATTAGGGCATCCTAAGGCACAATCCTTACACACACTCACAAGAACTACATGGAGTCTGAGATGTAGTGTAGTGCTCAGTTGTAAGTTCACTCTATTAGGTGATCACTTGGGTTAGTCTAGCTCCCCATATTACATATTTTTTTAGGATTTGATGTGGTTTAGTGGGTTTTATAGGTGAACATCTCTTTTCTAGGTTACAGGTACCTTTGGAAATCAAAGAACAACATACAAGTGATCAACAAGGAATATTTAAGACACTTGTATGACACTGTAAAAATCACATTTTGACCACTTTCATAGTCATGAGAACCTAGTGGCAGTCTCTAGTGCCCAAACACCATTTTCCTAGTCCAAATGCCCATGTCTGGCATCATTTGTGAGGTCAAGAATTTATTCTGAGCATTTACAACATAGTTCACCTCTTGTTCAACAATTTTCCCAATTTAGAAAACTTTAGGATCAAGCACAACTTAGATAAGTCATCTTTACTATATATCTTGCTTAGGGTTTTCATTTTGTATGCTTTATTTCTTATGTCATATTGTATTTACTAGTTGTGTATTATAGTTTACATTCAGTTACTCTATAATTAGGGTTTAATAATTTTATTTTTTTTGTGAAATCATCTACAAATACCATTTCTAGACCAATGTACTCTTGAATGGAGACCAACCTAATCTTCATGCCATCAATCAAAGGGAAATGACACAAAAATCATTGGACATAGTGTGAGGATGTGAAGAGTTGGTTAGTTGTTGCAACCCTTTTTTATACATATGTGCTCTATATATTTTTAGAATTCTATTAATATTATCTTAAATGGTTTGACATAATGAAGGTAAGTAAACATTTGGCAATGTGGTTTGAAGGACAATATTTTCATGTGGAATTTTCTTACAAAAGAAGGGTCACTTGTTGTTATGGAGTTGTTCCTTCTTAGCAGGCTAGTTGAGCTAGTGCTAATGTCAGGAAATTGGTCCAAGGGAAATTGGATTATATTTGAAAGATGGAAGAAATAATAAAAACTGATTATAGAATTTTTGAATTTTTCATATTGAGGTGTACTTAGTACCATTCTATTGATAACATATTTTTTAGAGTGGAAAATGAAACTAGATTCTACTCAATTTAATTTTCTAGAGCATTACCTAAGGGAAAATATATGAATGTGTTACCTCAACATTGTGATCAGGTATTACTTTGTGTAATTTTTCTTATCTACATATTAGTTTATTTCATGCACACATTTTCTATATGTAGATTTTATTTTTCATGAACTATTTTTTAACTATGTTTATATAGCTCTTCTTCTATCTTCATATTGAGAGAGAAAGTAAGTGGTAGTTACTATTGCATTGTGAGCCAAGGATGATACATTTTTTTATTACAATAGTGATGTAACACAAGCATCATGGGGAACAATTGATGTTGTTAATATATATTGGAGAATGACTTTAGCGATGAAGATGAAACTTCCAATAATTAAGAATGTCATCATATTGATCAATTTGATTATCAATTAAGGTGATTTTAAAGAATATGACGATGATGATGAAATTGACGGTGATGAACTTAACAAAACTATAGATAATGAATATGATGATGAAATGAACACATGTTAAATAGTAGTATTTATGTCAAAACCACATGAATTATATCTCATATCAATATAAAAATAAATATTCATACCCAAATCATACACCCTAAAGACATGTCATTTCTTTTTTTTTAAAGATAACATGGCTGTGTAGAAATTAAATTCTATAATCAAGTCATTAGTAAAATCAGACACATTCAATCATTACTAAAATCATTCATTACTAAAATTATTCATTACTAAGTAGATGTTTTATATCCATGTGCACAATAAATATGTTATGTGAGGTAGGAATATGTATAGAATCATTAACAAAATCTTATCTAAGTAATCATGTGAATTATTATAACATGTCTTATACATACTAAAGATAATAGTTTCATGGAGTTGCAACTTATTAGAACTGTGAGAAATTGTGAATCATTTTGGTAATGATTTCCCATGTGGATCAAACTAAACTAGGTGTGATGATTCTACTACACATCACACAAAACTAGGTAACATAGTATTCTAAAAAGAATGTAATATATAAGAAAAATGGTATTCGCAAGTGATATTATGTTATATGGAACCATGTCAAAATAGGGCCATTATTTTTTGAGTTGTCTATGTTTTAATGGTTAGGACAAGAAAGGTACTCATGGGATCCCTCTGGTAAAGGTGGTGAGATAATACTAGGAATCAACATACATTGTAAAATAGGTTGATGAGATAATGCTAGGAATCAACATGTATTGTCAAATAGGTTATTTACATGATCTTATATGAATCATGGATATTTTCTAACAATTAATGTATTTTAAATTTTTCATTAAATAAAAATGGAAGTTATGAAAACCCTATTAGTGTAGGAATATGATAAATTTAGTTGGTGTTATGTTAAAAAAAATGCAAAAACGTGTATGGTAGTGTAGTTTGGAATAAAAAGATCGATTAGACCATGGATCATACAACCAAGGTATTTTATTTCCTAGAGGAATAACATGCAATGAAATATATATGTTGATGGATGTATTTGGAAATGGATAAATAATGCTTATAGGAATTTCTATGTCATTATGCATAGTAACAAGAGGATCATAGGTACCACGACCATTTAACTATGTATGAGATAATATCTAGTAATAAAACATCAAATTTTGAAAAATGTGGATCCTTTGTAATAATTAATTTGGCATTATAGAAGTGGTGGAATATGTAAATGCAGTAGTAGTATTTTCATTTGACATGATGAGAAATAATATGGCCTTATATAATGTGTCATCATTACTAATAGATGGAGCTGAAAAACAACTCAAAATTGAATCCACATGAGAAGGTGTCATACTATCAAGGAGTTATATTTTTTTACTAGTTGTGTGAGAGTATCTCTAAATGATGGATGTCATTGAAGTAAATTATACAAGGAAACTTGATAAATAGTTTTATGGGACATGATGGAAGAAAATAAAATGAGAGAGATAACCCCAACTTACATAATTTTTTTTATAAAGGGCTGACAATTAAAAGACCAATGAGTGATGTGAAACAAAACATGATTTTCATCAATTGGATAAAATGAACATATATCAAGATTGAATTTGAACATTTCAACATAAAAAGAGGTTATTTTGAATATAATAAATTGAAATATTTTTTTTTTCCAAAAATGAATATTTTTTTTACTATGCCTTAATTAGTAGAAAGTGTAATTTTGAATTTCTGGAAATTTTGCCAAAAAATATCACAAAACAGAGGTTTTAGTTATATATGTAAATATTAAAAATAACCTCAAAAGAATTTTAAAATAGAGTATTTATTATCAAGATAAGAAACAAACATTAATTTGCAAATTAAGATCCCTAAAAAGTTCCCCAAAGGGTAGGACCAGCCATCAAACCCTAGGTAATTTTTTGTAGATTAGATTTATAGAAGATGATAGGTGAAAATAAAGTGTGAATATCAAGATAAGATGTAGATATGAACCATAATGCAACTATGGTTTGGTTTTGGAGAAGAATAGATTCGATAATGGGCATGCACAGATTGAATTAAATAAATGATTTAATATAATTAAATATTAATCAGAGGACTGAGATCAAATAGATATAATAGTTAACAAGAAAGACCATCATAAATGAGATAAACAAGATTAAGAAAATAGTGAGATAAGAGTGACTTAACTTGTATTTGCAAATATATGTTAAATATGAGCTAGAAAATAGGTGGAATATGTTGGATCTGGATTGAGTAAGATTCATCTAGAAAACTGGCATCCAAGATTCCTTCAAATAGAACCTCCTAGAGCAGAAAAGGACCACTTGGGTTATAGTGTATAAATTTTTGGTGTGAAGGATTAAATTTGCCTCACACATGGTTATTCATCTCACTTAGATGAGATCATAGGTAATAGGTGTCTTTAGGATCTTTGAAAGATTCCTACATAGAATATGTCATATGCATCAATGTGCACCAATGCATCATACATGAGATACATTTCATTTGTGGAATGTAACTTGTTTCCCCTTATAGAGGTATTATGGGTCTTACATTGGGATTTATACATCACTTCTATTTTTACCGTGAATTCTAATATATGAGAATGAGTAGACCTTTTTCTTACATGCACGATTTCATGGTGGTTGAATTACTGCTTAAAAAAAATCCACATCATGGTTCCATTCGAGTATAAATCAATTGATGTGCACTACTTCTTCTTCTGATAGAGTTGTTTCCTCTCCCACTTCATTTAATATTAGTATTGTTGACATAAAATATCTTATTCCTATTCATGATGATGAGGTTTTTTATTCTAGTTCTGATGATGAAAGTATTAATGAGGATATCTCTCCTCCTTCTCCTAGCCACCATTTAGAGAATGTTGAAACCCCTCTTTACCTATCATACATCAAGAAGTCTTGTTATCAACCTCATACTCTCATTACATCTATATTTTTTCCACATCCAGTGTGTGAGGATTTTACCACTTCTCTTACTTCTTATCTTGATGATCCATGCCTCTCATACATTTATCTTATATTTTACGAGAAACCCTTTTGGGATGAATATCTTCCAAACCTTATTTGTCTATTCATAATTCCTACTTGTGTTATACTACAGGGAGTTTCTATTCCTTTTGTTATGCAATTTCACACACATGAAAAAATTGGACAATGGGGTCCTATTATGTTCATAACAAAATGTTGGTCCTAGGGACCCACTTTTAGTCATCATCAAGATAAAATAATTAAAATAATTGATTAATCATGTTGAGGAGATTTACCATATCTCTATGATCCTCAGTTTTAAAAGGAAACTCAGGGAGATCTTAAGTTTTAATAATAGGTGGGGAAATACCCCAAAAGGGTCTTTGATCTCAATCAACTCACTGATAAACCCAGTGAGTGACTCGGTGAGTTGATATCATATATTAGGATGAGTCAAAGCTAGGTTGTATTAGCTGGGTTGGGCTAATTAACATGAGATTGTATTAAGTTTTTAATGTGACCAAATCATGTCATGGAAATAGACATCAATCCTAAGAGCTAGAAGCTCATGATGGAGCTCGGAAATTATTGGAGTTGAGACATAGCTTGGTCTAGATCTTGGCCTCACCAAATCACAAGCTAAAAATCAATTTCACGAAGGGGCGAGATGATACCGAGATCAACGAAGATGAGGGGATCAAACCTGTAAGATCCATGTTAGCATAATCCCAATCTTGAGTTGGTCGAGTTGAAAAAAACATTGGAAAGAGATTCAAATTCAAGTGAAGCTTGCATCTCAGTGTCAAGGGTAGAATGTAATTAAAAAATTGAGGTTGGTGAGGAAGATGGCAAGTTGAGATGGAGATCCCATGATGGGGGAACTTTGAGGGTTTTTTTCTAGGTGGGGATGTTGATATGGTAAACCAAGGAAAAATTTCCATGTTGGGGAAGTTTTGGGAAAAATGGCCAAATGGGATAAAATAGTGGCCATCTAAAGGAGAAATTCCACTAAGGAAACATGTCATTAGGAGTCTGAGTCTATGGCCAAGTTATCAGGTGAGTCAAAACACATTGGAGTGAGTCATGAGGGAGACCAATATGATCGGTGGTATAGGAGGAGATATGGTGGAATAAATGTAACTAGGACAACATATGACTGAGCTGGCTTCCAAGTTTATAGGGCAATGGTTAGCTTCTGAGTCAGATGCGAGAAATATTTTGCCTATGGAGAATTCAAAACCATCATTGGAGAAGATGGGAATGAGAGGTTAGTTTTGGAGGAATATCACTTGGGATTATTAAGGGTACAGTGAAGTTAAACCAATGTGTATCTCATTTGGCAACAAATCTTGACACAGGTTGTAGAATTAACAAATAATTCATAAGAAAGGAGTCATTTTAGGCTTCTTATGTGCCTGCGTTAGATATAAATGGTGAAATATCGACTCATTTTGAGTGATGAGATTGTAAGAGAGATCAGATGGTTGAGACATGTTTTTCATAATGTGAGGAACTCATATCATTGAGTGATAGAGAGCTTGTTAGTGAGCATGGCACGGGGTGGTCTATTTAGGGCTGATCTCACATTGATGAAGGAAAAAATAACTCACATCAAGTTGAGTGTTAAAAAATTGAGATCTATGTGAAGAACCGTGATGCTCGTAATGTTTTGGTGGAACTATGGAAGTACTCAAGTGGATGTGACTGGGATTCTCGGTTGGTTTTAGAGAAGGGAGGATTTGTGAGTTCTTGGTTTAGCTCGGTGTGGACGTTGAGAGAGAGTAAGTTTGTTAAATCTTGATGGAGTCATCAAACATAGCGAATGACTTGGGGAAATGATGTGAGTTGGGAGTGGACCATCATGCATGGAATCCAAATAGGATACTCAGTGAAATGTCGAATAAATACAGCAAAGGATACGAGCTCGGCCACATATGGGAAATAGTATGGAAACACAAAGGAGTAGCGAACCAAAAGAAAGAATTAACTCGTGAAAAGATATTTGTTGAGCTATCGTAGATGGTGGACTAGCTCAATACATCAAAATAATAATAGGGGTGTCAAGACCAAGAAAATAAAAAAGTTGATGAGCTCGATTGTGAAGGTGGTGGTTGGCTCAAGGAATTGAGATACACATGCATTGCAAACTTGGAGATCTCAAATGAGCCAAGAACATGGCATTAAACTTGGAAAGTATGAAAATGAGGCAGCAAAGAATGAGCATACATTCATGACACCAAGTCAATGATAAACTCACGGGTTTTTATTTTAAGGAACAAATACGTCAGGGTGAAATATTGTTTGGGATGTCAACCAAGCTCATTAGGTAGAGGTTGAAGGAGTTAAGCTCGTAGATTGGTTCGCTCAAAAACATGAATGACAGTAGAGAGGAGTTTAATGAGCTCATGAAGAGGTAAGTAGAGCTTATCCATAAAGAAATAAGACCTTGAAGCTCATGGATTCAAGCCATGAGATGGGTAGCTCAGTTAAAGCTTGGCATAAATGTTCAGAGCAAGCTAGTAAAATGGAAGTGACAAGTTCGAAAGGGTTATAGATGGTAATGAATCGTAGGAGGAGAGTTCCATAAACCTGAGTCAACATGGATCTTAGTGGACCGAGTTGAGACCAAGTTAAGACTGAGTTGAAACTGATTGAGTTCAGTCAATGCATGATGGGCTTGGTAATGGGATGTCAGTGATGACAAGCTGATGGTGAGGAGCTCTTGAAAAAAACAAGATGAGTTACGTGATCTCTACATAATCCTAAGACATGGTCCACAACATGAAATAATTTCAAGAGAGAGCTTGCAAAGGACTTAGAAAGGAAAGACTCGATGGGATCAACATATTGTCAAGAGTTGCATGAGTTGGAGTTACTTTGGGTCTGTGGAATATGTAAGAAAGCCTGCCATGTTTGAATGCAAGGGAGCTTGTCGACAAACTCGACAAGTTGGCAGGCAAGCCAACCACCAAGTTGGATCTTCTTTCAAGGGAAATATTATTAAATTTATATTTTTAAAAATATGATTAAATTAATATTTTTACTAAAATATTTTAATAAAATGATATTTTATTATCAAAAAATTATTTTAATTAGATGAGTAGATAATTTCTAGATCTTTCATTAATGAGACATGATGGAATGTTCTTAAGTGGTTCAACTAATTCTCTAATTAATCTTGACCATCATATGCTTTCATTTTAGGAAAGAATTCGTGACTTATCCTTTCTTCTCTCATAGAGTTCTTTAATAAATGTTAGTTGGAATCTCATTCCAAGGGGTTACACATTGGTTGCAGAACTTCAATGTGTGACATAATTTGAAAAAATTTATACATTCTTTCACATCTTTTAATGATCCTCTCTCTTCTGCAAGTTATCCTTATGGGTTGAGGGAAATTTCAAGCCTCCTTTTAAGATTGTAATGGAAATAATTTCCTCTTCTAAATGTAATGATGCATTGTGCATGTTTTCGAAGAAATAAAATGTGTGTTTTGTGACTACTCTTAGTCCTTTCATCATTCTATAATTCTTTGTGCCTTTCTCATGCTTGCAGGTACACTGTGCAAGCTCAAATTTTACATTGCATTTTCTTGAAGTTATGTGCTTTTCAAGTGGTGGAGTATTACTTGCACTTGAGTTGTGGTGTTTATTCACCCTTCTTAATTTCACCCTTCTTTATTAGAAGGCTGAAAGATTGTTTGTCTTGTTGAGTTCAATAAGGGAATGCATGTTTCTTAGTTTGTGGTATTTTGTTTACTCTCTTTAATTTTAAATAGGTGAAGTTGGCTTGTGGTACATATCACCATTTTCAAATCAACCCTTATCAAAGTATAGAAACACCCTTTATTTGGTGTATAACCATCCCTAGTATAGTTTTATTTCTTGCAGATATATTTCCCTAAACCCCATGAGAATGTTAGCATAGGTCTAGATAATTGTTTTGTTGCACTAGGAGTAGGATAACACTTAGTTTAGGAAGAGGAAGCCAACCTTCTCCAGAGGTTCACCTCGATCCCAAGTCCCATAGTTTGAGAGGTGATCCCATGTTACCTAATTAAACTGAACGTATGGTTCATATTCTTACCATTGAGAGGGTATAATTATTTGGGGATAATAGTTTTTGGCACACCCGGTAGTACCAAAGTTGGTAATTATCTTTATAATTGCATGAATCAAAGTATTTGGAAACTCTATATCTCTATATTTCATATTTAAGTGTGTTAACATATGCAAAGAATTCAGACAAGAGATTTTGTGAGATGAGAAGGAAATTATCAACATATTGAGTTATTCTTGTCCCCTCCAAGAAGAAGAAGAGGCATTTCAACATCACTAGTTACAATGTCATCATATATAGGTCATTCAAATACTCCTTATGGAAGGTTCCTGTTGTTGCAAATCAGCAGCACCCCCTGGATGTTGATCAGATTTCTAGTTTGATCATTCTAAGCATCCAGTGTGATTGCACAACATTGAATCCTCTTCCCAAGTGTGGGACTTGCAAAAATGGAAGAGGAATCTCCAAATTAGAGGTTGGTTCCTCAAATCCTTTGATCAGCTATTTTACTTGCACAATTGCAAAGGTTTAAACTCATAAATCTACTCTAAATTCCAAAGGGACAAGGATAGAAAATGCAAAAAGAAAGAACTAATGCTAATAGGTGATGCACCAAAGGAGTTGTAGACACCTGATGCTACATGAAATACACAATCTATAAGGAAACACTACACAAAAAATGCACAAATTCTCAAAATGTAATGAAAGATCAAGAAAGCAATGATAGATATATGAAAGGATTGAGGGATTTTAATCACAGAACATATATCAACATCTCAGATCCAATACAGTACATTACAGTGATCCATAGGAAAGAAAAGGTGCTGCATTACATGGAAAGGTAAAATTTCTTCACAAATTCTGCCAAAGAGGAAGAAAAAGGAAGTTGTGGAGCTGAAAAAGTGTCTCTCCTTGCAAAATGAACTCATTTTGGCTTTTACAGTGCAAACCACGACCCCAGGAGAGAGAAACATGGGAAAACATGCAAGGGGTTCAACCATTGACCAAAATGCCATCAAAACAGCATGGGCGCCCTGACAGACCCATTCCCTGACATTTTTAACCATGCTGGGAGAGAATGTGAGCCATTCTTCATTAAAAACGGTGGTTGAAACATCATTTCTGTCCATGACCACATGCCAGATGAGTTTATTAATTTTATCTCTCCAAACTCAACCAAAATTAAAAAATGACACTAGAATCTTGTAGATAATTTTACCAACTTTCCATTGATATAAAGAACGTGAAAAACTGAGCTCTAGATCGAAAGATATGGCGATTTGAAGTTTTAGGAAAAAACAGGGCCAAATCGGGTCGGTGGGAATTTTTTTTGAATTTTTACCTTTTTGGTCATTTGGAAATTTTTTCAAAATTTCCCCATGCCCCACTAGTCTAGGTGCCACGTGGCGGAATCTCATTGGCTGCGGGCCTTTCAGGGGAAATTGTTTCCAAAAAAACTCCACCGAGCCATAACTTCAAAAATACATGGAGTTAGGAGGAAAACTTTACCTTTCTGGAAAGTTGAGAAAGAGCTCTATCCAATGGTGTCATTTCTAGAAGGTTTTGAGTGCCTAAAAATCAAAATATTATGACTGAGGCACAAAAGAGGAAAAAATGAGCAGGGGCATATTTTGGATAACAATTTTGGTGACTCAGAGGGGGCATCTGCCTGCTAGATGAAGTTACCAGTTGCCTGAAGCATCCATTGGGCATGGAGTCATGAGTTGTAGCCTACAAACTGATCTGAACTTTAAAAACCTCCTCTCTGAGCCACTTGGAAACCCACTAAAATGGACTGCGCAAGAGCAAAACCAGTACCACAAAAACTATGTACAAAACTAAAGGTCATACATGCTCCAAAATGGAACATGCAGAGTGTGCACAAGCACTTATTTTACTGAAAGAAAAACTTCCTATCCTACTCTAACTGGAAGAAAAAGTGGGATAAACGAACCCTGCAACTGGTTGGGAGAAATAGCTTCCCTTTCTCAAAAGTTGCAACCATGCAACTGATTTGGCACTGAACATGGTTGATTAGATGAGTGGAAAATCAACAAGAAGCTAGTCTTCTACCCAAATCATCAAGGTGTCAACTGAAAAAAAATCCAATACCTCTTTTAGTTGCTCTGCATTTGGATTGAAGAGGTATGACAGCTGATGCTTAGTACTTGGTAGCTCACCCTCATGCTTAGAAGCAAGCATGACTGGTTGTGACTTCTCCTTTGACTCCAATGAAGTCAAATACCTTATTGGGCAAGGTATGATCCATTTGATATGCCCATAGCTCTAATTTTCAACTCCAAAAATGGAGTCTTCTTGTAGACCTTCTTGGGTGGGTGATGTGGAAGCAATGGTAGAACTTTTGTGCCCTTTCTCTTCCTTCATGGCAACATGGAACTCTTCTATAGTGTGTAACTCCTCATTATTGATTACAACATCCAATGAAGTTGCTTTTGCATTGTTGTTACCTGCAGCAATACATTGTTGGCTTTGGAGCTCCTCCATTGTAGCTTTTGGAAGATCAAATTCTTCCAACTTTGATTCAAGAGGCATGTTGCAAATTGTAGGCTATTGTCCTTGAACTCTTTTGTCCATGGCAGCAAGTTCTTGTTGTTGGAGAACAAATGGTGAAGAAGTTAACATGGTAATTTCAGCTAGCTCTTCATCTAAACATTCTTCTAAGTCTGATGGCAAATCAAACTCTTGAATGTCTTGCTACAGCAAAGTCTCTCCCTCTTGTATGGTGGCCTCCAAATCTACATTTTCTTCTCCCTGTATAACTTCATTTTCAAACATGAAACTTGTCAATCGAAACTCATCCCAAAAATCAGATTGTTGGAGAGATGAAGTTGGAGAGAAGCATGAAATTTCTTGTGCCTTTTGCTCACAATTTGGACCTGTTTTGTTCACCTCCATAATGGCTTCATCAATCAAATCAGCCCCTTCAAATGAAATCAAAAACGTATCAATAATGCTTCCTTCTTCTATTGTTGTAAAAACTGACTTGACCTCATCCATTTGCTCCTCAAATATGGGGTTTTGAGATGGTTTTCCTTCCTTCTTGATGGCTGATTTTGCAGTGCAAATTGGATCAGCATTTTCTTTGGGCAAAGTGCCAACATGGACACCCAACTCATCACCAACAAACTGCTGTTTTTCTCGCTTCGCTATTGTTATAAAATCAGCCTTGTTTTCCCCTTGTTCTCCAACTTCAACATCCTCTATTTGTTTCACCATCAAGGGGATTTTTGTAATCCCGAATTTAAGAGCCCAAATCTTCAGACTTTGAATTTCTTCATCCTTGTTTGGCTCTTCTTTCTACTACTATTTTCCTTGATTGACATTTTGATTTTTATCCTCCCAACATGGATTTAGGAATGCAAGAGGAGAAGTGGATTGTAACTCAATTGATTTTGCAATTTTTTGTGGTGGTGGAGGAGGTAGAAACTCTTGTTTCTTTGGAGGGAATGGCTGTTTGCAAGGGAAAAGGATAGAAGAATTGAGATGGGGTGGAAGACTAGGGAATGGAGAAATGGATTCAACACTTGGGACAATAGATGGAGAGTTTAAAACTTGACACTGTTGAGATAAAAAAGATTGGGAAAGAGGGAGAGAAAAGGCATGAGATGGTGTGCTTACTTTTTGACAAGGTTGTTGAATACTCCTCTCATACACCTTTATTCCTTCAGTCCACTTTGTAAGTAATGGTAGTGTTGTAATCATGAAGGCAAGCTTCTCTTGAGGGCTGTAATGCCTTGGAAAAGGTCCCACCCATGGACAAGGTGCTCTACAACTGATTATAAATGATTTCATTTGTGCTTGAGCCCTGGATTGCACCATGTTTACCTCCATCTTTTGGATTTGTTCCAGCAGATCTACATTTTCTTCTTGACTACCCTCACAACCAGCATACCCTTGTGCTTGACATGCTTCATATCCAAACTGACTTTGGCACTGTTGCTCATATGGGTAGACATGCTGATTTGGAGAATTTGTAAAACATGTTGGAGGTGTGATATACTGCTGTTGTAAATGTGAATTCCATGATGGAAATGAAGTCATGATTGCACAACTTCATGGAATGGAAAAGAATGAAAATGATGGAAAGAAGAATGGATGGAAATGAATGGAAAACAGGTCTGCAACTTAGAGAATGAGTTGTTTACTAGATGGAGTCACCAGATGTGCTTTTGAAAGTGCCTCCAAAAGGCTGAATCTTTAATAGGAACACACCAACCTGTCAAAGATAAAGTGGAAGACCTCTAAGGTCCCACCGGGCATGCCAAAATTGTTGTTGTAAATCAGCAGCACCCCCTGGATGTTGATCAGATTTCTAGTTTGATCATTCTAAGCATCCAGTGTGATTGCACAACATTGAATCCTCTTCCCAAGTGTGGGACTTGCAAAAATGGAAGAGGAATCTCCAAATTAGAGGCTGGTTCCTCAACTCCTCTGATCAGCTATTTTGCTTGCACAATTGCATAGGTTTAAACTCATAAATCTACTCTAAATTCCAAAGGGACGAGTATAGAAAATGCAAAAAGAAAGAACTAATGCTAATAGGTGATGCACCAAAGGAGTTGTAAACACCTGATGCTGCATGAAATACACAATCCATAAGGAAACACAACACAAAAAATGCACAAATTCTCAAAATGTAATGAAAGATCAAGAAAGCAATGATAGATATATGAAAGGATTGACGGATTTTAATCACAGAACATATATCAACATCTCAGATCTAATACAGTACATTACAGTGATCCAGAGGAAAGAAAAGGTGCTGCATTACATGGAAAGGTAAAATTTCTTCACAAATTCTGCCAAAGAGGAAGAAAAAGGAAGTTGCGGAGCTGAAAAAGTGTCTCTCCTTGCAAAATGAACTCATTTTGGCTTTTACAATGCAAACCACGACCCCAGGAGAGAGAAACATGGGAAAATGTGCAAGAGGTTCAACCATTGACCAAAATGCCATCAAAAAAGCATGGGAACCCTGACAGACCCATTATCTGACATTTTTAACCATGCTGGAAGAGAATGTGAGCCATTCTTCATTAAAAACGGTGGTTGAAATGTCATTTTTGTCCATGACCACGTACCAGAGGTGTTTCTTAATTTTATCCCTTCAAATTCCACCAAAATTCAAAAATGACCCCATAATCTTGTATATAATTTTACCAGCTTTCCATTTATATAAAGAACGTGAAAAACCGAGCTTTGGATCGAAAGATATGGCGATTTGAAGTTTTAGGGCAAAACAGGGCCAAATCGGGTCAGTGGGAATTTTTTTTGAATTTTTACCTTTTTGGTTATTTGGAAAAAATTTCAAAATTTCCCCGCACCCCGCCAGTCTAGGTGCCACATGGTGGCATCTCATTGGCCACGGGCCTTTCAGGGGATTTTTTTTCCAAAAAACTCCGCCGAGCCATAACTTCAAAAATACATGGAGTTAGGAGGAAAACTTTACCTTTCTGGAAATCTGAGAAAGAGCTCTATCCAATGGTGTCATTTCCAAAATATTTTGAGTGCTTGAAAAGAAAAATATTATGATTGAGGCACAAGAGAGGAAAAAATGAGAGGAGTTAGCCACAAAAAATGAGCAGGGGCACATTTTGGATAACAGTTCCATCAACCTAGGAACAATCATCCTCTTCACAAAATGGAAAGGAACTAAGTGTTTTATACATTCAATGCATGCATCCCTCTTCTATTATCCCAACAAGATCCTATACCTACTTATGAACTCAAAATTCTACCCTTTTACAAAAGGGAAAATCATATTACTCTTGTGGAACACATTCTTGATGTGGCTAACATTTGTACAATACATAATGTTAGAGAAGACAACATTACAGTAAAACTCCTTGCTACTTCCTTCAAGGGAAAATCACTTCATTGGTTTCGTGGGCTAGAGGTTGGAACTATAACCACTTTGGATGAGTTGGGGGAGAAGCTCTGCAAATAGTTCGAAGACAAGAGAAGCCACATATCACTCTTAGAATAAATGACTACCATAAAGAGAGCCACCCAAGAATACATGATTGATTTCAACTTCCGATTCCAAAGGACTTGTTATAGTATTCTGGAACTCATAAAGCCTTCTCCAAATAATGCATTATTGTACTATTTATGAGCCTTGAATATAGATATAGCAGTTATGATTGAATCCATGGGAGGGAATACACTACCTGATGCCTATGAAGTTTCCATAAGATTGGAGAATTCCTTGATTCAAGATAGAAAGATAGCTCCATGTCCACCAATGACATTGTCTCTAGATCTTACAAACACTCATCCTACAATTACTCCTATTACAGAAGCTTCCAAGTAACCATTTTAGTCTACCCCTACCCCTTTAAATGATCTATTTGAAGAAAAATCACTGTTGAAAACTTTTGGGAACGATCTTGTTGTACTCAAGAGGCAACAATTTCAATATAACCATCCATACCAGCCAAAAAATCTGTAGTATTAGGCTAGCCATCCTCCTCTTCATGGGAACAATCAGCCTCAAAATCAAACAAGAAGTAAATTTGTGAACTTTTAGAACCCTCTTGCAGGTATCTCATCTAGAGCCATATGACCTTTTCAAAATAATCTAGTTCAATACTAAGAATGGTGTTATCCTTATGCTCAACCGTACAACCAAAGTATTTTTCCCAATGGAGTTCTTAGTTATACCCTTATGGTTCAAAGTGTATCTTCCCCTACAGAGCCAACAAAAAATTAATCTATGTAAAAAATAGCATATCAACCACATGCACCTGAAGAGACCACTTTTCTAAATTGGAAAGAAATTGGTTTTTTCGGATTGAATATTGATTCTTCATTGGTGGAAAAAAATACTCGGTCTAAGAAGAGGGAAATGGAATCTCAACCTTCTAAAGCCAATCAAGCATCCACTTCTCAACCTAAGCCACAAGTTATGTTTGACCAAGATGAGGGAAAGAAACCACTAGAATCTTAGCCTACTCAATCCATAAGAAAATAAGGTTTTTCCGGCATCACGATTCCTAACAAAAAATTTCCAAAGTTGGATTCTAATGTGTAGAAAAATGTTGGAAAAGTAGGTGTAATTCCCTCCAACATTGTCAAAAAAATGAAGAAAAACAATCTAAATGTCACGATGTGGGAGGCACTTTCAATTCCTTCCCAAAGGAATTTTTTGCAAGAAGATTTGAAAGGATTTAGTACAATCAATGGAGCATCAAGGCATGAGATTCCAGATGCTACGAGTTTGTTTCAACTAGAAGGGAAAAGTATTCCTAAGTTGACCAAACCACCACCATTCTATATTTCCCTAATCATTAGTGATTATTTGGTACATAATTACATGATCAATTCAGGTGTAAGTAGCTCAATTATGCCCAAGAAAATTACAGACATGTTAGGAATATAATATACACCAGTCTCTAGAGGATTTGTTTAGTTGGATGGTACAGTCATTCAAACTATTGGAGTTATTAAAGGATAGAATCTTATCATCCATGCATGTTGGGCCCCATCATATTGGATAATTACAAGAAGGTGCATGGGAGTGTGGGTTGAAGGAACGCAGGGAAAGGTTCTAGCAAGGTTTAGCAGAACACACAATGTGCATGCATAAGAAAAGGTAGGTTTTAGGACTTAGCCATATTCAGTGTTCCAGGCAGCAAACAAGAAAAGTGTGACCACCTAGCATGTGGAGTGGATAAGGTACCAGCTTGGCAGCTGGTTGGTCAAGATTGGAATATTATATGCATACTATGGAAGGATCCAAAAAGACATTATTACAAAGAGTGGAGAGCTCAGATCAAAGGAAGCATGATCCATTGGAGGAACACATGGACACTTAGCAACTAATCTATTATCTCATGAAGGCTATATATAGAGATGCTCGGGTAGAAGGTGTAGACGGAGAGAGATAGTACTGGATAAGAGAAGCTATGTAGGAACAATGAAGGATCCTTTGGGTTAGAATTAGGAGAACTCTAGGAGCGATGGAACTTTTAGAAGGATGGGTTTGTAACTATTTTAGTAATATGGAAGCATAAATTAGGGTCCTTATGCATGACTCTGGTCTGCATTGTTATATTGGTCTGTTATGGCCTAAATGAATGTAATGTGGTTATTGAACTTGTTAACATGAATATAAGGTTATGTTCTAAAGAATATATGTTGTTCATGGGTATAAAGCCTGGTGCATTTCCTTTGTGTTATGAATCACTTCTATATTCTCTTTGATACTTCTCTTTTGTTATCTGATTGGATGCATTGATATGATAACTCATCCTAAGCTCTTAATATAAACACATGGTTATTTTATTTCTTGCATCTAAAATATGTCATTAAGGATGTATTTTCACAAGACTCATATAAAGGAGAGGCTCAATGCCCGCACGTGCCTTGGGTGAGTGCCCAGCACCCACTGGGTGATAGGCTGATACACATGGGATTAAACTGTTGTTCTAGGAATATAAAAATGACTACATCTTGGTTCTGTTTCCAGGACCTATTTTTAAAATTGTTGTGAGAAATGACATACATATTGGTCCCTATGATGTGTGATGATAGAATGTTTGACCTTGGAAAGTGTTGAAGCATGGTTCAAGAGCACAAAGGATTATTTTTCTCAAAGATTCAACACTGGACCTAAGTTTAATGCACGTAGATCGGTAGAAGAGAACCTATACCATGAGTTATATGTGACATTCTTCTACTATTTTCTAGTAGAACTATATGAATGGCTTTCAACATATGCATCCAGATCAAGATGGTACTATAGATTACGCATATGAACCCAAGATGATTACCAGAGGCTACAGGATGTAGATCTGACTTGGACGCGTGTTGTTGATCACTGGAGGAGAGGAGTATTAACTAGTTATACTTTGGAATATGCCATTTGTATGTATTCTTGCCAAGAGATTGTCGATTTCAGGTTTTTGAAGGATCCTAGAGGATAATTTTTACGTGTTATTCCTTTGGCTATGAAGATCTTGATCATTACCCTAAGTTTAGAGGAATTCCCTTTGGCCAACTAAGAATCTCTAAGCACTGGGAGAGGAAGCTATGGTGGAGGAAGATGGCAGACATTGCAGCTAAAAAGGAAAGGGAGGAGAGACGACTCAAGTATAACAAATCTTGTCAAAGGGAGATGACTAGAAAATGAGAGGTTACAAGTGTGATGGATCTATGGACGTAGACATTATGGGAAGGATTTGAGGTTCACGCAGAGGATGTGGAACCTAAGCAGTCTGTGATACCCCATCTTGGCAAGCACGGGAGAGAAGCCCCTTCAGCTTCTGATGAGAGTTTTTCATATGGAGAAAGGAGAGTCCTTTAACGGTGTGCATCTAAACCCACCCGAGTGACCAACCCCTGATGCTTGGCTTTCCAAGATCAAGGGAGAAGTATTTTTAACCAAGTTGGTATCGGGGGAAGTAACCGATCTACACCTAGGAGATATAATTTCTCATTCAAAACATCCTTGGTTGTGCAAACCATTCCAGTATTTGGAGGAATTTTTGGACAAGGTGCAAGTATGCAAGGTTTCGGTATCATGTCTAGAAGTGGCATAGGAAACACAACTAGTAGTGAGAAAATATCACAAACCATCGGTGCACGTAGTTTAGTGGGACGTTGGGAACACTAGGGACATGACCACTTCATGACTAGTTTCTGGCTATAGGAGGTGGATATGGTGGTATAGGAGTTGGAGGACCTAGTGGACCTAGTGGATCTAAAGGATCTAGTGGGTCAGGAGCAATAGTGACTTAGTGGATCCAGTGGATCTGGTGGAGGAGGAGATACTGAAGGGAACCAAGGCTCTGAATCAAGAGGAAAAGGGCCACAACCACCTCCAAAAGTATTATTTGAGATGTCTTTTAACTTACCAGACTACATAGGTATTGAGGATGTTTACAGAGCATGTCCACAAGTGAGAATTAATATGGCACATGAAAGGGATCACTACCCCAGAGAGAAAGGCAAGTCACGTTTACAATGATGTTTGCCAGGGTGGGTGCACATAACTGGTATCAGAAATATGACCCCCATTAATCAATGGCGGGTAGACTACACTGCATTAAAGAACGCATTCCTAGTAGATTTTGATATCCTCTAAATTTGATTAGAAGAGCATCAATCACCCTGAAGGAGAGTCCAACAAGGAATGGACAGAGAGTGTATGCGGGCGTACGAAACGTGGGTTCAAGAGCCCTCTTGTCAAAAATATCTTATGACATTCACCCTTCTCAACATGCTCAATGGTTTTTTAGAGGATTGATAACACCGTTTAGAAGGGCATTGTTACACAAGACCTTCACAGAGCCGCACGAGGCCTTAGAAGCTACCATGCGTGCTGAGGCTGTTGGAAACATTAATACTGGTGTTATCCCATTTATGGAAGCTCAACTTGCTTACAATGGCCAAGACATGTTAGAGAAGTTGTCTATAAACTCAGTCACATGAGGTTTCGTAGTGGGATTTGGTGTACATACTATGAAGTAGAATGGCATGCGAAGGATAGTTTCACCTTTGAAATTTGGTATGCGCACTATGGTGGTATAGACTATGAGATTTTCCATGGGGACCATGATGCAAATAGGTGTCCTATACTACAACACATAATACACAAGAATATTTTCTTGCTATTACAAAATCTATACCTCTACGACCCATGATACCAAGGATTCTAAGACTGATTGACCAGATATGTCATGATGTTATTAATCTTGGTGTGCTGCTAGAATATTCTTGGCAAGCAGTTCCAAAGATGATGATCATCATCTATGAAGGGCACATAGATGGAGGAACACAGTGGAAGAGGTTTTCGTGGAGGATTTCATGGTCACAGTAACTACTGATGGAGGAAGAAGTGAGTTCTCGTGAGGAATTCCTATTATAATTGTGGGTCTATAGAGCATTATAAGCATGAGTGTCCTGACCTATTACATTTCTCATGGTGTGGAAAAAAACACATGTATGAGGAATACCCTGAGTTATTTAAACACATGAGCCAACAACACCGAAAAGAAAAAGGCAGTGGGTTGGTGAGTATAATGAAGGCCGACCCACAGCGGATACCAAGAGTGGCGTGTGAGTTAGGGTTAGATCCTATACTGGTAACAACACAAGTGAGAAGGTTGTGCTACATGCACAAGGGAGATGCCAAGACAAAAACTAGTTGTTAGGGAAGAAGTGGTACATGGGAAGTATCCAGACCCTACCCATAAGAAGGAAGTGTATTAAGAGACTATGGATGTGATTCAGGAGTTTGTGACGGGAGATCCAATGTCTAAAGGAGCAATCAAAGCAGTTGGAACAAAGGAATAATGTCGAGGCTCTGAAGGAGGACTTGGATGAAGTCAAGGAAGTATGTAGGATGTTAAGGCAAGAGAATAATATTCCCTTTCTATGAGAATGGTTGAGGGAAAAGATACCATGCGCCGAAGCAGAGTGCGAAAGGTAGGTTTTATATGTAAACCTTCCCCCTCATAGCCTTGACTATGATAAGGAGATTACATTGAATGCATTTGTTGATAGGTGGATTCTAAGCAATATCCTCATCAACACAGGAGTGGAGGTCAATGTTCTCACCTTATATGCATGACATCAAATGGGAAGACCCACATTACAACCATCTTTGAATATGTTGTATAAGGAAAACAAGAAAAAGGAAATGGCCATTGGAGTCTTGAAGGATGTGGTTATCACTATTCAAGGGGCAAAGTTCACTGGGGACTTTGAAGTCTCAGTGCTTGCCGAGGTGAATAATTTCCCAGCATTACTTTGGCGTCCTTGGTGTTATAAGAATAATGTTGACTTGCGGTTTAACAAGGGGTATATCAATTTTGAGAATAAGGAAGAAAGGGTAATTATCCCTTTAACATATGGGAAATCAACACCCTATACTAAGCCCTTAGGAGAGGAAGTCCACAACAGAATATATATGCACTCCATCAAAGATCTAGAGATAATTATTCTCATGGAGGGAGTTATCTAGTTTGAAGATGCTCAGTCTTTGAGTGATACCGCTAGCATGGCATGTGACAATTGGGCGCATGGGAGTTATGAGTTGATTGGGTGACAGTTGAGAGGATTTGTAAAAAGGGTAATGAAGGCGTGCTCAGTCAAATGCTTGGGAGGGAAGAAGTTTCCAAGTTACTCTAGAGGAGCATACACCGAAGTTTTCTTGCAAGAAATGGAGGCTCAGTGGAATAATGAGGATGATAGAAGGGGAATGCTCATTTACAAGCTACTCAAAAATGTAGTGCACTGGTGGGCTACGCATCAGGAGAGCCTCCTAGAATGGCACAAGGTAAGAGTCACAAATTTTTGTAAGGTTCTCCAAGAGCAACGCCCCCACGGTCATCCAAGACTACCATGGTAAGGAGACCACCTCATCTCATGTCCAAGCATGTGAAAAGGCCTAGATGGGAAGTGCATAAGAACTACCACCTTCATTATGGGTACATAAGTTCTATTCCACCTTACAAGGCTATGCACGCGTATGGTATATTCATTCAGAGATGTGCCATCAAATAGATTATTGGCAGGAGTTGGTGGCTGATCTCATTCAAGCTTTCAAGTATAGGATTACAAATCCATCGATGGATAAGGCATTATAGGTAATCAAGCACCTTATAATGGGAGATAGCACTATGACGGAAGATAGAATACAAGAGCTACTAGGAGAACTTGGTTTAGAGACAAATTTTGATTAAGAGGAATAAGAGAAAGTATAGCTTGAGCTCATGTGCATGGAAAAGGAAAAAGGAAAAATGGTCTACGTAGTAGATGGCAAGGAAATGGAAAGTTTGGATGCTAACCATTTCAAAGGTACATGCGAAGTCATAGATAAGTGTTGATGAGCAGAGCACATGTGCCTACCATGAGCCCTTGAAAACAAAGAAGGTTAACATTGGGACAAAGACAAAACCTAAGGAAGCTATCATTAGGTGACTATTGGTCGGAAAAATGAAGTTTCAAAGGTCATTGATATATTACGCGCGATTTCCAGCATTTGTTCCCTCGTGGGTACCATGAACTCAAAGGCATCCACCATTCCTTGGGGGAGATGAAGATCAAGTTAAATGAAGGTGTGCACCTGATTTGGAAAAGGCCTTATCAGATGAATCCAAATTTGTGCATACGGTTCAAGGATAAAATAGAAAAGATGATAACATCTGGTATCATTGAGGGTGTGGAGGAATTAGAATGGATAAGCCTATTGATTATTAGTATTAAGAAGGATGGAAGAATAAGGATCTATGTTGACTACATGGACCTGAATGCAATATGTGTCATCGATCCTTTCCCAATCCCCTTTAGTGAAGAAATTCTGGAGGGAGTAGTCTGGGTGCAAGGTATCCACTCTTTCACGGATGGGTTCTCAGGGTATCACCAAGTCAAAATCACAAAGGAAGACTAGAGAAAGATAACTTTTTACATTGAATGGGGAATTTTTTCCTACACGGTTATGCCTTTTGGATTGAAGAATGCACCTGCTGTGTACTCATGCATCGTGGTAAAAACATTTTAGGTCTTCGTCCATAAATTTCTTCAAGTTTAACTAGATGAATGGACTGTGTATGGGTTAGTAAAAGACCATTGTGACAATTTGAGGCCAATGTTTGAGAGATGTCAGAAATTGAGGATATCCCTCAACATTAAGAAACATGTCTTTGCTACTTCATTTGGAACCCTGTTAGAACATATTATATGTAAAGAAGGCTTATTAGTGGATTCCACCAAAGTTTGAAATTATTGTGGGATTAGGGGATCCTACTAGTCAAAGTGTAGTGCGTAGATTCCTTAGACATAATGGGGTACTATATGAAGTTCATCAAGGGGTATGCCAAGATCGCTGTAACCTTGAAGGAATTGCTAAAACACAAGAGTGCCTTTCATTAGGGAGAAGCGCAACAGAAGGCATTTGACACTTTGACAGATAAGCTTGTCACTACACCCATACTATGTTTTCCTTCTTGGGATAAAACTTTCCACGTATGCATGTTGATGCCTCAAGAACAACTATGGGAGAAGTACTAACACAACTTGGTGAGGGGATTGTTGATCACCCCTTGTGTTTTGCAAGTAGGAAGTTGACATGAGTAGAACAAAATTACACAACTACTGAGCGCGAGGCACTGTCAATGATCTATGAGCTGCATAAGTTTAGACAGTACCTATTGGCAACACCCTTTATATTCTATATAGACCACATGGCATTGAAATAATTAGTGAAAAATCCTATTTTGGAAGGGCGCATATGTCGTTGGGTCCTATTATTCTAAGAGTTTGAGTTCACGATGGTTGTAAAACCTAGAAAGAGTAATTTAGGACCTGACCACTTATCAAGGATTAGCTCAAGGGAGGATGTACAAAGCATTGAGGATGCCATACCAGATGCACAACTTTTTAGGTTGTGGCGCGTGCCCTCAGACTTGGAAGATATTGCTATATTTTTGAAAATTGGTGTGGCACCGGACAAGATGAAGGCTCTGAAGAGGAATAACATTACGCATCACGCCCTACATGTTGATTAGTGGAGATCTATATAAGTTAGGACGTGATGAGGTTCTATGCTGATGAGTATTGGATATGTGAGCGCATGGCAATATTGGAGGAAGCACATGATGGGATTGTAAAAGGAAACTACATGGAGGAAATGCAACCGCATGTGAAAGATTCTACTAGAATGGCTTTGGTGGGAAAGCATATATTAGGATTGTATTGAGTTTTTTGTGAGGCCTTGTGACCATTGTCAGTCGCCTTGGAAAACCTAGAAAGAGGAATGAAATTCCCTCGCAACTAATAGCTAGCACTGAACCATTTGACAAATGGGTAATCGACTTTTGTAGGGACAATTTCTCCAGCTGCACGAAGGAATGGTTTGCAGTATATCATTATTTGCAATGATTACCTGACAAGATGGGTAGAGGCATTGCACCTACAAAGGATTACACTACTAGGATAACTACTAGATTTTTATGGGATAGCATAATCAGTATGTATGGGTGTACTTTAAGCTTATACAAGTGATAGAGGTGCACATTGCCTTAATGAAACAGTTAGGATTATGTTAGTAGATGTTTATTTTTGGCCCATCACAAGAACACACTCTTATCACCCATATGTGAATGGAACTGATAATACATTTAACAAAATACTAAGTCACAAGTTGACCAAAATATGTGACATCAGAAGACAAGATTGGGATGACAAAGTATCATCCGTTCTATGGGCATACATGACAACCTATAAGAGGTTGAACAAGGTCACACTATTTCAATTGGTGTGTGACACGTAAACTATTTTTCCACTTGAATTCATGTTACCATCACTGTGCGTAGCGTGCATGTAAGAGGATTGGCTGATGAAAAAGCACTCGAAGAAAGGATGGATAATTTGATGCAATTAGACGAAGAGGTGATCACTTGCTAGATGGAGTCAAAAGATAGAAAATGTAATATAAAAAGGCATGACATGATCTTCATATCAAAAATCAAGCAGTTTGAGGTTGGGAAGCTGGTTATGTTATATGATTCCAAGCTTTCTGTGCCATCTAGGGAAGTTGAAATTCCATTGGCTAGGACCTTACATCATCTCGGTACATCCTTGATTCATGTGCTTGCCAATTACAAGCACTAGATGGGACGAGATTACTAGGTTGTTTTAATGGGAGGTAGGTTGAAGCCCTATTATAAAATAAGTCTTCTTGGTGTTTGTAAATAAGGCAATATTGCCGAGTTAGCTTAGGATTTTCCTTTATGATTTTTGTTTTCTCTGTTTTTCCCTTTCACATTGTTGTTCCTTTCCTTTTTGTTTCATTTTGCTGCCTTATGCACCGGGTAACGACATTATTTTTTAAAGTTGTGTATGCATAGAGGACCATGCATTTGTTTTAGTGTGGGGTGGAGTAGTGTAAAGTAAAATTTGAATGTCTTAGTAGAAGAAAGTGCACATATGGAAATGATGGATAATGAATTGTGGTGTCAAGAAGGCTGTAACAAATACCACATATGAAGGATAAAGAGTGCATAGGAACAACATGAGGTAGGCGAGGGAATAAAATTAGGTAAAGGACATAGAAGAAGTACCTTCGGACGCTGTAGACGTGCATGCATAAGAAGTCTTTGGTTCAGATTAGAGTTTTGTGTGCCAAAAGGTTGTCAGAAGGTTTTTCATGCATGATTAGGCACGTGGGTAAGGACTCTTAAGGTCAGCCTAGTGGAATAAGCTGCATTTAATGCTAAGTACATTGGTAGGTACTATACCATTTATTGTTGGAGAAGAGAAAAAAATATAAATATGAGGTCGGGAAAAGTCATTATTTTACCTTGCTATTACAAATTTGAAGCACTCTTGCAAACTAGGGCATCCAAAAGATTTGTGTGAAGGAAGAAGAATTATAGAAATCTAAGTGTGTAACTAGGGTGGATGTGCAAACTAGAGTGGAAGGAGTACACGGGTGTGGGAAGAGTTTGTTTGAAGTACACTGTCTTGTGGAATGGTTTTACTAGCTAGGTTTTGGAAGCTAGGGCATGGAAAGAGAAGGATTTCTTCATGGTGTTAAGCCTTAGAATTAAGCAGAGTAGTAGAGCAGAGAGAAGCAGTTTAAAATTTTAACCCGACAAGAAGAATGACACCAAAGAAAGTGACTATTTCACCAAAGAAACATAAGGGAAAGGGAAAAGGAAAATAGGCCACTGCCATCCCCAGCTCCAATGAGGAATGGTACTCACAAATGCAGTACCCCGATGGAGTATTGCTGGGAAAAGAGTGGGTGTCACATTTGAGACAAATGGCCGTGAGTGATTATAACAATCACACAAGCACTACAAAGAAATAAATGGTGTTGGAGTTGGTTTGTCCAACTAACAAGAGGACACTAATGGAATGCCAATATATAGTGATAAGGTGAAAGTAAAGTTGGAGAAGGGAGGACCATTATAACTGTATGTGTTGCATTATTTTGGCAAGCCTGATCGGATATATTAGTGGTTTATGTCATGCATGCATGAAGACTACTTCTAATTTACAAGCCACAAGATGTGCATAACACCTTAGTTGATATCCAAGTTCACTAGCCTGAATTGTCAAGGAGAATCCATAGATGATGACTTGGATGATAAAGAGGCCATCAAGGAAACTGTGGAGGCTTATGACTACAAAAACGGTTCACAGTACTTTGACATCGCAAAGATCCCTGACCTTGTAATGAGGATGGCCGCACATTTTTTCACCAATCTAAATGATCAAGAAAGATGGACACAAGTAAATAAGGCATGGTTAAATGTATGCCGGAAGATCTTAGAAGGGACCATCTATAACTTGTCCACCTTTATTGTGGATGAGATCATAAGCAACGACATGAAGGAGAAAGGATACTATTTAGAAAAATTCTCCTCACCATAATCTTCTTAGATATTAGAGTACCCGATGGGCCAAATAATTTCATTTGGGAGTATCCATAAGGCAATCCCTCACCCACGAAAAGGTTTGAGAAGTATACTTGTGAAACCATGACGGTCACACCATAAGGCGTGCCTAGAAAAGTGGTACAAATAAATGTTCAATGCATTCGAGGAAGAATGGAGGATATTTGAGTGGTTTCTCCCATGCTCATGGATGGAGAGGCAGAGTTTATAATTTATCAACATTTCTACATTGGCAGGTTTATATTGAAAATGGGACTAATATCCCATGGTGCAAGCTACCCTTCTCCTTCACCATGCAATACTTCCAAGAAGGGATCACCTAGTTCAAGGAGGCCAAAAGGCTAAGGTTCGACCTTAGTGAGGTGGACCAAGACCACCATGAGCTATGCCGAAATCTTGTATACCCTAAGAAGTGCTAATGCATGGAGAAGTATGTCTCCCATGAATTACAAATGATGAAGCTAATAATGCTTCCGATCATCGGAAGGGCTAAAAGAAGGGTATGTCCTACACATAAGGCCTAAGTTTGAGAAATGCACCTATCTGGAGAGTGATGTCTCCCATTCCAAAAGACCCCAAAGGTTGGAAAAATTTCATGCCGAAGAAGAGGGAAAGAGAATAGGTGTAGGAGAAGAAGGCACCAAGTGTGTAAACTGCACAATTGGTGGGCGCGCCGGAAGCAATCGCTAAGCCTAGCACTTACACGCATAGGAAGAAGTCCCTGGTCAAGGAAAAGAACCCGGAAGAAGAGGTGCTAGAGCATGAAGAACCCCTCACACATGAAGAATCACCAAGGAAGACGTCTCTTATTAAGGAGAAGAGAAGGAAGAATCTCCTATACTGGAATTACAAGTTAAGAAGAAGCAGAAGGTGGCAGAAAGGGCAGAATCGGAAGAAACAGAGAGCCTAGAGGACTACAATGGCAATAGAGATGATGATGAGCTCGAGGGAAGGTCAATACCATCTGGTATATAATGTACATAACTCAGAGGAAGAGGAAGATGAAGATAAGAATGATGAGGAGGAAATAGAGGATCAAGGCAAGGGGGTGAGAAAAGAGGTAAGCACTAAAAATCAGGGAACCGTAAGCCTCACCAAGGAAAAATTTGAAAAATATGTGGAAAGAGAAGTGGCAGACATCATTAAGGATTTGAAGGAGAAGGATTTTGAGTGGAGGCATATATGAAATTTTCAAGGAAATGTAAGAGGAGAGCATTGGGAAAGAATATGGAAGCATGGGTGGGAATCCCGATTTGGCAGTAAGCTTCCCAAAGGCTACACGAATAGGTGAGAAGGGCATACGGTAGCACAAGGGAAAGGAATAGGATACATCAATGATCTAAGCAAGGTACACACGTGCTTCCAAAGTTCTTTACCAATAGAACAACTCCCAGATATGACTTCGTTTGATGAAGAAGGTGCATATCCCCAAACCAGAAAGATGCTATTTGGACGTTTGAGTCCTAGGTGGATGAACCCATGTTCAAAGTAAGTCAGGGGAGTGCTAATGAAGGTACCAGAGACAAAAGGAGTAAACCCCTTTGGTGAATGCTCAATAATTTTTAGATGAGCAGGTTTGCAATGTGCTCAACAAAGTCTCAGTTGAGATTGAGGCTAGACTATTCGGAAGGAATGGTATAGTGAGATTCCCGAAGGAGGAATTGGAGAGGAAAAAGGAGGAGATCGTTGAGAAGAGTAAGGACTTAAAGTAAGAAGAACTCATTAGTGTGAAATTAAGGCACGAAATGAATCAAGAGAAGGCAAAGGTGTGTGAAGTCTCTAAGAAGGTGGATATGATCACAAATGCCATTGTCTTAAAGCAACCTGACCTAGTGCTGCCTAAGAAAAAATATGAATCAGCCTTACAGTGTCTGGAGGATTTGACTCGCATCCTCAGGATGGAAAGGTGACAACTTTCCTTAGATACTACAGAAGAAGTGCTGGTGTGCTAAGATAGAGAAGAGAAGATGAAGGTTTTTAAGATAATTTCTTGATATACCAAACTCCTTACAGAGGTAAAGGCCACCGCGTAAGTTGCTGAAAGCCACATATGACAATTGCACTGATAGAGATAGAGTGGAAATCATCTTGGTTACTACACATGAATAGAACTCAAGGAGTTTCAAGAGAAGAATAAGGGGAAGATGTCGGAAATGGATAAAATCCTTGCTGAGGTAGAGAAGAATTCAGAATCTATCGAGACCTTGTGAGGCTTGATCAAAATTTGGGTAAAGGAATTATTCCCCCATAACACTCGCAGGATGGATGCACTTGATGAATTGGGAAAGAAATTGGAGAGTTTTGTTGAGAAAATGAGTTCCAAGGGGGAGGAAATAAGTTTTGAGGAAGTAAGCGCCCTAGTAAGAGATCTCTATCAGTAATCATAGAGCAAGGTTGACTCCTGGGAAAAGCTAGAAGCAGAAATTGGGAAGGATTTCCCTCTCCTCCTTCAAAAATAAGCATTGTTCTCTTTTATTTTCCCCATTATTTCATTCTTTCTCCTAATTATTAATTCCTTCATTATTTTTCCCCCTTATTCAGAGCCCACCATTCTTTATTCATTAAATATAAGTGTTTTCTGAGGACAGAGAACAAACGTAGTGTGGGGTGATGTTGGCATTAGAATATTGGCTAAGTACAAGAAGGCGAGTGGGTGCATGGTCATATTTAAAGAAGTGCGTGTGGGTTGAAGGTGCGCAGGGCAAGGTTCTAGCAGGGTTAAGTAGAACACACAACATGCACATGTAAGACAAGAGGGGTTTTGGGAATCAGTCATATTCGGTGTTCTAGGAAACACACGAGAAAAGTGTGACCCACCTAGCATGCAAAGTGGATAAGGTGCCAACCTAGTAGTTGTATGGTCAAGAATGGAATATTCCATGCATGCAATGAAAGGATCCATAAAAACATCATTATAAAGAGTGGAGATCTCAAATTGAAGGAAGCATGCTCCATTGGAGGACCACATGGACACTGAGCAACTGATATGTTATCTTCGGAAGGCATGGTGGTGGAGACTAAAGCTATATATAGAGATTCTCAGGTAGAAGAAAGAGAGGAGACACAAATGAGAGAGACACCAAGAGGATCCTCATATAGCATTGGATAGGAAAAGATATGTGGGAATAATGAAGGATCCTTTGGGTTAGGATTAGGATAACTGTAGATGTGAGGGCATATTTAGAGGGATGGGTATGTAATCAGTTTTTTAATGTGAAAGCATAACTTAGGGTCCTGATGCATGACTCTGATATATATTGGTCTGGTATGACCTTAATGAATGTAATGTGGTTTTTGAACTTTCTAACATGAATATAAGGTTATGTCCCTAAATAATATATGTTGTTCATGGAGCATAAATTGTATTGCATTTCCTTTATGTTATGAATTAGTTTTGTATTTTGTTAGATACTTCTATTTTGTTATCCGAATGGATGCATTGATATGATGAATCATCCTAGGATCTTAGAATGAATGCATGGTTCTTTTCTTTCATGCATCTAAATCTTTCATTAAGGGTGTATTCTTACAAGACTCATATAAAGGAGGGGATCGGCACCCACACATGCCTCAGGTGAGCGCCCAATGCCCATCGGGTGATAGGCCAACACACATGGGATTAGACTGTTGTTATAGGGGTATAAAAGGACTATAATGCATGTCCCAATTTGTCATTCACACAAGATGTATCATTCATTGATCTCCCTCCTCTCTTTTCCATTTACCTATCACGAGATTTTATAGCCAAGGTGGGTGGTTATCTATCAGCTGATTTGTCACATATGATTCTTAGGACTTGATACAAAACTAAATTGAATATAAGGTGGAAAAAATTTACCATAATCATGTGGATCCCTATACCACTAGTCCTATAAATGGAAATTATACCATCCATGATCAAGAGGATGAAGTTGTTGATCACGAACCAACCAATCTTGTGGAAGAATTCCATTGATACTATATTGTTTGAGGTAAGTGTAGATCATTAGTATGATCCCTATCCTAAGGTATTGGCAGAAGAAGAAGATGGTTTTTATAGAAGATATGGGATTGGGTACATACTACATTCATAAAGAAGGTGCGATCATACCACAACTTGTTAAGACCCAAAACAGATCTGAAGGACTTTGGAAACTATTTTTTGATAGTTTGAGGAGTAATAATGGAGTAGGTTCTAGTGTCTTATTAGTTTCTCCAGAAGGAGATAAGTACTTTTCATATTTCTAGTTGCAATTCTATTACACTAACAATGTCATTGAATATGACGCCCTTGTGCAAGGAATTCAGCTAGCTCAAAAGAAGGGAATAAAAGCCCTGACTAGTTTTAGAGACAATGAGTTAGTTTTTCATCAAGTGATGACATGCATTGCATCCAAATTTGATTTTCTAAGATATTACAAGAACCAAGTCTAGGATTTGATTGAATATTTTGAAGCTTTTGGCATCCACACAGTTCTTAGAAATCAAAATCAAGATTCAGATAGGCTTACTACAATTGGATCGTAATATGAAATACCTATTGATATCATGAAAGAAGGATGGAAATCTGTTAAAAATGGTGGTTCAACCTACAATTCCTGATAATGTGAGTAGTTGGAAAGTGTTCAATAACGACAAACAAATTATTCTTTTTCTGCAAGAAGAAGCAGAGCTTGGTGCAAAAAACCAAGATACGTTGCAAGAAACATACGGTGATCAAATTATACAGTTGAAAAGCAATAAGCTACTAAAAGGCTTAGCTACTTTAGAATCCATTTTCAATTCAAATGATCAGACCAAAAGACAAAGCTATAATATGGTGGTAAAAAAATAAGATTTTGAGGAAGTCGAGGTAGAAAATGAAAAAGTTCTAAAGATCAGAAAAGTATGCACTCCCAAAGAAAAAGAATCTTTCATCAAAAATTTTCAAGAGTATCATGATATTTTTTTTGTTGAGATACAAAGACCTGTATGGTTTTGATCCAGGTCTAGCACAACATACCATCACACTGGGTCCTAATGCCAAGCTAGTTTGTCAAATACAGAGGCCAATTAATCCCAAAATCGAGCCACTAATGAAGAAGGAGATAATCAAACTTATTGAGGCCTGCATAATTTTTTCTATCAAACATTCCTCATGGGTAGCCAATCTAGCTCCTATAAGAAATAAAAATGGAGAAATCTAGCTATGCATGGATTTCAGGGATTTGAACCATGCCTCTTCGAAAGATAATTATCATCTTCCATCAATGGAGAAAATCCTTCATATGGTGGCAGCAACTCAAATATTTTCTTTTCCTGATGGATATTCGGGTTATAATCAAATTATGGTCTGAGAATCAGATTAATTCAAAATAGATTTCACTATCATGTGGGCACAAATGCTTACAAAAATATGCCATTCAGATTGTCTAATGCCAGGGATACTTTCCAAAGATCCATGGACATGGCATTTAAGGGACTAATCAACAATATCATCTTGGTTTACCTTGATGATATAACTTTATACTCTAAGCATACAGAGGACCACATCATGCATCTAAGGAAGGTTTTTTGAAGATGTAGAGATTTTGGGGTTTCACATAATGCCAAGAAATGTATTTTTGTAGTACATGAAGGAAAGTTGTTAGGGATTTTTGTTTTAGTAGAAGGAATGTCAATTGATCCAGTAAGGATCCATTCGATTATGTCCTTATCTCTCCCAAGTCACAAGAAGGGTCTTTAGAGTTTTTTGGGAACCATAAACTTCATGCAGAGATTCATCCCTCAATTCACAACATTGGGTAAACCATTAACAACCATGTTGAATAAGAATTTTCCATTCTCATGGAAAAAGGAAGGAAGGGAGAGCTTCGAAGCCATAAAAATGACCATTTCTCAAGCTCCCATGCTAGTGAAACCCAAGTTTTATAAATATTTTATTCTTTATGATTTTGGAATTCAAGAGATCATTTCAAGGATCCTCACCTAGAAAAATGATGATCTGATGGAGTAACCAATTACTTTCTTCAGTCAATCCCTTAAAGACTATTGTTATTCAAATTTTTCCACAAGGTGATTTCGATAACTTCCACAATTTTTTTAGACTCAGATATATATAAATGGTGAAAATAACAAATATGGATTTTGGGGGCACACCTTTGATTTTCTATAAATTCCCTTATCAAGGAAAATCTGAGTTTGTGAAAATTTGCTAAAAATTTGAAACAACTGAAAAGAGACCTATTTTAATGTATTATGGGTCTAGGGGCTGTGGATGGAACTAGGGTTACTCATCCTCGAATTGGGTCCAAAATGACAAGGAAACAATGATTCATGGATAAATCGGGTCCCATCAGCCTAGTTGGCACAAGTTCCATCAGGCCATGAGTTCCTGGAAAACCCGTAATACCTGATTTGCAAAGGAATTGAAGTGGATTCAATGTGTTGTGGAAAATGAGGAAGTTCATGGCCTCAGAGGTCTAGGTTCCATCGGGACATGAGTTCCCTGAAAACCCACAATAGATGATTACAAAGGAATGGAAGTGGATTTAATGTGTTGTGGAAAAGGTGGAAGTTCACGGCTTGGGTGGTCCAAGTACTGTGGGGACATGATTTCTCTGCAGAGGAAAAATTTCCACACATTAAGAAGATAGATCAGATTGTAGATAAATCAGATTTTGGATGCCCAATCAGCCCTTGTACCATAATTCTAGGAATCCCCTAAAAACCTGCAATACCTGCAATGCAAAGGGAAAGTGGTTTATTGCAGATTATGAGAGCCCGTGTGGAATACCTGACCCTGAACTTCAAATAGACATAAATTTTGACCCAAAGCTCTGATTTTGAAAAAATTGGAATTTTCATAAAGCACTCAACATAGCTAGAAACATCTCTAGCTCTAAAAATTTAAATGTTCAGTCCTGTAAAATGTAATAAATCCTTGACAAACTCAAAATAGCTGCTCACACTCAGAGGGTCATAACTTGAGTAATTTTCAATGGATTTTCACAAATTTGGTCTTGTTGGAATCATGGCTCCAAGCCCAATGCAAAGAAATCAATAAATATAGAAATTTATGAAATTTTTATCATGATTTTTAAGGAAAACAATCTCATTTCTGTCTAGTTATTGAAAAGTGGTTGAAGAAGCATTTAATGAGCATGGGAAATCATTCTTCACCGCTGTAAGTTATGGGTACCCTTGAGATTGCTTATGCACATCCAAAACTACCAACCACACTCATTTATCATGACTTACAATTAATGGGAATGGTAATTTTGGGAATTTCATCCCCTATCAAGGTAATTTTGGAAATTGATGTGTTGGGTTCATTCTAGGGAGGATAATTTGAGTAGAAAAACTATGTCATTTTGGTTTTGTGAAATTTTTGTGCTGTAGGAATTTATAGTGGAATTATTGCATGGTGATCCATGCCTTTCCTTTGTAATAATTTGGACTGTGCATATTAATTAAACAACAGATTCAAGTTTATGGATGTATCCTACCTTGATGTGTTTGTTTGTATTCTCCTTGCCTCTTTAATATTATTGCAGATGTTTGTGTGTACTATATGCTCTTACAAAGGTCTATTATTATTGTGTATGCATGAAAATGTGTTGTGAATGTTGTTTGTTAGAATATGGAGAACTTTCATCACCCTCTCTAATATGCATATTGCTTCCATTTTCACACATTGTGGACTATTCTCATACCCTATTTTTCTAGTGTATCACCATTGTTAACGTAGGATTTAATTTCATGCACACTCTCTCCCTAGTCCCTTTGAAAGTTAGATTAGGTTAAGAAATTTTTGCATGCATTAGGAGTAGATTGTGGCAGGTAGTTTAGGAGAAAAAACCAGCTTTCTCTGGAGGTCTATCTCAAGTAGAAAGTCCCATAACTTGGAGATAGGTTACCCTATGACACCGTGAGTTCAAGCACACACACTTGTGCAAATCAAATGGTGTTTTGATTTAGTGATAACAACTATGAGATAGAATATTTATTCCTTGAAAAAAAAATCTTTTTGGTTATTCGATATTTGAAGAAATTCAATCACATGTGTGTCCAATAACAAAATTCATCTGATGGTGTCTCATCTAGGTGTCAAGGAATTTTTGCTAAATAAAGAGATGAACGAAAAACATGCTGGATGTATCAAAAAGGTGATGGAGTATGACGTACATATCAATGTTACCAAAATTTTTAGAGGTAAAGTTTTGTGTCAATAACTTGCTGCAGATTTGGAATCGAAAGGTGATGAGGACGTGGAATTCCTATACACTAATGAAGGTGATGATCAGACTGACTAGTTATCCAAAATGAAGAGTTTCCTTTTCTCATGAGAATATCCTATGAACATGGATAAAAATAAAAGGTTAAATTTCTATCTTCATTCTATTGCATATGTTCTGGTAGATAATGTTCTCTTTTAAAGTGATTTAAATGGTGTTCTCCTTCGGTGCGTGGGATCAGAATAAGTAAGTAAGATACTAGAAGAGTTTCACAATGGCCTATATAGAGGAAATTATTCTACATGAACAACTATTACCAAGATCATGTGATTTAAATACTATTGGCCAAGTTTGTTCAAATAAGTTGATCTCTGGGTAATGAAGTGTAGGGAATGTTCCTTTTTTGTCAGAAAGAAGAAGTTTATAGCTCTACCACTACATGCAATTCAATTGGATCAACCCTTCATTCAATGGGGGTTGGAATTAATTGGAATGATTAACCCTCCATCGAGTGATGGAAATAAATGGGTCCTTACTGAAACAGGCTATTTTACTCAATGGACAAAGGCAGTAGCATTGAAAGAAAGCACTGAGAAGGAAGTTTTTGATTTCTTAGAAGGTATAATGACAAGGTTTGGTGTTCCATTTATAGTTATTTCACACAATGCAATGGGTTTTATTGGTCTGAATTTGAGTGAATGGGATGTTAAGAATGTATTTTATCTCAAAAATTCATCCAATTACTATCCTCAATGAAACGAATTGGATGAGTACAGCAACAAAAAGCTCACAAAGATTATAAAATGCACTATGGAAACCAACAGGAGAACTTGGAACACACAACTTAAGACTACTTTATGGTTAGATCAAATCACACCTAAAAGGGCCATAAGAAATTCTCCTTTCATGCTTGTATATAGAAGAGAAGAAAAACTTCCGTTCTCCTTGGAGTTACCTTCTTTGTAGTTATCTCATCAGCTTGAAGTTATGGAGAGTGATCCGCTAACTGTGAGGTTTTCTAAGCTCATGGAGTTGAAATAAGTACAAAAAAAGGATATGAAGACTTTGGAGCAACATCAGGATCAGGTTAAAAACTATTTTGAAAAGAAGGCATCCTCTCGGCATTTTTAGAGGGAGATTTAGTTCTCAAATGAAATGAAGATAGAGCCAAACTAGGTAAGCACGCCAAGTTGTATACTATTTGGAAAGGTCCATACATTATCACAAGTTGGAAGGAGGAATTTTTTTTTCATCTATCTAGGCTCAATGGAGAAGAACTACTCATTCATGTGAATGGGATACATATCAAAGCTTTCTTTTGAGATCATTCCACCCCATGTATAGTTTAGTTAGGTGTTTTCCTTCAAGTTATTTTTGCACATTGTTGTGTGTTGTTGTTCGTTTTGCTTTCCATTTTGTTTTATTCTCCACACTATATCATCATTGGAGGTTTTCAAGGAGGAAAAAATTTCAAAGTTTCAAAGGGGTTCCAAGATATCCCAATTCCTCAAATTCTTTTTAGGATTCAAGCATTCTTCAATGTTCATTGGGACCACTATATTTCTTATCTAGCATTGCTGGAAAATTCAAGATCATGCATCACAGAAGGTCAAATGATCTTCAAGATTCCAATATAGAATCCATGCCCAATGGATAAATTAAGGCTAATGGAATCATGCTTAGCAGAAAATAATCCTTGAGAGGTATCCAAAAATTTTATCCAATTTTCCACACATGGCAAAATTGGACAACGAGGTCCTGTTATGTTCAAAACAAAACGTTGGTCTTAGGGACCCACTTATGGTCATTATGAAGATAAAATGATTAAAATAATTTATTAATCATGTTGAGGAGCTTTACCATATCTCTATGATCCTCAGTTTCCAAAGGAAACTTGGGGATATCTTAAGTTTTAATAATAGACGGGGAAATGCCCCAAAATGGTTTTTGAGCTCAATCAACTCACTGATCAACCAAGTCAGTGACTCGGTGAGTTGATATCATATATAGGGCCGAGTTGGAGCTAGGTTATCTTAGCTTGATCAAGATAATTAACATGATCTTGTATTAAGGTTTTGATGTGACCAAATCATGTCATGGAAATAGACATTAAGCCTAAGAGATAGAAGCTCATGATGGAGCTCAACGAGTCCTTGAGTTGAGGCATAGCTCGGTCTAGAGCTTAGCCCCAACAAATCACAAGATAAAAAGTAATTTCTTTAAGGGGCAAGCTGATAAAAAGCTCCAATGGGTTGTAGATGGTAATGACTCACAGAAGGAGAGTGCCATAAACTCGAGTCAACATGGAGCTCAGTGGACCGATTTGAGACCGAGTGAGTTCAATAAATGCACGATGGGATTAGTAATGGGATATCAGTGACGATAAGATGATGGCAAGGAGCTCATGGAAAATGTGAGACTAATCACATGAGATTTTCATAAGCCTAAAACATAGACCACAACATGAAATGATTTTAGGAGATATCTCATGAAGGAATTGGCAAGGAAATACTTGACGGGATCAAAAAATTGTTAGGAGTTGCATGAGTTAGAGTTACTCAAGGTTGGTGGAACATGTAAGTAAGCCTGCCATGTTTAAATGTAATGGAGATCTTTGACCAACTCGGTGAGTTAGCAGGTGAGCCAACCATCGAGTTGGCCCTTCTTTCAAGGGAAATATTATTAAATTGATTTTTATAAAATTTGGTTAAATTAATATTTTTACTAAAATATTTTAATAAAATGATATTTAATTATTAAAATATTTTATTTAAAATAATATTTTAATTAAATGAGTAGATAATTACTAGATCCTTCACTAATGAGACATGATAGAATGTTCTTGAGTGGTTCAACCAATTCTATAATTAATGTTGACCATCATGTGCCTTCATTTTAGGAAAGAATTTATGGCTTATCCTTTATTCTCTCACAGAGTTCTTCTATAAATGTAAGTTGGAAGCTCATTCCAAGGGGTTACACATTGGTTGCAGAACTTAGAGATGTGACAAAAGTTGAACAAAGTTAGACATTCTTGTACATCTTTCTATGGTCCTCCCTTTTCTACAAGTTATCCTTGTGGGTTGAGGGAACTTTCAATCCTCCTTTCAAAACTATAATGGAAACCATTACCTCTTCTGAATGTAATGATCCATAGTGCATGTTTTTGAAGAAATAAAATGTTTTTTTTGTGACTAATCTTAGTTCTTTCATCATTCTATATTTCTTTGTTCCTTTCTCATGCTTGCAGGCTCAAAGTTTACATTACAGGTCCTTGAAGTTTTGTGCTTGTCAAGTGGTGGATTATTGTTTGAATTTGAGTTGTGGTATTTATTCACCCTTCTTAATTTCATCCTTCTTCATTGGAAGGATGAAATATTTTTTGTTTGGTTTATTTCAAAAAGGGAACATGTGTGTCTTAGTCTATGGTATTTTGTTTACCCTCCTTAAGTTGCAATAGGTGAAGTTGGCTTGTGGTGCATACCACCCTTTCTAAATCAACCCTTCTCAAATTCTAACAACACCCTTTATTTGGTGCATCACCATCACTAGTATAGTTTTATTTCTTTCAAATCTCTTTCCCTAAACCCCATGAGAATGTTAGCATAGGTCTAGATAACTATTTTTTTGCGCTAGGAGTAGTATAGAACTTAGTTTAGGAAGAGGAAGTTGGCCTTCTCCAGAGTTTCACCTCAAGCCCAAGTCCCACAGCTTGAGAGGTGATCCCATGTTACCCAATCACACCCAACATCCTGTTTATATTCTAGCCATTCAGAGGGTGCAGTGATTTGGCAATAACACCTTCTACATGTGTTTCATATAATTCCTTCATCTCCATTGTTGGGAGTTCCGCTTTTGGAAATTTTGTCACTTTCACTATTTTAGAGACCATCATTGATCCACCTCTTATTGTGGATCCTCTTTCTATAGTTTTGGGGGTTGTTTTTAGTTCACCTCATATGGACATTCTTTCAACGAATGATCCATTACCATAATCTAATAGTTATACTTCAGTGACATTACCTTTAGTTCTTGAGCACCTATTTACCATACCTATGTGACATTTTAGTGGACCAACTTCAAAGTTCATACTAATGTATTTGGTTTCCTTCATGAAGTTGGTGGACCTTTAGTACACCATTTATGTTCTTCCTAAGGGTAGAACTATTGTTTGATGTGGATTAACATTCTTCATTCTACATTTGAAAGACCACATAATCAACACTCTTCTTAGAGACTTCATAGAGTTGCAGAATTTAGATCAAGTTACAGGATTCTTTATTGAACCCCTCACTTTATCTAAGTATCCTTACTTGTTCTCTCATCTTGGGTGAGGTCCATTGCAGCTTTACATCTTCTTCAGTATCTTTGGTATCCTTCTTTTATTATCTTTTTCTTCTACAGAGATTTTCATTTATACATGGGTGCCTTATTAAGCCTTTATTTACTGAGACCCATTTGACACATATTTCTTAGGTTGTTTAGGGGATTTTAATATCTCTTATAAGTGGATATTTTTCCCACTGGTTTTTCCTACATTACTTGAGATCCTTATTGTATATGGGTACCTTATTAGGTGTAGCTGTCAGGACCCATTTCTCATTTTTGACTTTTCATGCATCATCCTAAGTTACGATGAAGGGGATGTTGGTGTGAGGTATTTCATTAGCCTCGTCTTAGGTTATTCCTTCGTACATGGTAACTAATCTCACTTAGTCAGATTGTAGGCCATAGTTGAATTTAGGATGTATGATAAATTTTTCCATAAAATATGTCATACACATCAGTGTGCATCATTGCGTCATAAAGGATTTACATTCCATTTATGAAATATAACTCATTTCCCCTTATGTACCTATGATGGGTTTTTTTATTGAGAGTTACACAACCATCTTATTTGTACCTTATTTTATGATCTATGAGAATGAGTATACTTTTTCTTGCATGCACAATTTCATGGTGGTTAAATGATTTCTTACTACTTATAGTTATTTCATGGTTCCATTTGAGTTTAACTCATTTGACATGCATCCCATCCCACTTGATCCTTGTTCTCACATTATCTCGCATGCTATCAGAGCATGTTGTTGGGATTCACATCACTCATACACATCCATTTCCTACTTCTCTCAGTTTCATGGATTTACTAGTTTCTTGTGTAATTTTTTAAATCCATTTTTGATTTGTGATCTACTTGCATTAATTTGGTTTAATTTTTTGGAAGTTTGGTGGGGTTTTGGGTGTATAGTTATTGGTTTGTGTGTTTTTGCACGTCTACAATTTTGTGTAATAGTGTTGGATTTTTTAATACCCCAAACTTAATACATTATTTATATTGTTTTAATATGGATAGCAAATGGGGTTGTTGGCTGATTAAGTCATGTTGATCTTCTTAAGAGTGAGATAGTTACGAAAAAGTGATAATTTGATATCGATAACATGAGTTTTTATAAGTATGTTAATGATCAAATTAATTAATATTGTACAATTCAAATAAGGATAAAAAATTGATAATAATATTCAATAATTATGTATATTCATATATTTATATATATACATAAATATATATGTATGTATGTATGTATGTATACATACATAATGTTTTAAAGGTTATGATTATTTGAGACCACTTTTTTTTTTGCATTGATTAAGGTAATCAACATTTAGAATATTTTTGGGGACACCTTGTTTAATGTTGTGTTGGTCATAGACCATATGGCATAACACTATGGTAAATATGATCTATGGCATGTAAATTTTTGGGTTTTGGTAGCCACGAAGTGGTACTGGTAGTAAGGAAGGAATTAATGAGGTTCCTTGGGAACTGGAAGATTCCTTGAGAACCTAACCATACATTCACTCTCCCTCCTTTTGCATTATAGCATTCATTTGGTTTTTTGGGTCTTGTTGGGAAACTCTATATGGAGGTTTTGTTGGAGATATTTATGGAAATATTTATTTAGTCTATACATGTGAATATGAAGCTTTTTTTGATGGCATATTTGTATTTAAAGATACTTATATAAATTTTTATGGGATTATTGGGATAAATCAAATTGTAGGCATATTTCAAAGGAAAATTAAGGAAAACAAAGGCAAATATAAGCGTAAGTTTTATATCTCATGTTCTTTGTTGTTTTTCAACATGAAATAATAGGAATATGTTTTCAATCTTATAATTCGATTTTCAAATTAGAAGATAGATGACTTTATTTTTTGTAATTTGTTTCTTCCTTTCTTGGTTAACAACAAAATCTAGAATGGATATTTTAAATTATTATAGTTCTTTAGAGCTTGTTGTTAAAAAATTTTCTGGGGAATACATCCTTGAATTTTTACTGTTATAAATTTGGAACTTTTCTTCATGAAGTCTAGAAAGGAAAATAATTATTAAGTTGGAAAACAACATGTTTTTTTTTAAATGCAAGATTTGTATTTGTAGTCAGTTTGGTGTATTATGTTTTCTTTCTAAAAAAATATGTAACTTACTAGCATTTGGATCATTATTAATACATCAGCTCACTTTGGAGCTCTATAGTTATCTTCTTTTCAACACGTTATTTTTGGGTTTGACATAGAAAATTGGGAAAATATAGAAGGAAGGAATGATTATGAACTGTGTAATTCACATGTTCTTAAACTATATACATGTGAGTTTTTTCTATATTTTTTTATCTAGGCTTGATTTCAAATATAGGGTCTAGTTTAAGTTACAAGTTGTATATAGCTCATTTCGATCTCACCATTATAGATGGGTTTCATCTCGTTATTTTGTTAGATATTAATGGCTTGTACCATTTTTATTTTTTTCATCGCTCCTTTAGGTTTTGCGATCATCACTTAGCTCTTAGTGGATTTGACTATTTTTTATTCTAGATCATTATGATATTTTTTGTTATGGTTTGATTTTAAGTTATCTAAAATATGAACTAGCTGATCTCTCTATTTCTTGGAAAAACAATTTTACTAGGTTATCATTATGATTACTGAGATACAAATGTTCTGGTTCATTGATTGGTTTCAACGCTTTAATGTTTAGTCTATTTCACTTGTTGAAGTTCAAAACAAGCATGGATGTCATTAAAATTTCAATTCATGTTCACTTCTGACTGATATGAGAATAATGATAAGTAATATAAATATTTTAAAAGGATTATGAGGATTATAAATGGTTTTTTATGTCTAAATTTTTGTGTGAAGTATCGAATTAAAATTGTGGTTGTAAAAATTTTAGTATCATTCTTTCAATAAAATAAATGATTCTTTTGTGTGAAAAGTAAATTTGGAAAGGAAGAAGGTTTTGGAATAAATGAAATGAATTTATGTTTTAAATGAACATGATCTATTGCTATGAAAAGGGAATTATATGCACAATGTTTACTTGATCGTTATCAACAATAATGTTGAAGACTTGTATTGATCTAAAAAAATGAAAGAAGACAATACATATAGGATAATTTTTGTTGATACATTTATTCCAGGGTTAATATAACTTGACATATTCAGTATATTTCGTCTTCTTTTATTACCTATTTTGTAATAAGAAAATAATTAGAATTCTGAATGTTGTGCTAAATAAACTCTTTCTCTTTTTTATTAGATGATTGTGTTAAATATTTATTATGTTGGGTCTAATTAGGATAGTGAATAATAATGTTTGAGTATAATTAGGAAGTTTCATTATCATAAGTTTATAAGATAGTTATGTTATTATAAACTAGGAATTTTATTACTTTCAAATAAGTTAACTAAAATTATTTTATTATTTCATTTAATTACAACAAGGAATTTGAGTTTATGAACTCATGCTAGTTCTTTGAACATACCCATATATACATTTTATCTCCTACATTTGCAAGAAAGGATGACATTCTTGAGGAATTTGTTTGGGTTATTACAATTGATTTACATCATGTGATATTTGTTATAAATCCTACAAGTATTGTTGTAATTATTATATAAATATGAATGGAATGCCTTCAAATATTGTAGAGGGAGTTTTTCCCAACATATTATTTTTTTGATTATATATCATAATTAATAAATTTTAAGGATTATTCTTATTTAAAAACATATTATGATATGTCTGTTTTTTACTTATCTTGTTGGATTTGCAATAAATATATGATTTTTATACAACTGAGTATATATAAAGATGATTAATTTTATGTTATATAATTATTGTCGATTTCTTTGATTCATTTGAAATGATCAAATATGTGAATGAATAAACATATAACAATAAGGAAAGAAATATAATGAAATGAAACAAAGTTATCATTGTACCTTATGGAATTAAATGAACTATTCATGATAATTACTGAACTTATGAGATTCAAGACTATCCTTAATGAGTAATGTAATGGAACAACTCAATACAAAACATGATTAGTTAACCTATACTTAATGATGAATACTACATTGTGTTAGTTTGATAAGAGGGAATAATGAAATATACTAACTCGTTGATCTACTATAACCCTCTTTCAAGAATCTAATATCATATGTCAACACATTATAATGTGATGTAAAGATGAAATTATTTAATTCATCTTTCATTGATAAATTAAAGTGTAAATGAATCCTAAGTACTATGTCCCATCATCTTCTTGATAGTATCCTACCCGTGACAACTTAGGATGGCTATAAGATGGGTAGTGAGGATGTAATGATGAAAATTGTTACATGGTTACTATCTTTCCCATAGGGATCTTAAGGTGGAACTAATAGGATCCTTTCAATTTATAGGGTGAGTCATGTATTCTACTTCTTCAAAACTAAAATTTAATTTCTTAAAAAATGAAATGAAATCTAGATAAATGTGTAGAGATGGTTATGCAGTGATGGAAGAAAAGTTTCATTGTTTTGTGTGCGGTCATGATTCTAAGCTTACAATGCAACACTTAAATCTTTTTCTATCATAATGTAACTAGATGATTACATTTTATGCTTACCATTCCCCTAGCTTATTGTGTCGAATACCAGATGGAATACATCTAATATATTTTCTAGGTAGAAACTTATGAGATGCACTTAGTTCTCATAACCTATTAAAGTTTTAACCAAAATTATACAAAGTATACATAATCAGTTAAAGTGATTTATGGATGATTGAGATGATCTAGTAGACCCTTATAACTGCGCATGGTTATTGTTTGTTATCAGATAGATTCTAAACATTTAATTATGTTGGATTAATTAGCTATAAGATGGAATCATTGAAGGGATTAATTATACTTAAGGGGTCTATGTTTTAAAAAAATCCCTTAATTTAGATGAATCATAACATGGGTGTTACAATTTGGTATCATAGTTGAAGGTTTATCATCTCTTGAACTTAATGGGTTTGTAATGCTAACAAAGATTATATCTTTTTATTAACATGATATGATGGTTATGAGAACAAAAAAAAATGAGGCTAGAACTAGTTTAACAAATTTTGAAGGTTTAACAACTCTAAATTTGAATGAAATCCTAGTAGTATTTCAGGACACCCTAAACCCAATAGCTTCCTTGGAGAAATAGGTTGTGAGTGAGAATGAAGTGGAAGGACCTAAAGTAGAACAATGTGAACCACGAGAAGAAGAAGAACCTAAACAAAGAGGGGAAGAATAACATATTCCACCTAATGATGAAAATCAATAAGGGAATAAAATATATCACTTGGCTAATGAAGTAACAAGGGACATTAAATGAATCAGCCCACACGAATTTCATGGAACAACTTTGGGAGATGGAGCTAAGAATTGGTTGAGAAAGGTGGAAAATTATTTTTAAATAAGGGAATTTTCGGATACAAAAAGCAATTTGGGGTGCTTTCCATCTCTCCAATGAGGCATCCTATTAGTGGGATAACCGAAAGGAGGAGTTAGGATTTGATACTACCTCTATCACATGGGAAAAATTCAAAGCTTATTGCCATCAACGCTAGTTTTTTCAGCTATACTTTGACTAGAAGATTTCTAATTTTTAGAACTTAACACAGGATCAAATGATCATGGTAGATTATTGGGAATGTTTCACTAAGTTACTAAAATACGTACCTCAGTACCAAAAGGATGAAAAAATTTAGAATTCGTAAATTTATTATGGGGTTAAACCCAAATATATGGGGTGAAGTAGGTGTTCATGGGCCATCTACTATGGAAATAATGTTTGAAAAATCCATAAGGCAAGAACAGAAGCTGCAAGAAATTTCAGCCTTTAGAGATGAGAAACATAAGAAAAGTGTTATCTCACCTCCAAAATTATCTCCTAGAAAAACATGGTGGAATAAGGAGGGTAGAAAAATGAATACTACCAGAACTAATACAACAGATAAACCTACTAAAAATACAAGGAAAAAGGGGCATAATAGTGTTGTAATTAATGAAAACAAATTTGAGAGGAAAGGGCCTATAACTGGATGTTTTAAATGTGGTGGTGACCACTATGCTAATGATTATCTCCAAAATAATTAGGGGAATAATCAACAACAAAGGATTCATGTTGCAGTGGGTAACCACCAAGATGAGAAATAGGCTACCCGTATTGAATTTTTAGGTAAGATTTTATGGATTTCCTGTTATTATTTTGTTTGACATTGGTACAACCAAGTACTTTATTTCTAGTAAGTTAGCTAGAAAACTATCTAAGAAAGATGGATATATAGAAAATACATGGAATGCACAATATGGGAATGATGTTAATCATACGGTAAACAAATGTTTGTTTTATGCAACATTGGAATTAATTAATTTTACCACTGAACTTGACCTATACATGACTCCTTTACGGTCCTATGACATCATAATAGGATTAAATTGGTTTTCCAAACACAAGGAAATAGTATACTATTTTGAAAAACATATAGAATTCCTAGATGACATGTAGAAAATAGCAAGCATTTAGGGAATTAAAAGATATTTTGAAGTTAGACAAATCTCTGCAATGTAGCATAAGAAATCTAAAAACATAGGCTATATGTTGTATACAATTAAAATTTCTAGTTTTTGTGAGGAAGGTAAAACTTTCTTGGAGGATTTTCCATTGTTATAATATTTCAATGATATCTTTCAAAAAGAATTACCTGGAATTCCTTGTGAAAGAGAAATCGACTTTACTATTGTTATTAAACCTAGAACTAAATTGATATCTAAAGCACCTTACAGAATGAAAACAACAAAGTTAGTAGAACTGAAAGAAAATCTACACAAACTTTTGTCAAAAGGTTTTAGCAAACCTAGTGTGTCTCCTTAAAGAACACCGGTCATTTTCATTAAAAAGAAAGATGGAACATTAATACTATACATTGATTATCACATACTTAACTAAGAAAAAATAAAAAATAAATATCCTGTTCCAAGGATTGATGACCACTTCCATCAGATGAGATATGCATCTATTTATTCAAAGACCAATTTATGATATGGTTATCATCAGTTAAGGATAAAATATGAATGCATTAATAAAACAACGTTCATAACACGATATAGGAATTATGAGTTTACTATTTTACCATTTGGACTCACTAAGGAGCCTGCTGCATTTATGAATATTATGAACAATTTTTTTCAAGAATACTTAGATTATTTTGTTCTAGTTTTTCTTAATGATATTCTGATTTATTTCGAAGAACATAGAGGAACACAATGAACACTTGAGAATAGTGTTAGAAGTTCTAATAAAAAATATACTTTATGGCAAAATTTCAAAATGTTGTTTTTATCAGAAAGAATTACAATATCTAGGCCACATTATAAAAAAGATGGGATTTCATTTGACTCGTTGAAAAATGAAGGCTGAGTTTCCAACAACTAAAAAACATACATGAAGTAAGAAGCTTTATGGGGTTAGTTGGTTATTATAGAAATTTCATTAAGGATTTTTCAAGAGTGGCTAGCCCAATTAATTCTTTATAGAAAAAAGGATAAAAAAATTATGGATTGAAAAGTGTGAAAATGCATTTAACTTGCTGAAAGAAAAAATTACAACACATGTGTTAAAGGTTTCAGATCCCAATGAAAACTTTACAGTTGTAACATATGCCTCATGTAAAGGATTGGATGGAATAATTCTTCAAAATGAACATGCAATTTCTTATGAGAGTAGAAACCTGAAGCTATATGATCCATAGGGATCCAAAAAAACACACCACTTCATCATGTCCATCAGCCCCAAGAAGGAAAAGTGAAGAAAAATAAGGAAAAATGGGTTTTGTAAGCATTTTAAAAGAACCACCACTCTATGCAGAGCGGTGGTTACTTAATCTCCACCCAACCTAGGTGGCAGTCTTGTAACCGCTGGTCTGCACAGGGTGGCGGTCCAAAAATTTCTCAACAGAAAAAAATGAATCACAAATGGACATGAATTTGAATCGTTTGACTTTGTCTATTCCCTGCCTTAACCTTTCCCATTCTCTAGTACACAGGATCGCTTGTGAGAGGTTATATATTCATGGTAGGAGCAAGAAAATTGATCATTCAGAGATCCAAAGAGATCAAAGAGAAAAGTTATAAGTTTAATGAGAGAAAGTGAGCAAGATCTTTAGTGCTGTAGTGGAATTATGAGAGCAAGGTGTAGAAATAAAGCAAGAAAGGATAGGAAGGGAGTGGTTTACATTTTTGTCTCCATTTTCTACTTCTTGTAATCTATAATTGTCTATAATTGACCAATAAAAAATGGGGAAAAAGAGCATTTTTCCCTTCCCGACTGGTTTTCCTCCATTAGAGGTTTCCAGGGTTAAATTATTGGTGTTTTGGAATTTGAATTCCTTTCTCTTCTCTATAATTTCCTTTTTATAGCACTAGATAATCAGTCAATAAAGCTCTAATCTTAAAGCAATATGTAATTTTCCAAAGTTAAAAGTAGAACAACATAATTGTGTTAGTTTTTAGAGTTCCAAAGTAGAAGTTTACAGATCATTTTGGTATCACATCCGATTATATATCTAGGACTATGGAATTCGATTCTTTCTTGTGATTTTTATGACAGTGACAAGGTCAAAAGGAAAATAATTTTTACCTTATGATCCTGATATTTCTACAAAGAAGTGGAAATAGAGAATTCAAGCTCAAATGGAGGAAGATAGCTTGTTATGTAGAGTTGAGATTTTAGAGACCATGATGGATAGGTTGCATAGAAAATAACAAGAGCTTTTAGATCTGTAAAAGATGACTTCAGTCAAGAAAGACTCCATGGACTCAGTGGTTTGAGTCCTAGCTGAAAAAATCATTATCGGAGGGATAAACGATGAGGAATATTTGGAATGGCATGAAGAAGAGACTTGAATTGTAAGAGAAAAGGTAAAATCTGCTCATACACCTTTTTAAGTTGAAACAAAAGTGGAAATAAAGAAATTTTAAGGATAGGTAGAAGTAGAATTGCTTGATAAGTGTATAAAACAATTGAAATTCTATTATAGTATGCATACTATTACTGAGGCACAAAGGATTACCTTTTCACATCTCAAAATGGAAGGTAATGCTCTAGGTTTGTGGAAAACCCATCTAGCCACTTGTGAGAAGAAGAAATGTCCCATTATCAATATTTGGAAAGGTTTTTAAGAATTACTTAGAGATAACTTATATCCTATTTTCCATAATATTGAAATGATGATTAAGTGGCAGTACTTTATACAAGTCAGTGGTCAAAGCGTTCAAGACTATACTACGGATTTTCATAGACAAGCCATGTTTCTAAATATGGACTTGGAGGATGACAAAATTATAACCAAATATTTGGGAGGACTTCACACCACCTTTAGAGGAAGGAAATATCCACAAAGCCCAAGTATCTTAGTAAAGCTTGTGTGCAAGCATACTATATTGATGATGAGAAGAAGCAAGGAGAAATAGAGCCAAAAGGAGACCAGTCAATAGATCAATAGGAAAAACAACAAGGGAAGACAAGTATTATAGGTAAATGGAAAGGGAAACATGTCACTACTTCTTTGCATACTCGTAAAGATCCTAAGAATTTCTGTAAGAATTTTGATATAAATGGACATGTTGATGCCACATGTTGGAATTTTCATCCATAATTACACCCAAAGCACCAAACCAAGGATTGCAAGAAATCCATAGCCATTGTGAAGACAAAAGGAGAGGTGGATATTGAGGATGATTCGTATGTAGAAGATAGGTTGGGATGCATGGCCACTAACATGTACGAGGGAGAAGAATAAGAAGAGATAAATAAGCTATTTAAAATCAGAATTTGGATCAAGAAGACTAAGGTAAACACTTTAGTATATTTTGGTTCTCAGTCAAATTTAATTTCTTATGCAGTTTTAGAATAGATTAGTGTAGAGACTAACACACATTGACATCCATACCCATTGGGATGTGTGAAGAAGGGTGTAGAAATATAGGTTACAAGTGAAAGGAATGATAACCAAATTGTACCAAGCCAAGAACACAGATGCTAATCAAACACCACGATCAATAAGATGAAAGAAATTTGCCAAAATAACTTTACATAAAACCTTTGCAAACAAATGAGTAGCAATATCATATATTATTGTGGAAATCAATTCAATACATTGAGAATGGGCCTTACTTAAATAGGTAAGGAATAACAATCTAAGAACCAGTCAAGGTCGTAGATCAATCCATAAATCAAGGAAATAACTAGTCATCAAAGAAATAGTCAAGACCATAGATTTAGGAGAGAACTATACATCAAGGATCTAGTCAATACCATAGATCAAGGAAAGAACTATACCTAACAACTAGATAATATCTCCTAATATCTAAATAAGATAAAAGAAATATCCACATACATAAGTGGGTGAGGATAAATACAATAAAGGTAAATAAAGTACCTAGGTGAACATGAGCTAAGGTAAATACCTACTCTAACACCCCCCCTCAAGTGAAGCTAGGGGCCAAAATAGAAGTGGCATGTCCATAGTATGAGTCCCGATAACTAGGCTTGATGAGGTACTCATGTACAATACCTAGGAAAAAGGGCCACCACAAAGTACCCAAAACCAGTAACAACAAAGTAAAGAGAGTAAAAACCCACTCCAAGGAATCCCAAGAAGATTGGCTCAAAAAAATCATACAATGTTGAAAAAGTTTTGTGTGCACTGTGATCTGAATCCACTACTCGATCACAAAACTCAAAAACAATTGAAATTGGGTTTCACCAGAATAGATCCATACAAGGAGACTGTCAACAGAGTGATGTCAAAAGTACAAAAAAAGAAACACCAAACATAATTCGATCTACTGCTGCAAATAGGTGTGCCACAATCCAAGAAAAAAAACCAAAGAAACAAGGCAAGGACACAAAATCAAGAGTGTCACGATCCAAGAAAAGTCAAGGTAACAAGCCAAGGACATGAAACCTGAAGAAGTAGGATCAACACCACACCCTCCCATACTACTGAATGGGTGGAGTGATGCTATAAATCTATATGAGTTGCCCAGAACAACTACTCGAACACTGAAAAAATAACACTGGAATGCACCAAAATATATCCCCTATAAGATATATTGCAAACATGCCAAAAGTGTCAAAAATACAGATATAAAATCTCTCAACAAACAAGAGAGATACACTACACCTGCTAAAGAAAAATGCTCAAAATATTAAGCATCACAATGTAGAAGGTATAGAAAGTGGAGCAAGAGGCTGAATGGTGGAGGAGCCACACCTGTGGAGTCCTCTCAATGAATGTCTATGTCGCCACCATGAGTGATGAGATATCCACCCCAAATCAACACAGATGGATAAAGAAGATGCCTGCCTATGACTTGGTGCAAAATGCACAATGGGTGCATGTAAAAGAATATCAAAATGTGTGTAAGGTTGATCATGGATAACAGCTGAAATATCTAGTTTCTCAAGCCTAAGTGAAGGTGTAGAACTCATGTGTTTCTCATGATCCTTAGAAAGAGTCGAGTGAACAAAAAAAGGAGATCTATCAATGTGTGATCCTAATGAAGTATCTGCTCAAAAACCAATGTCATGACGATAATTCCACTTAACATGTGGAATAGAGGAAAAAATACCCTATGAATGTCTGCCAATGACTCCACTAGTGAGACCCATAGAACATAGCACGTGAGATCTGAATGCAGTGGTATGCTTCTAAAAAAATCCATGCAACTGAGCAGAAATAAGATACACAACATGTGGTACTGTAATAGACACAGATGTGGAAGAGCATGCAGTAACAAGCTTCATAGGTGTATGAGCATCAAGAGCGCGAACAGACTCAAATACAAATAGATCAATGTTAGTGGGTTCATGAGAAATAGCTGCAAGTGGACTAGGAGCATGAATATGGTTGTCCACAATATGATGGTGATGTTGTAAGCTAGCAAGTTTGTTCTGCAGGAAGTGTATTATTGTATCCTTATCGTGAATGAGTGATTGTAGAAGAGAATTTGGCTTCTTGAGTGATCTATTTTCTTCCACAAAGTTTACAATATCCTCTTGAAATCCACATACTTCAGAGAAAATCATATCATTCTCAGAATCCATGATAGATGCAAAATGCAACTCCCAAAAGTTTAGGACATCGGGCTTAGCTGAAATTGCATCCACAATTGATTACAACACTCCTCCATATTTGGCACTTTATAATTATAGTGCAAGTATAAAAATAAATAACTCCAATGGAAAGAGCATGAAAAAATAAGAACTTTTGCAAAAAACAGCACTCAAAACCAAGTTACCGATCAAAAGTTACAAGCTTTTTATTATTTTACTCTGTTATTTATTTTAGTTTCCACTAAAACAAAATAAATACAATTTTTCCTTCACCACACAAATAAAATTAAATGGGACTGAAGTTAAGCACCTACTAGTAGGAATCACAATATTTAAGCCCTCATATGACCATACCATATGACCAAGCTAAGGATTTTAATGGGTACATTGAGAATGGGCCTTGCTTAAATAGGAAAGTAATAACAATCTAAGAACTAGTCAAGGTCGTAGATCAAGCCATAAATTAAGGAAATAACTAGTCATAAAAGAAGTAGTCAAGACCATAGATTTAGGAGAGAACTAGACATCAAGGATCTAGTCAATACCATAGATCAAGGAAAGAACTATACCCAACAACTAGATAATATCTCTTAGTATCTAAATAAGATAAAATAAATATCCAAACACATAAGTGGGTGAGGATAAATATGATAAAGGTAAATAAAGTACCTAGGTGAACATGAGCTAAGGTAAATACCTACTCTAATAGCAAGAAAGTTTAATTTTTATTTTGGGATAAATACTCAATATATTGATGTATTAGAGGATGATATCAGTCCACTAGATGCATTTTATGTTGTCTTCTAAATTCCTTAATTATATACCAGGGATGTTGTGTTCACAAGGAAGGAGAACCAATATAGATGGGTCAAGGACAGAGTCAGTTTCAACATTCGTGCATACTAAGGAAAATCAAAGAAGGCTATGGTAAGGTGCCAACTAAGCACCAATACTTATTCAAGAAAATCATCAGTTTTGTTTGCTTTCATTGGAAGAAAATAAAAATAGACATGAGATTACATATATTTCTAACCAAATGATGGAGAATTTGGAAATCACTTGTCATTTTTTTTACAGAAGAAGCCACCAAAGGAATTGTTCATTCAAGGAGAAATTCAAACTTCCATTATGTAGTCATCATATCTACTTACTAATTCACTAGACCTAACCATGGGGCAGCAAGGAGAAGAGGATATACATGGAACAATGGTGACTATAATAGTGTACATGGAGAGGATTCAGCCAATCCATCACAAGAGTTAAAGACAAGAAAGAAGGACTAAACCACTACATTATGGGACCTTCGCCATACTTGAGCAAGTTAGAAATGAAACCTTCAGGCCGCACTTTATGTAGATGCATGTGATAGAAAGTTGCAAGAGCTTGTACCTAATAAATTCATATATGCATGATAAAGAAGGAAACATATAGAAGATTCCTTCCAAAGAGGATTTTACTTGAGGAAAATCTGAGGATGTAGCAATGGAGAAACAAACCAAAGATCCACATGAGTCTTGGCAGATTGGATGAGAGAAGACACCAAGGAAGACCCTATGGTACTCGAAGGAGCAAGAGAGGGAGTTGATTCCTCTGCCACTCCCCCACTAAGATTTTGTGTGACCAAAATCCTCCTAAGTGAGGGAGGTATGATCCATAGGGATCCAAAAAAACAAACCACTTCAGCAATCCCATCAGCACTAAGAAAGAAAATTGAAGAAAAATAAGGAAAAATAGGTTTTTTCAGCATTTTAATAGAACTTCCACTCTTCACAGAGTGGTGGTTATAGAACTTCCATCTATCCTGGGTGGTGGTCCTGTAACCACCACCCAACCAAGGCGGTGGTCTTGAAACCACCATCTATATAGGGTGGCGGTCCTAACACTTCTGAACAAAAAAAAATAAAGTGTGAATGAATGCGAATTTGAATCGTTTGAACTTATCTCTTCCATACCTCAACCTTTCCCATTCTATAGTGCATGGGAGAACTTGGGAGAGGCTATAAATTCATAGTAGGAGCAAGAGAATTTATCATTTAGAGATCCAAAGAGATCAAAGAAAAAAATTATAAGTTTAATGAGAGAAAGTGAGCAAGATCTTTAGTGTTGTAGTGGAATTGTAGGAGCAAGGTGTAGAAATAAAGCAAGCAAGGATAGGAAGGGAGTGGTTTACATTGTTATCTCCATTTTATACTTCTTGTAATCTATAATTGTCTATAATTGACCAATAAAAAATGGGGGAAAAGAGCATTTTTCCCTTCCCGACTGGTGTTCCTCAATTGGAGGTTTCGAGGATAAAATTGTTGGTGTTTTGGAGTTTGAATTTATTTCTCTTCTCTGCAATTTCATTTCTATAGCACTAGATAAATTGGTCACTAAAGCTCTAATCTTCAAGCAATCTGTCATTTTCCAAAGTTGAAAGTAGAACAACATAATTGTGTGATTTCATAGAGTTCCAAAGTAGAAGTTTATAGATCATTGCATGAGTATAAATATGCTCCCCATGAATTATAAATTTCTATCATAGTTCATGCCTTCAAAATTTGGAGGCATTATTTCTTAGGAAAACCATTTGAACTAAAAACAAACCATATGGGGCTGAAAAACATATTTACACAACCCAATTTGAATGTAAGAAAGTGTAGGTGGATGGAATTTATGTCCTAGTATGAATTTTACATTTGTCACATCAATGGAAAAGAAAACGATGTGGCTACTATGTTGAGTCGTAGGAAGAATATTTCCATAATTTTGATCCTCGGAACACAATTTAATGATGAAGTTAAAAAACAAAAGAAAAATTATCTGTATTATCAACATGTAAAAATTGTGTTAGCAGTAAATCCGAATAATAAGAGATATAAAGGTTTTAAGTTCAATAATGACAGATTATTACGGTATGATAACATATTTTATGTAACCTTGGGTAATGATCTTAGAATGAAAGTTATGAAGGTATTTCATGATACTACCTATTGTGGGCATCCTAGAGCAATGAAATTGTTGGATGATGTAAAACAATAGTGATTTTAGAAAGGAATGAAGAAGGATATGATGAATTATGTTTCTTGTTTTCTTGAATGTAAGTGTGTTAAGGTAGGTCACTTACATCCTATAGGTTTGTTATATCCTCGTAACATTTTGTAGTATAAATGGAAAGTAATAAACATGTATTTTGTTTAAATAATTTCATTATCCAAAAATAAACACGATATGATCTTGGTAGTAGTATAAAAACTTATCAAATTAACTCACTTCATAACAGGAAATATAAAGGATGAGTCTTTGATACTTGCAAAATGGTTTGTGCATGATATTTTTTGATTGCATGGAGATCCAGAACTAATCATTTCAGAAAGGGATAGTAGGATGACCTCTTATTTTAGGAAAATTTTAAACACTGAATTGGGAATGAAACTAAACTTTAGTTCAGCCTACCATCCTGAAACAGATGGTCAAATTGAAAGAGTTAACCAGGTTATGGAGGATATAATCAGAATGTATTACATGGATTAACAATACAAATGGGAGGAATATCCTCCATTGGTTGAATTTTCTACAATAACATTTACCATTCTTCACTGAAAATGTCTCCATTTGAAGCATTGTATGGGATAAATTGTAAAATTATTATTAGTTGTGGATAACATAGGAAAAAGAGGTAGTGGACCTAGAAATGTTGACTAAAATGGAAAAGCAAGTTAATCTCATTTGTAAGCTGTTAAAAGAAGAAGTATTTAGGTAGAAAATATACACTGATTTAAAAAGAGTTGATAGAATATTTAAGAAAGGAGACAAAGTCTTTTTTAGGGTAAATTCCAAAAATATCTCTATTTTGTTTGGAAAAGCTACAAATTGTCACCTAGATATGTGGGACCTTTTGAAATCCTTGAATTTATATTTCTGGTAGCCTACATATTAGCATTACCTCTAGCATTGTCTAGCATTTGTGATGCTTTTCATATTTATTTGCTTAAAAAGTATGTTTCTAATATAACACATGTCATAAATTAGAATTCATTACTGATACAAGACACTGGAATCATCATTGTTGAATCAATAACAGTGTTGAAAAATCACAGGTTACATCTCAAAAGTCATGATATTGCACATTGTAAGGTCTAATGGGACCAATATTCAGAGGACAACACAACTTGGGATAACTTATACAAAATGAAAACTACATTTACTTTTTAGTTTTGGTGAATAAATTGTTATTTGATGATTTATTATGGATTCATATTATACTGTTTGACACTTATAATGATTATGATGGAAATTTAATCCATATTGTTGACTATTTGGAAATAACTTGTTGTTATATGGTTAATTACAACCAAGTTTTATGGACTATTATTGACTGAAATTATGAAAAAAATTAATTATATGAAAAGATGAACTATTTTCTTTCTGCATTGATGACAAAATTTCTTTGGATTGATATGTTTGATACAATTTAAGTTTAAATCATCGGGATGATGATTCTTATAAGAGGGGATGTATGTAACACCCCAACTTAATACATTATTTCTTTCATTTTAATACGGATAGCCAATGGGGTTGTTGGACGATTAATTCATGTTGATGCTCATCAAGAGAAAGGTAATTGTGAAAAAGTGACAATTTCATATCGATAATGTGAGTTGTTATATGTCTATTAATGATCAAATTAATTAATATTGTACAAGTCAAATAAAGATAAACAATTGGTAATAATATTCAACAACTATATATATATATATATATACATATATATATACATATATATATAGGTATATATATATATATATATATATATATATATATATATATATATATATACATGTATATGTATATATATATACATGTCTTCTATATACATATATTTATATATACATAGACATAACAGTATAGATATATGTTATATATATAATATATATATATATATATACATGTATATGTATATGGATATATAAATATATATATAGAATATGAATATTATATCACAGGTATATGTATATCCATATATATATATATAGTAAGACATGGAGATGTAGTTGACATATATATAGATGAGACAGGGTAGGGATAGACATCTATATACATAGACATTTACATGTATATGGATAGTATAGACATATACATGTATATATATATATATATATATAGATATATATATATATATATATATATATATATATATATATATTATATATATATATATATATATATATATATATATATATATATATATATATATATAATGTTTTAAAGGTTATGATTATTTGAGACCACCATTTGTTTGCATTGATGAAGGTGATTGTCATTTGGAATAGTTTTGGGAACACCTTATTTAATGTTGTGTTGGTCATCGACCATTTAGCAATAATAATGTTTAAATTTTGGTATATAAGGAATATAATTTGGTCATAGACCATATGGCATAACACTATGGTAAATATGATATGTGGCATGTAAGGTTTTGGGTTTTAGAAGACATGATATGGAACTGACAATAAGGAAGGAATTAATGAGGTTCCTTAGGAACCAGAAGCTTCCCCGATAAGATACCCATGCATTCACTCTCCCTCCTTTTGCATTTTTACATTCAACTAGTTTTTTGGGTCTTGTTGGGAAACTCTGCATAGAGGTTTTGTTGGAAATATTTATAGAAATCCACTTTTAGTTTATGCATCTAAATATGAAGCTATTTTTTATGACATATTTCTATTTAAATCTCCTTCTATAATTTTTATGGGATTATTGGGAGCAATCAATTTTTGGGCATATTTCAAAGGAAGATTAATGAAAACCAAGGTAGATGCAGGCACAGGTTCTCTCTCTCTAGTTATGTGTTATTTTTAACATGAAATAATAGGAATACATTTTTGGTTTTTTGATTTGATTTTCAAATCAAGAAATAGATGAATTTGTTTATTGAAATCTATTTCTTCACTTTCTAGGTTAACAAAAAAATATGGAAAGGATATTTTCATTTATTATATTTCTTTAGAGCTTATTGTTAAACATATTTTTGGGAAAAAAATCCTTAAATTTTCTCTATTTTAAATATGGAACTTTTTTCATGAAGTCTAGAAAGGAAAATAAGGATTAATTTGTAAATAGAAGTGGGTTTTGTTTGTAAATGCAATATTTGTATTTTCAGTAGATTTGGTGTATTGGGTTTGTTTTATAATAAAATATGGAGCTTAATAAAATTTGGATCATTATTAATACATCAAATTACTTATGATCTTTGTTATTATCTTCTTTTCAGTAAATTAATTTTGGTTTTGACATTAAAAATTGGGAAAATATAGAAGGAAGGAATGATTATGAACTAGGTAAATGATTATTTACCGGTTCTTGAACTATATGCATGTGGGTTTGTTCTATATTTATGATCTAGGATCGATTTCAAATATAGGGTATAGTTTAATTTGCAAGTTGTATATAGCACATTCCAAACTCACCATTATAGATGGGTTTCATCTTGTTATTTTGTTAGCTCTTAATGAGCTATGCCATTGTTATTGTGGTTTTCTCCCTCCTTTGGGTTTTGCAAGTAGTACTTCAATCTTAGTGGGTTTTACTTTTTGTGATTCTAGCTCATTATGAGATTTATTGTTATGGTTTGATTTAAAGTTATCTATAATATGATATCTCTCTCTTTCTCAAAAAAATATTTTGAATATGTTATCATTATGATTACTGAGATACAAATGGTCTTGTTCATTGGCTGGTTTCATATCTTTAATGTTTACTCTATTTCACTTGTTAAAGCTCATAATGAGCATGGTTGTCATTAATATTTCAATGCATGTTCACTTTTGATTGATATGAGAAGGTTGATAAATAATATGAAGATTTTTGAAGGATTATGAGGATTCTAAATAGTTTTTTTATCTCTGACTTGTTGTGTGAAGTATCAAATTAAAATTGTGGTTTTAAAAAATGTAGTATCTTTCTTTCATTAAAATAAATGATCTTTTTTGTGTGGAAAGTAGAGTTGTAAAGTAAGAAGGATTTTTCATTACTGAAATGAATTTATGTTTTAAATGAACATGATTAGTTGCTATGAAAATGGAATTATAGGCACTATGTTTAATTGATTGTTGTCAACAATGATGTTGATTACTTGTATTTGTATGAATAAATGAAACAAGACAAGACATATAGGATAATTTTTGTTGTTACATTTATTGGAGGGTTAATATAACTTGACATATTCAAGATGTCCTCTTCTTTTATTACCTATTTTGTGATAAGAAAATAAGTGAAATTTCAAATGTTGTGTTAGATAAATTCTTTATCTTGTTTTTAGATGATTGTGTAAAATATTTCTTATGTTGATTATAATTAGGACAGTGAACAATAATGTTTGAGTATAATTAGGAAGTGACATTATTGTCAGTTTATAAGATATTTATATTATTATAAACTAGGAAGTTTATTGCTTTAAAATAAGTTAGCTTAACTTATTCTATTATTTCATTTAATTACAACAAGGAATATGAGTTTGTGAACTCATGTTAGTTCTTTGAACTGAACCATATTTAGATTGTATCTCTCCTACTATTGTAAGAAAGGATGACACTCTTGAGGTGATTATTTGGGTTATTAAAATTGATTTACGTCATGTGATATTTGTTATAAATCTGAAAATGATTGTTGTAATTATTTGATAAATGTGTAAGGAATTCCTTAGTATGGTGTAGAGGAATTTTTCCCATTCTATTATTATTATGTTTGTATATCATTATTAATAAAGTTTAAGGATTATTTTTATTTAAAAATAGATTATGATATGGTTATTTTTTGAATTATCTTGTTGGATATGCAATAAATATATAATGTTTATACGACTGAGTATAAATAAAGATGATTAATATTATGTCATATAATTATTTCTGATTTATTTGATTCATTTGAAATGATAACATATGTGAATGACGACACAGAACGATAAAGAAAATAATATAATGAAATGAGGAAAATTTATCATTGTATCTTATGGAATTAAACACACTATTCATGATAATTAATAAATTTATGAGATTCAGGACTATCCTCAATGAGTAAAGTAACAGAACAACTCAATGTGGAACATGATTATTTAACCTATACTTAACTATGAATACTACATTGTGGTAGTTCGATAAGAGGGACTAATGAAAGATAGTAACTCATTGAGCTACTATAACCCTCTTTCAAGAATATAATATTGTATATAAACAAATTATAATGTTTCATAACGATGAACTTATTTACTTCATCTTTTATTGATAAATTAAAGTGTAAATCAAGCATAGGTGTTATTTCCCATAATCTTCTTGATATTATCATACATTTCCTAACTTAGGATGGCTACGAGAAGGGTAGTGAGGATGTAGTGATGAAAATCATTACATGGTCACTATCTTTCCCATAGGGATCCTAACGTGGAACTGATTTGATCCTTTTTATTAGTAGGGTGAGTCAAGGATTCTACTTCTTCAAAACTAAAATTAAATATCTTAAAAAATGAAATGAAATCCAAATAATTGTGTAGAGATGGTTGTGCGGTGATGGAAGACTAGTTTCATTGTATTGTGCTTGGTCACAATAGTAAGATTTTAATGCAACACTTAAACCTTTGGAAAAAGTAATTTAACTATCTGATTACATTTTTTGCTCACTATTCCCATAGCTTATTGTGTCTCATACTGGATGGAATACAACTAGTATGTTTTCTAGGTACACACTTAGGTTATGAACTTAGTTCTCATAACCTATAAATGGTTTTATGAAAAGTATACATAATATGCACGCTCAGTTAGAGTGACTTATGGGAGATCGAGATGATCTAGTAGAACCTTATAGTTACACATGGTTATCATTTTTTTATCAAATGGATTATGAACATTTAATTATGCTAGGTTACTTATATGCAAGTTGAAATCATTGAAGGCATGAATTGTACTTAAAGGGTTTGTTGTAAGAAAATACCTTAATTTGGATGAATCATAATATAGGTGTTATATAATTTAACGGTTTCAAGTTTGGGATTAGTTCAAAAAACAATTGAGGCCTAACTCATCCCTAGCTCACTGAGATGGGAACTGAGCTGAATAATTTCAGCTCTATGTTTGTTTCTTACTATCCACCATGTTCTTACCTTGCATCCATGTTTCAGCCTCTCCTAAACATTGTCCATCACACTGAATCCCGCTTGCTCCTCATTGAAATTAATCTGGATTTACCCCTCTATGATCAAACTCCACCTCTACTCATGGTATCTTAGCTCACCATTACTCTGGAATCCGTAGTTTCTAACTCTTAGCCCACCTCAACCACTATCGAGCTATGCTAACTCATTAATCCTACTGTTGGACCTTGAATTTGTGATAAGGTTTCATGAGCTCGAGCTTATCCTTTCATTTTTACATCCAACTTTTTAATTCTCTTTCTCCCTTGTCTTCCACTATAATCCCCACATCCTATCTTTGTAAATCCTTGGCCATTTTCCCTAATTTTCTTGTTTTACTGAGCACCTCGAAAGTGGTTTGTCATCTTCACCTTTTTTACACCTAGCCATATATTCAACTCAGCCATTCTATGGATTTCTCACTGAACTCCACACTATGATCGAGCCATTTATCCAGAGTCTTCATTGAGCCAACCATCCCTACATCAAGTATCCCACCGATTCTTTCTCATCACGGCCAGTTTCAAAGTGATCCCAACATGCTCACCATGTGGTCCTTAGAACTCATTTAGTACATTGGAATCTCTACATGGATAGTTCAATGAACTTGGAGCTTGACATTCAACTTGACGCCGAATCACCAGGACACTTTCCCCGATAACATGTCCACCACTTAGCCCAAATTTTAGTCAACTTAGCTCATGCATCCACCTCGCACCTTAGTGTCAACTTGGTCCCTACAAATACCTCAAATCCCCACTACACCACCCAGCTCATGTACCCTGTAGCCAGCTTGGTCCCTTCTAACTTATCTCACCAGCTAACTCATCGAGATGAGTTGGCCAACCCTCCTCCAAAAAAGGTATAAAAAACCCTTTTTTACTTTTGTTTTTAAATCTGGGTTAATTAATTTTAATTAATCCTAAAGAAAACATTAAATTTTAAGGAAAAAAATATCTATTTTGGCCTTAAAATAAGGTTATTAGGAATTTTTTGGGTCATTTTTTCCAACTATGTCATTATAATCGTGATCTTCTTTTCTCGTCATCTCATGACCACATCTACCATAGCCTTATAGTAAGGAATCCCCCTTATGCAATGTGAGACACTTTTTCTCACACTGAATTTTTTTTTCCCCTTTTGTGCTTATTTACGGTGTTTTTCCTCTGCTTATAACTAAAAATTACTATGACCTCCACTCTTGTGTGATTTTTACCTACTGCAAGGTGAGTGGTCAACAATTTCATGTCACATGAACACACCTTATTATAACCAACACACTATTTATAAAGTTCCAAAAATATGAGGGTTATAATTGTTTTGGGGTTTTGTAATCACATACAGATGCATTCTCAGTTGAGTCTAGCATCTTGTACGCTTATGTGTGTTCTTTCACTCTTCTTTTCTTACATTCTAGATTCATTTAACCTGATTTTGATGTCCATTTGAACATGTTTTTCTTTGTAACTCTTTGTAATTTTTATGGATGAATATTGGAGAATGTTCTTCTCGAACCTATGCTTCATAGGACCAATACTACATCATAGCCTCCACCTCTTATTCTTAGTAGGGATAACTATGTACTATGGTGTTTGAGTATAGAATGTTTTCTTATTCATAATGACCTTTATCTCTACTTATGTAGACAAGTACCTTCCCATGTGATCCTGATCAATGTGAATACTAGCTTGACACTTATATCATGGTAGTTGGCCATTTGTTGAGATACATTTTTAGGTGTCTCCACCATCATGTAGCACACATGGATTTTCCTCGCACTATTTGGAGCATTCTTTAGCCCTTATTTAGAGACCCTTCAGATAATGTCATTGTTGTTTGTTCTTCTAATATAATTGTTTCCTCTCCACTTCATGTGATGATATTATTACTAACATAAACTTGATTGTTCCTATTATTGATGATGAGGTTTGTTCCTCTAGTTCTAATGACCAGAGTGTTGATGAGGATATATCTCCTCCCTATCCCATCCACCTTTCAGAGAATGTTAATCCCCCTCTTTACCCATCAAACATGTCTTGTTCCCAACCTCATAATCTCATAGCATGTGACCCCATTCCATATCTAGTATATGAGGATTTTTCCAATCCTCTTAATTCTTGTGTTGATGATTTATATGTATTAGACATTGCTCTTTTATTTTTGAAGCAACCCTTTTGGGAAAAATATGTACCAGACCTTAGTTGTAGCTTCACAGTGCCTACTTGTGTTAAATTACATGATTTTCTCTTCCTTCTAGAGGTTTTTCACAAGATTCCTTCATCTTCTTTTTTAGGAGTGCCCCTTCTGGGACTTTCATCAATTCCACTATTTCAAAGACCTTGACTAATCCACCTATACTTTTGGATCCTCTTTCTACAGTTGTGGGGGTTGTTGTGCCTTTACCTCATATGGATATTCTTTTGGTGAATGATACATTCCCATACTCTGTAATTTTTACTTCCATGGTATTACCTTCATTTTTTGAGAACCTATTTTATAGACATATGTCACATTTTAGTGGGCTAGCTTAAGATATTTTCATACTGTTACCTTCAGTTTCCTTAACAGAGTGGGTGGACCTTCACTGCACCATTTATGTTCTTCATAAGGAAAGAAACATTTTTTGATTTGGATGGAACTTATTCATTCTACAGGGAAAATACCACATAATTGACACTCGCCTTGGAGTCTTCATAGAGTTGCAAACTTTAGATCAAGTTCTAGGATTTGTTACTAAACCCTTCATTAAATCTAAGTATCCTTACATTTTCTCTCATCTTGGGTGAGGTCCACTGTGTCTTTACATCTTCTTCCATATATCTAGTTTCTTTATTCTCTTCTTCTATTATTCTTATACAAATATTGTAGTTTATACATGGGTACCTCATCAGGCCTTTAGTTACCGGGACCCTTTTGACACATATTTCTTATGTTTTTTAGGGGAGTCTTCTATATATTATAAGTGGATTTTTTTCCCACATGGTTTTCCTCCATTAATTGATATCCTTATTGTACATGGGTACCCCATTAGGCATAGTTTTTTAGACCCATTTATTTTTTTTGAATTGTCATGCCTCATCCTAAGTTACGATAAAGGGGATTTTGGTGTGAGGAATTTCATATACCTCATCTTAGGTTAGTAAGTCATCTCACTTAAGTGATATAACAGGTTATAGGTGTCTTTAAGAGCTATGATAGATTTTTTATAGAATCTATCATACACGTTAGTGTTTCATACATGAGTTACATTCCATTTATGGAATGTAACTCATTTCCCCTTGTGGAGGTATGATGGGTCTTGCATTGGGAGTTATGTAATACTCTTATTTATAACTTCTTTAATGATCTGTGAGAATGAGAATACCTTTTATTACATATGAAATTTCATGGTGGTTGAATGTTTTCATACTACTTTGAGATACGTCATGGTTCCATTGGAGTGTAACTTGATTGATTTGCATGACATCTCACTTGATCCTTGTTATTAAATTCTCTCATATGAACAAAGAAATAACATCCTAAAAAAATTTCTTATTATAATATTTTCAGGGTCTAAACTTATCTTATTCCATTCAGCCTTTATATCTCTATCTTCACTATAGGGTTCTTGTGTCACACCTAAACATGTAAAATAACACCTAACTACTTACAAATTTCTCAAGAATACATTGGATGAAACAAATAATGTATATACTTGAGTAGGACTGACCTCAATGGTCATCCAAATGTGATTTTCATAGAGTGTTGCACTACTTTTAGACTATATATAGTTATAATGCATGTTTTATTGAATTGTGTTCCTTGAAGCTAGGTTTACCTTATGATATTTGAACCAAGATAGATAGATATAAAAAATTTCCCCCCAAGATGAATGTGCAAGATGGAATTCAGAAATAACCCCTCCTATGTAGTGAATAATGTATCCCAAATGAAGTCCTTAAATGTTGTTCTTTACCCAAGCAGTAGATAGTAATAGCCCAAATTTCCCAACCCCCTAATAATAATAAGTCATGTGGCTTTTCAAATTTGAGAAAATGAGGGGAAAGGACAAGAAACCAAAGGGGTAAGTAGTGCCTAGGTGATCTTATACCTAATGGGTGGTACTGTTTAGGATGTTCAAAGGATATAACAGAAAAGATAGAGTTGGGTCACATAGTATCCAATGTCCAAAATTAAAGTGATAATTCCATAAAAGTAAATAATATAAGTATGAATAGGATAAATTAATGTAAAATAAAAATATTCATTGTTAATGCCCAATTTTCTATCACAGGAATCATGCATATAATGACATACTTAGAGGTGTGATTTAAATATGAAGTATGTGATTTTTGTCTACATTTTCCCCCACTTTATATCGGTAAATGAATATATAGCATCATAAAGTACATAAGAAGAGTTTATGTTACAGAGAGTGTTGGTCCCCAAAATATTAGCTGAAGAAGGCACGTGGGCACGTGGGACCTAGTTGAAGAAGGACATGTGGGGTAGAAGGCGTGTAGGGAAGGTTTCTAGCAGGGTTTTTGTAGAACACACGATGCTCGTGCAAGGAAAGATAGGTTTTGGGGACTTATCTATATTCGGTGTCCCAAGAAGCACATGAGAAAAGCGTGACCCTTTTAGCATGCAGAGTGGATAAGGTGTCAATCTAGTGATTGAGTGATCAAAAAGGGAATATTTCATGCATGTGATGGAAGGTTCCAAAAGAACATCATTAGAAAGAGTGGAGAGATAAGATCAAACAAGGAATGCTCCATTGGAGGACCACTTGGACACTTGGCAGCTGATTTTTTACCTCATAAGGCATGGTGGTGAAGGAAGAAGGGCTATATATTAAGGGGCACAGATAGTAGAAGGGGGTGCTAACAGAAGATATGTAGAGAGAACAATGCACTGGAAAAGAGGTGAAGCTCTGTAAAAATACCATAAAGGATTCTATGGGTTGGGATTAGGAAAATATAGGAGTGATTACATATTTAGAGGGATGGGTTTGTATTCATATTTGCAATGTGAAGGACATAATGTAGTTCTAATGCGCAACTTTTCTCTACATAGTTACATGGGTATTTTATGGCCTTAAGGAGTGTAATCTAGTTACTAGACTCATCAATATGAACATAAGACTCTATTTTGAATCATATATGTGTTTATGAGTATAATCCTTATTTATTTCCTTTATGTATGAACCATTTCTATATGTTGTTGGTTATTTCTTTTCTATGGATGCATTGGTGTGATAACTCATCCTAGGTTCTCATAATGTTGCACGGTTCTTTTGTATTATTTTTCACTTGATTATCTATCATAAGATGATGTATTCTCACAAGAATCACATAAAGGAGAGGCTCAGTTCCCGTGTGTGCCTTGGGTGAGCTCCCAGTGCCCACTAGGTGATAGGCCAACGTGTATGGAATTTTACTGTTAATCTAATGGTATAAAAATGACACATCTTGGTTCCATTATTGGGACCTCTGTTTGAAGTTGTTATGAGAAATGGAATACATATTTTTCCCTATAATGTGTGATGATAGAACGTATAATCTTGGAAAGTGTTAAAACATGGTTCAAGAGCATGGAGGATGAGTTTTCTCAAAGATTTAGCATTGGACCTGATTTTGATGTGCGTAGATGGGTAGAAGAGAACTTATACCATGAGTTATATGAAACATTCTTCTATTGTTTTCTAATAGAACTATATGAATGACTATTAACATATGCATCTATATTGAGCTGGTACTATAGACCATGCATATGGACCCAAGATGACTATCAAAGGCTACAGGATGCATATCTAACTTGGATGCGTGTTGTTGATCACTAGTGGAAAGGAGTGCTAACCAATTATACTCTAGAATACACCATTTCCACGTATTCTTGCCCAGAAGTTACCGATTTTGAGTTTCTGAGGGAGACCAGAGGATCAGTTTTGCATGATATTCCTTTGGCTATGAAGATATTTTTCATTACCTTAAGCTTAGAGGCATTTCCCATGCCAAACTAAGCACCTCTAAGCACTGGGAGAGGAAGCTAGGGTGGAGGAAGATGGAAGACATTGCAGATGAGAAGGAAAGGGAGGGGAGATGACTCAAGTATAGCAAAGCTCATGAAAGGGAGATGAATAGAAAACATGAGGTTATAAGTGTGATGGATCTATGGAGGAAGACATCATGGGAAGGAGTTGAGGTTCACATAGAGGATGTGGAAAATGAGTAGTGTGTGCTACCCCATCTTGGAAAGCACAGGAGAGAATCCCCTTTAGCTTTTGAGGATATTTCATCACATGGAGAAGGGAGAGCTGTCGATATGCATTTGAACCCACCTAATGACAAACCCTTGGTGCTTGGTTTTCCAGATCAAGGGAGAAGTATTATTAACCCAATTGGTATCGGTAGGAGTAACCGATCTACACGTAGGAGATATAATTTCTCATTTGGAACATCCATAGATGCGTAATCCATTTTGGTATTTGGAGGAATGTTTATATAAGGTGTAAGTACATAAGGTTTTAGTATCGTGTCTAGGAGTGATATAGGACACACAACTGGAAGAGGGAAAATATCACAAACCATCGATGCATAGTTCATTGGGACATTGGGAACACTAGGCGTGACACTTCAGGCCATTTACCGGTTGCAAGAGGTGGATCTAGTGGTATATGGGCTAGAGAACCTGATGGATCTAATGGATCTAGAGGATCTAGTGGGTTAGGAGGAACAAGACCTAATGGATCTAGTGGATCTGGTGGAGGAGGAAACACTTGAGGAAACCAAGGTTCTAGATCAAGAGGACAAGGGCCTTAGTCATCTCCACAAGTATTTGTTGAGATGTCTTTGCACTTACTAGATTACAAGGGTATTGAAGATGCTACAGAGCATGTGTAAAAGTATGAATTACTATGGTGTGTGAAATGGATCACTACCCTGGAGCAGAAGGAAAGTCAGTTTGCAATGATGTTACAAAGACGCACACATAGTTAGTATCAGAAATATGACCCTCATCAAATGGTGGTAGACTACACCACATTGAAGAATTCCTTACTAGTAGAGTTCCATATCCTTGAGTTTTAGAAAAAGAGAATCAACACCCTGAAGGATATCTATGAAGGAATCGAAGAGAGTGTGTGGGAGTATGATGCGTGTTTCAAGACTCTCCTTTCAAAACTATCCTATGAAATTCATCCTTCTAAACATGCTCAATGGTTTTTTGGAGGATTGATAACACCCTTTCAGAGGGCTCTATCGCACAATAATTTCATAGACCCTTGCAAGGTGTTGGAAGCTACCCTATGCGTTGAGGCTGTTGGGAGAGTTGATACTAGTGTTAGTCCCTTTTTGGAGGCTCAAATTGTTGTAATGGCCAATTAGTTGGAGAAGTTGTCTGCAAACTCAGTGCATGAGGTTCGTAGTGGGATTTGGTGTACATACAATGAGGTGGAAAGTCATGTAAAGGATATTTTACCTCAAAAGTTGGTACGTGTCATAGCAATATACTATAAAATTTTCCATGGGGATCATGATGCAAGTAGGTTACCTCTACTAAATTACACAATCCACATGAATGTTTCTTACTATTACAATATTTTTACCTCTATGACTCATGATACCAAGGATTACAGACTGATTGATCAGATCCATGATGTTATTGATCTTGGTGTGCACTAGACTAGTCTTACAAGTAGTTCCAAGGATGATAATCATCATTATGAAGGGTGTGCATATTAAGGGGTATGTGGGAGAGGTTTTCTTGGAGGATTTTGTGTCACAGTTACCATGGTAGAGGAAAAAGTGAGTTCCTTCAAGGAACCTATTATAATTGTGGATCTATAGAGAATTACAAACGTGAGTGTCCTGATCTGTTACAATGCTCATGGTGCAGGAAGAAACATAAGTACAAGTAGTGTTCAGATCTTATGAGCATATGAACTAAAAGAACCAGAAATATAAAGGTGCTCGAATGGTAAGTATTATCCAAAATTCACCCCCCTAGGGTAAATTTGATAACATGCATCAGGATGTCCAAATTCCAAGAAAATGGACTGATTCAGAGCAAAATCAGGTTTCTAGGGTCCCTTCAGGAATCTTTCTGAACTCCCCAGGCCGAAGAAGGAGGGAGCAAGCTTTGAGAAAGTGCGGAGAAGGTTGCAGAAAGCAAGTAGTTTGGGCCAGTAAAAATTGTGAAAATCGGCTAAGTCCTGGTCCAGCACAATTCGGGACGAGTGGGACAAAGGTACGCGAACCGCCCGAACCGGCCGAAATGAGTCTAGGCGGCCCACAAAGCAAATGGGACAAGTGGGACAGAAGTACACGGCGGGCGCGAAAAGCCGATCCAGCCGAGGAGAAAAATTGGCTAACTGCTGAAGAGGGTAGCATTCGGGACGAGTGGAACAAATGGACGCGTAATGCCCGAACCGGCCGGATCGCGCGAAATCAGTACAAGGAGCCCAAAAGCAATTGGGACGCGCGGGCCAGAAATACGCGAACCGCCCGAACCGGCCGAAAAGAGTCAAATCAGTTTGAATCAAAATGGGACAGGCGGGCCACAAATACCCGAATCGGCTGAAATTGTCCCAAAAGGTCCAAAATTAAATGGGACATCCGGGACAAATGGAGGCGAGGTACGTGTAGGAGCCGAATCAGCCGAGGACCAATCAGAATCTGCCACGTGTCCTCATAAGAGAAAAGTCAAAAGTCAATGGGCGAGTTTTCGAGCACCGATCCGAACCAATGGGATAGTGCCACGTGTCCCAGCTAGGGCCCACAAGGAAAATTCAAAAGACAGCCTGCCGAAAAGCAGAAGAGAGAGAATTATTCAGTGAATCAGAGCATGCCACGTGGCATCCAAGTGGCAGTGCGCGGGAAAATATTTCAAAATCCGTTTTCACCTGTTCCGTGCCCTAAATCTTCAGATCGACATATCTTTCGATCCAGAGCTCGGATTTGCACGTTTTTGATATCAACGGAAAGCTTATGAGATTCTCTACACGTTTCCAAGGTCAATCTTGCATTTTGGTTCAGTTTGGAGGATGAAAATTGAGAAACGCGTCTGGCACGAAATAACAAGCAGAGGTAATGCTTCAACAACCACTTTAATGCAGCAAACAACCCGACGCTTCTGTTAGACAAACCGCCGCTTTGCCAGAAACCGCCGCTTCTGCCATGATGGACGAATTAAATGCAACCTAGAGGTGGTTGGGGCAGATTTCGAATTCCTCTCTCTTTGCTCTCCCATTCTTCCTATAAATTGTAAGGAGGGGTTTCTTTCTAAGGGGGAACATTTCCGCTTTGCACCCTCCCTTCTCTCCTGTTCATAAGAAGATTTGTGGAGTTTTCAAACCTCCCATATAGACTGTAACACCGTTTTTTGCCTTTTAGCCATTGCAATGTATTGAATCTATCCTTGAGCAATATATATATGTGTCTGTGGTTACTTCTAAACCCTCTTACATATCTATTACTGTCATTCTTGATCTTTCATTGCATTTTTGCTATCTGTGCATGATGTTGTGTTACATCTACATGATCTGTGTTAAATTTGGCAAAGCATATGTTCTTCATTCCTTGGTGCATCACCTCTATTAGCTTAGATTTATTTTATGCATCTTCTTACCTTGTCTCCTTGGCAAATTAGATTAGATTTTGAGGAAAACCCTCTGCATATTTCGTATGCACCTGAACAGAGGAATAGGAACCAGCCTCTCTCTGGAGATTCCTTTCTCACTCTTCAAGTCCCACACTTGGAGAAAGGATTCAATGTTATACAATCACACTGGATATTAATATGATCAACCTAGGAATTTGATCAATACCCAGGGGTGCTGTGATTTTGCACTAACAGTTTTGGCACGCCCGGTGGGACCAGAGGTTTCATTTTTTATTGCAGCAAGGTTGATGTGCATCTGCTGCAGTTTTCTTTCTTGAAAAGAGCTATTATTTGCATATCTGGCGACTCCAAGGGGAGGAATCAACTGGTTCCAGCAGTCAGGCCTAAAAGCTTATGAGAAGAATCACAAGGTCAAGAGCTGGAGAAGAGGAAGTGCTGTTTGAATACCTACAACTATCTCCAAGAAGAAGGAAAAGAGGAAGAAGGATTCAAAGGTCTCCATCTCCACCAAACAGAACTCTTTCAACTCCTCCACCTGAGCAGCCTTTCTTTCAGTATACAAGGGTTTTAAGACCAATTCAGAATGGCACAACCAGTGAACCCCTATGTCAACTTCACAGGCAGCAGCCCACTTGCTCTCAATGCACAAAATCCAATCCCAGTAGCAGCACTAAAGAACATTCCATACTTTACTGGAGAAAATCAGACCACTCCTGGCGATCATGTCAAGGACATTGCTAACATTTGTGCAATCCATGAGATTAACGAGATGCAAATAGCTGTCAAATTGCTGGCGTCTTCATTCAAGGGGAAAGCATTGCAATGGTTTAGGAGCCTTGAAGCTGCTTCTATCACGAACTAGAATCAGCTGTGTATTGCACTTCATAATCAATTCGGAGAGAAGGGAGACAACTTGTCTCTTTTGGAGCAGCTGACAACCATCAAGAGAGATTCCAATGAGCAGCTAACTGATTTCAACTTCAGATTTCAAAGATCTTGGGATAGAATTCCAGTAGCAGTCAGACCAACAGTAGAAGGTGCTTTTCTATACTACCTTAAAGCTTTAAATTCTGATATTTCTATGTTGATTCAATCCATGGGAGGCACAACTATCCCTGCTGCTTATAGTATTGCCATTAGAGCTGAAAATTGTCTGATTCAAGCTGGCAAGCTAGCTCCTAGGCCTCCAATGCCATTATATCCAAGTTTAGAAAGCCCAAGTACTAGTCAGGCACCTGTCTTAGCTCCTTCTCCCACTCCTAGAAATCAGAGTTCAAATGAAGCTTCCACTTCATCTCCAAGTGCCCCAAATGAGCTTCAAGAAGTCATGAAGCAACTGCAAAATTTAGGTAATGAGCTGGTCACACTCAAGAGGCAGCAAGCTCAAAGTTTTAGACCTTCGTATCAGCCTCAAGCTCAACCGAATAGGCAGCCATATCAGCCTCAAAGACCACCTAATCCAGCCACAAATATGAATCAAACAAGGCCTCCTGCCAATAAACCATTCCAGCCCTATAATCCAAATGCCATATCTGCCTCTAAGGCATTAGTACCAGCACAAAACAACATTGCCCAGGAGTATGATTGGTGTTTTCCATGTAATGAACCCCATAATCAATCCATGTGCTATAATGGTGCTTTAACCCAAGCTTTAATGGTAACAAATGCTGGTGTGGAGGGTGAGAGTAGTCAAAAAAACAGCCAACAACAAGAAACATTCCAACAGCAATCAGCCCCAAATGATACCACATTGGTAAATTGGCAAGCAGAGGATTTCTGTGGCATGAATCAGGCAGTTTCTCAAGGTGTCGCTGCCAACACAAGGTCAAAAAGGAGAAATTTGGGTGAAGAACAGCCGTTAGCCCCAGCCAATCCACAACCTTCCACAGCTCCACAAATGATTGGCAAGAAAAACCCAGTTTTCAATGCACAAGGGCAGCCAAGAACAGCCCCTTGGCCAAACCAAATGCCAGCTATTGCTGCCCATATTCAAGGAGCAAATGTGCAAATCAAGGGACAGCAGAGAGATCCTTCATCACCATTCAGTATCATTGATCAGATGAAGAAAACAAACGTCAATATATCTATGTGGGAATCCCTATCCATCCCAGGCAAAAGAGATCTGCTGCAAGCTGCTATGAAGGACTGGCCAACTTTGAATTAGCAGGTTCAGAGGCAAGACAAAGTGCTTACAAATGTTGCCTAGCCTGAAGGAAATCATGGAGCACAACAAGGTAAAATGTTGAAGCCCCCCCCCCTTTTTATGTTTCGTTAATCATTGGAAATCAGCTAGTGCATAATTGCATGATAGACTCCGGGGCAAGTAGCTCAGTAATGCCTAAACAGATAGCTGATCAGCTAGGGCTCCAATATGAAATAACATCTAAGGGAGTAGTGCAGCTGGATGGGACAGCAATAGCAACAGTTGGAGTGATTAGAAATTTGAGTCTTACCTTGCATGCATGTCCAAATGTTGTTGTCTTACAAGATATATCAGTCATAGACCTTCCACCACTCTTTGCCCTCTGTTTGTCAAGGGATTTTACTGCCAAGATTGGGGGATATTTGTCTGTTGATTGGTCACACATGTTGTTCAGAATGAGGTATGGAACTAAAGCTACAATTAGGTCAGAACCTATTACAGACTTCCACATTGAGCCCTATACTCCAAGTCATATTAATACCAACTGCTCAGCATTTGATCAAGAAGATCACCTTGGCACTGATGAAGCTGACACTAAGGTTGGAAGTATCCCAGATTTGACTCTTGATGAATGGGCAAATAAGGTGCATGCTTTTGATCCTTATCAAGAAGTAGAAGAATCTGAGCTAGGGGTCTATTGTATACACGAAGAAAGTGAACCTATTCCTAACATCACCAAGCCAAGCCATAAGGATGACAATGAGGTATGGCAACTGTTTTTTGATGGATCAAGGAGTAGACAAGGCGCAGGAGGTGGAGCCATGCTTATTTCACCTCAAGGAGTAAAGTATTATTCAGCTTTTAGATTTCAATTTGCATGCTCCAATAACACTGCTGAATATGAAGCCTTGGTGCAAGGGATTTATTGGGCAATAAAGAGAAAAATAAATAACTTGCAAGTGTTTGGGGATAGTGAGCTAATTGTAAATCAGGTCAAGGGACAGCATGTTACCAAAAATGATCTACTTAGATGCTACAAGAACAGGGTGTGGGACCTCATGGAAGATTTTGAGGGTTTCGGCATCAAGGCCATTCCCAGAAAAGAGAATCAAGCTACTGACAGGCTTTGCAGCAGTAGGGGAAGCCTTTGACATTGTAGAAAACATTCAACAAGACAAGGTATAGCCAAACATCCACGTGATTGTGAGGCCTTCAGTGCCGGATAACGATGTCAATTGGAAAGTATTTGAGAATGACCAGCAAATCATCCACTTCTTGCAAGAAGAAGCTGAGTTCTCAGCTAAGAATCAAGAGAAGTTGAAACAGCAATATGGTGACCAGGTGATATAGCTGAGAACTGACAAGCTGCCCAAGGGACTTGTCACCTTAGAATCCATTTTTGACCCCAATGATCAGTTTAGAAAGGAGAAAGCAAATATTCAGGTCAAGAGGGAAGATTCGGTATCCATCTTAGTGAAAGAGAACAAGCCATTGCAATTTGGAAAAATGACAACTGAGCAAGAGAGATATGAGTTCATACAGCTTTGTCAAGAATTCCCTGACGTGTTTGCTTGGAGCTATGAAGACTTGAAGGGCTTCAATCCTAACTTAGCTCAGCACACCATCGAGTTGGATCCAAATACTAAGCCTGTCAGGCAGAAACAGAGACCAGTCAATCCACACATGGAGCCTCTCATGAGGAAAGAATTGGACAAGCTGATTGAGTCAGCAATTATATTCCCAATCAAACATTCTAGTTGGGTTGCCAACTTAGTTCCAGTCAGAAAGAAAAGTGGAGAGATCAGGCTATGTGTTGACTTCAGAGATTTGAATAGAGCCTCTCTCAAGGACCATTATCCACTCCCCTCCATGGAGCAAATATTGCAGGTTGTAGCTGGGTCAGAAAGGTTTTCCCTGCTTGATGGATACTCAGGCTTCAATCAAATTATGGTAAAGGAGGAAGACCAGTTCAAGACAGCCTTCACAACCAAATGGGGCACATATGCCTACAAGAAGATGCCATTTGGACTGGCGAACGCCAGAGCAACATTCCAACGAGCTATGGATATGGCATTCAAAGGCTTGATCAACAAGATAGTACTGATATACTTAGATGATATTACTGTCTTCTCAAAGAATGCTACAGGCCATCTCTTTCACGTAAGGCAAGTGTTTCAGAGGTGTAGAAAGTTTGGAGTGTCTTTAAATCCTAAGAAGTGCATCTTTCTTGCACATGAAGGGAAACTTCTTGGCCATATTGTCTCCAAGGAAGGATTAGCAATTGATCCAGAAAGGGTTGAAGCCATAAGAGCTCTGCCACTGCCAAGTCACAAAAAGGCTCTTCAAAGTTTCCTGGGAAGGATAAACTTTGTTCGGAGGTTTGTCCCAAATTTTGCAGCCTTTGTCAAGCCCTTCACCAAAATGTTAAGAAAAAACATGGCTTTCAAATGGACGGCAGAAGGCAAGGAGAGTTTTGAAGCAATCAAAGAAGCCATCTCCCAGGCACCCACTCTCATCAACCCGGACTTTTCCAAGGATTTCATCCTCTATGCATTTGGGGGTGATGACACTATTTCTGCCATTTTGGTGCAATAGAATAAAGATAATGATGAATAGCCAATTGCCTTCTTTAGCCAAAGCCTAAATGACTGTGAATTGAGGTACTCTTTTATTGAAAAACATGTGCTTGCAGTAGTCAGGAGCTTGAAGAAGTTCAAGCATTTAATCTCAAACAACAAGGTCCAGTTGCTGGTCTCACATGCTGGGGTTAAGGACTTCCTCCTCAACAAGGATTTGAATGAGAAAAGGGCAGGATGGATCACCCGTGTCATGGAGTATGACATTGAGATCAAGATCACCAAGTTGGTAAGAGGCAAGGGTTTGTGTGAGCAGCTTGCTTCCAAACAACTAAACAACCCAGAAGATAAAGAAGACACTGTCCTGCTATTACAAGATGATCAAAAACAGGAAAATGATGATGTGTCCACTCCCTGTTGGACTCAGAATATGATACATTTCCTACAGACAGGCATGTGCCCTCTAGAAATAAGCAAAGAAAGAAGAAGACACTTCAGGTTGTAGGCTATTCCATATACCATCATTGATGGAGTTTTGTTCAAAAAGGACGTCAATGGAGTGCTGCTGAGATGCATTAACATAGGTCAGATTCAAAGGGTATTAAAGGAGTTTCATGATGGACCAGCTGGTGGCCATTTTGCACCAAGAGCGACAGCTCTGAAAATCATGAAGGCTGGTTATTATTGGCCTAAAATCTTTAGTGATTGTTATGCATGGATCAAGAAATGTAAGAATTGTGCATTCTTCACAGGAAAAGAGAGACTTGCAGCCCTCCCATTGTATCCAATCTCAGTTGACCAGCCATTCATGCAATGGGGTTTGGACTTCATTGGAATCATCAATCCCAATTCGAGCTAAGGGCACAAATGGATTTTGACAGCCACAGACTACTTCACCAGATGGACAGAAGCAGTAGCACTCAAAGAGGTGAATGAGTCTAGCATCTTGGACTTTTACGAGGGGATAACTACCAGATTTGGTGTGCCTGCTACAATAGTCTCTGATAATGCATTGGCATTCATTGGATCTAAAGTTACTGAGTGGGCCGTCAAGAATGGGATCTACCTGAGCACTTCATCAAACTATTACCCTCAAGGTAATGGCCAGGCCGAGTCTACAAACAAAAACTTGCTGAGGATCATTAGGAGGACTCTTGATGAGAATCAGAAGGCTTGGCATACCAAACTGAAATCAGCCTTATGGGCTGATAGGATAACTCCCAAAAGATCCACAGGTAATTCTCCATTTAGGCTTGTCTACGGAAGAGAGGCAGTCTTGCCCATGTCACTTGAGTTGCCAACGTTGGAACTCATGAAACAGCTGGAGTTTCTAGAGTTTGGGCCCATGGAGGTGAGATATGCATAATTGATGGAGCTGCAAGAAATCAAAGATCAGGCATTCCAAGCAATGGAAAAGGATCAGGCTTTGATCAAGAATACCTTTGATAAGAAGGCCAAAGATAGAACTTTTCAAGTAGGAGATCTAGTGTTGAAATGGGATGTGGACAGAGCAAAACCAGGAAGGCATTCAAAATTTGATGCCATTTGGAGTGGCCCATACATGGTCACAAAGTGCAAGAATAACAATGCTTTCCAATTGGCCTCATTGGATGGGGAAGAACTGTAGATTCCAGTAAATGGAATCTATCTCAAGCATTGCTTCTAGAGGGAGTTTCACTACATCTGTAAATACTAGATTAGATTTTCTTCCCTCCAAGTGCTTGTGCACATTGTTTTGCTGTAATCAGTTTTGTTTTCCCTAAGTGCCTTGGCACAGCTTACTGTCTATGGAGATGATGCATGTCTTTGCTAAAACAGGTCACATTCCATCTTTCCCTTTGCACATTCTAAGTCAGTTTGGATTCTAACATAATATTTGATGACTCCATGCCCAATGGATGGCTTCAGGAAACTAGCCTTTTCATCTAGCAGGCAGAATGATCCCACTGAGTCGCCAAATTGTTATCCAAAATTCACCTCCCCCAGGGGTAAATTTGATAACATGCATTAGGATGTCCAAATTCCAAGAAAAATGGACTGATTCAGAGCAAAATCAGGTTTCTAGGGTCCCTTCAGGAATCTTTCTAAACTCCCCAGGCCGAAGAAGGAGGGAGCAAGCCTTGAGAAAGTGCGGAGAAGGTTGCAGAAAGTAAGTAGTTTGGGCCAGTAAAAATTGTGAAAATCGGCTAAGTCCTGGTCCAGCACAAAGCAAGGAGGGACGAGTGGGACAAAGGTACGCGAACCGCCTGAACCAACCGAAATGAGTCCAGGCGACCCACAAAGCAAATAGGACAAGTGGGACAGAAGTACGCGGCGGGGCGCGAAAAGCCGATCCAGCCGAGGAGAAAAATTGGCTAATTGCTGAAGAGGGTAGCATTCGGGACGAGTGGAACAAATGGACGTGAAATGCCCGAACCAGCCAGATCGCGTGAAAATTAGTACAAGGAGCCCAAAAGCAATTGGGACGCGCGGGCCAAAAATGCGTGAACCGGCCGAACCGACCGAAAAGAGTCAAGTCAATTCGAAGCAAAGTGGGACAAGCGGGCCAAAAATGCCCGAACTGCCCAAACCGGCTGAAATTGAGCACAAAGGGCCCAAAATCAAATGGGACATCCGGGACTAATGGAGGCGAGGTACGCGTAGGAGCCGAATCAGCCGAGGACCAATCAGAAGCTGCCACATGTCCTCACAAGAGAAAAGTCAAAAAGTCAATGGGCGAGTTTTCGAGCACCGATCCGAACCAATGGGATAGTGCCACGTGTCCCAGCTAGGGCCCACAAGGAAAATTCAAAAGACAGCCCGCCGAAAAGTAGAAGAGAGAGAATTTTTCAGCGAATCAAAGCATGCCACGTTGCATCCAAGTGGCAGTGCGTGGGAAAATATTTCAAAATCCGTTTTCGCCTGTTCCGTGCCCTAAATCTTCAGATCGACATGTCTTTCGATCCAGAGCTCGGATTTGCACGTTCTTGATATCAACGGAAAGCTTGTGAGATTCTCTACACGTATCCAGGGTCAATCTTGCATTTTCGTTTAGTTTGAAAAAAGAAAATTCAGAAGACGCCTCTGGCACAAAATAATAAGCAGAGATAATGCTTCAACAACCACTTTATTACAACAGACAACCCGCTGTTTCTGTTAGGCAAACCGCCGCTTTGCCAGAACCCGCCACTTCTGCCATGATGGACGAATTAAATGTAACCTAGAGGTGGTTGGGGCAGATTTCAAATTCCTCTCTCTTTGCTCTCCCATTCTTTCTATAAATTGTAAGGAGGGGTTTCTTTCCAAGGTGGAACATTTCCGCTTTGCACCCTCCCTTCTCTCTTGTTCATAAGAAGATTTGTGGAGTTTTCAAACCTCCCATATAGACTGTAACACCGTTTTTTTTTCCTTTTGGCCATTTCAATGTATTGAATCTATCCTTGAGCAATATATATATGTGTCTGTGGTTACTTCTAAACCCTCTTACATATCTATTACTGTCATTCTTGATCTTTCATTGCATTTTTGCTATCTGTGCATGATGTTGTGTTACATCTACATGATCTGTGTTAAATTTGGCAAAGCATATGTTCTTCATTCCTTGGTGCATCACCTCTATTAGCTTAGATTTATTTTATGCATCTTCTTACCTTGTCTCCTTGGCAAATTAGATTAGATTTTGAGGAAAACCCTCTGCATATTTCGTATGCACCTGAACAGAGGAATAGGAACCAGCCTTTCTCTGGAGATTCCTTTCTCACTCTTCAATTCCCACACTTGGAGAAAGGATTCAATGTTATGCAATCACACTGGATATTAATATGATCAACCTAGACATCTGATCAATACCCAGGGGTGCTGTGATTTTGCACTAACAGTAAGCATCAAGAAAGATGATTCACATTGGATTCCAAGATTGGCGCATGAGTTAGGAATAGAACCTGCACTGGTGAAGATGCAAGTAGAGGCCGCGCACACCATGAAAATGACAAGACAAAGGACACTAGTTTCAAGAGAGGAAGTAGTACATGGAAAGTATCGAGACCCTTCTCATCATAAGGAGGTATATCAAGAGACTATGGATGTGATTTAGATTTTACAAGGGTAGATATAATGTCTAAAGGAGAAATCAAAGTAGTTGGAGCAAAGGAAGAATGTCGAGGCTCTAAAGGATGACCGAAATGAGGTCAAGGAAGTATGTAGAATGTTAAGGAAAGAGAATATTATTCCCTTTCTAGTAGAATGGATGAGGGAGAAGGTACCATGCATTAGAGAAGAGTGTGAAAGGTAGGTTTTGCATGTAAACCTTCCTCCTCACAACCTTAATTATGATACGGAGATTACCTTGAATGCATTTGTTGATGGGTGGTTTCTAAGTAATATCATCATCAACATAGGATCAGAGGTCAATGTTCTTACCTTGGATGCATGGCATCAAATGAGAAGACCCATATTACAACCATCTTTGAATGTGTTGTATATGGAAAATAAGACAAAGGAAATCCCCATTGGCATCTTGAAGGATGTAATTATCACTATTCAAGGCCAAGTTCACTAGAGACTTCGAATTCTTGGTGCTCATTGAGGCAGACAACTTTCCAACATTGATTAGGTGCCCATGGTGTTATAAGAACAATGCCGACCTACAGTTTAATAAGGGGTATATCAGCTTTGAGAATAAGGAAAAAAGGGTGATTATCCCTTTGCTAGATGGGAAGTTAGTGCCCTATACTGAGCCCTTAGGAGAATAAGTCCTCAACAGAATCTATGTGCACTCCATCAGAGATCCTGAGACAATTCATCATATGGAGGGAGTTATCCAATTTGAAGATGCTTAGTTCTTGAGTGATACCACTAGTATGGCATGTGAAAATTAGGTGCATGGGATTTAGGAGTTGATTGGGTGACATTTGAGAGGATCTGGAACAAGGGTAACAAAGGCGTGTTTGGTCAACTACTTGGGAGGAAAGAATTTTTTAATTTCCCTTGGAGGAGCATACCCTCAAATTTTCTTGCGAGAAATGGATGATCGATGGAAAAATGAGGATGAGAGAAGGGGAATGCTTAGTTATAACTTGCTCGAAACTACAGTGCAATGGTGGGCTCCACATCGGGAGAACCTCCTATAGTGGCATGAGGTAAGAATCACATTTTTTGTAAGGTTCTCCAGGAGGAACGCACCCATGGTTATTCAAGATTACCATGGGAAAGAGACAACCTGATTTCATATCCAAGCATGTGAGAAGGCCTAAATGGGAAGTGCATAAGATTTACTACCTTCTTTATGGGTACATAAGTTATATTCCACCTTACAAGGATTTACATGTGCATGGTATGTTCATTCAAATATGTGATGTCAAATGGGTAATTGGCAAGAGTTGGTGGCTGATCTCATTAAGGATTTCAAGTATATGAGTACAAAGCCATCCATGGATAAGGTGTTATAAGTAATCAAGCGCATTACAATGGGAGATAGTGCTATGATAGAGGATAGGATATTGGAGTTGTTTGGCGAGCCTTATTTGGGGATTCGCCTCAATAAATAAGAATAAGAAGTACAACTTGAGTGTGCGTGCATGGAAAAAGAAAAAGGAAAAATTGTCTATGTTGTAGATGGAGAAGAAATGGAAACTTTGGATGTTAACCATTGTGAAGGTACCCACAGAGTCATAGATGGTGATGATGAGTGAGAACGCACCTACCATGAGCCATTGAAAAAAAATAAGGTTAACATTGGGACATAGATAGAACCTAAAGAAGCTATCATTGGAGACTATTGGTCAAAAAAATAAGTTGCAAAGGTCATTAATCTATTACATGAGTTCTAGGATTTTTTCCCTTGTGGGTACCATGAACTCAAAGGTTTCCACCCTTCCTTAGGGGAGATTAAGATCAAGTTGAAGGAAGGTGCAATCCCGATTCGGAAGAGGCCTTATTGGATGAATCCAAATCTGCATGTATGGGTCAAGGAAGAGATATAAAAGATAATAGAATCAAACATTATTGAGGTTGTGGAAGAATCAGGATGGATAAACCCAATGCTCATCAGTATCAATAAGGATGGGGGATAAGAATCTGTGTTAACTACAGGGATTTGAATGTAGTATGTTTCATCTATCCTTTTCCAACCCCCTTCACTGAATAAATTTTGGAGGGAGTAGCCAGGAAGGAATTCTACTCTTTCACAGATGGGTTCTCAGGATATCACCAACTCAGGATTGTAAAGGAAGACAAGAGAAAGACAACTTTCACCACTAAATTGGGAAGTTTTTCCTACACGGTTATGACTTTTCGATTGAAGAATGAGTCTACTGTGTTCTCGTGCATCATGGTAAAAACATTTCAGGACTTCATCCATAAGTTTCTTCAAGTTTACCTAGATGAATGGAGTGTGTATGGGTTGGAGAAATACCATTGTGACAATTTGAGGCTGATGTTTGAGAGATGTCAAAAATTAAGGATATCCCTCAACATTAAGAAATGTGTCTTTGCTACTCCATTTGGAACCCTTTTAGGACACATTATATGCAAAGAGGGCTTACTAGTGGATATCGCAAATGTTATGGTTATTGTAGGATTAGGGGAGCCTACTAGTCAAAGTGCAGTGTGTAGATTCCTTGGTCATACAAGGTACTACGATAAATTCATGAAGGGATATGCCAAGATCACCACACCCTTGGAGGAATTTCTAAAACACAAGAGTGCCTTCCATTGGGGAGAGGTGTAGCAGAGGGTGTTTGGCACTTTGAAGGATAGGTTTGTCACAGTTCCCATACCACATTTTCCCTCTTGGGATAAGCTTTTCTATGTTCATGTTGATGCCTCAAGGACAGCTATGGGAGTAGCATTAACACAACATGGTGAGGGAATTGTTGACCATCCCTTATGTTTTTCCAATAGAAAATTGACACCAGTAGAATATAATTACACAACTACTGAGTGTGAAGAATTTTCTATGATCTACATACTGCATAAGTTAAGGAAATACCTATTGGAAACACCATTTATATTCTACATGGACAACATGGCATTAAAATACTTAGTCAACAAGCCCATTTTACAAGGGTGCATATGTCATTGGGTCCTATTATTCTAAGAGTTTGAGTTCACAGTGGTTGTAAAACTAGGAAAAAGTAATCTAGAACCTAACCACTTATCAAGGATTATCATAAGGGAGGATGTAAAAAACATTGAGGATACCATCCCAAATGCGCAACTATTTAGGTTGTGGTGTACACCCTCAAACTTGGAAGATATCACAGTGTTCTTAAAAAAAGGTGTGGCACCGGAAGGGATGAAGTCTTTGGAGAGAAAGTAGTTAGCAATACGCACTACACCCTACATGTTGATTAGTGGAGACATGTATAAGTTAGGTCATGATGAGGTTCTATGCCGATGCGTATTAGAATGTGAGCGCATGGAAATTATGGAGGAAGCACATGGTGGGATTTCAGGAGGACACTGTGCAAGAAATTATACCGCGCCAAAGATTCTACTAGCAGGGATTTGGTGGGAAACCATCTACCAAGATTGTACCGAGTTTTGAAATTCCTATGACCATTTCCAGCGCCTAAGAAAACCTAGGAAGAGGGATGAAATTCCCTTGTGACCAATAGCCAACAATGAACCATTTTAAAAATGGGTAATTGAATTTTTAGGACCAATTTCGCTAGCCATACAAAGGACTAGTTCATGGTATATCATTACTTACACTGATTACTTAACACATTGGGTAGAGGAAGCACCTACGAGGGATTATACTGCGACAACAGCTGTTAGATTTTTATAGGAGAACATAATCATAAGGTATGGTTGTCCTTTAATTTTAACAAGTGATAGAGGTACACATTTTCTCATTGAAATGGTTAGGATTCTATTAGCATAATTTATGGTGGCCCATCACAAGACTACCTCTTATCACCCTCAAGTGAATGGAACTATTGAGGCATTTAACAAAATACTAAGTCACACGTTGAATAAGATCACTGATGTTGAAATAAAATATTGGGATGACAAAATATCAACTATTCTATGGGTATACAGGATAACCTATAAGAGGTTGAACAAGGCCACACTGTTTCAATTGGTGTTTGGCATGGAGGCTATTTTTCCATTTGAATTCATGTTACCATCACTACGTATAGTGTGTGTAGGAGGGTTAGCTGATGAACAAGTACTAGAAGAAAGGATTTGATAATTTGATGCATTTAGATGAAAGGTGATCACTTGCTAGATGGATTTAGAAGATAGAAAAGGCAAGACAAAAGGTGTGACATGATCTTCATATAAGGAACAAACATTTTGAGGTTGGGCAGATGGTATTGTTGTATGATTCCAAGTATCTGCGCCATCCTGGGAAGTTGAAATTCCATTGGTTGGGACCCTACATCATCTTGTAAATTCTTGATTTAGGTTCTTTCCAGTTACAAGTGCTAGATGGGATGAGATTACTAGGTCATTTCAATGGAAGTAGGCTGAAGCCCTACTATAAATAAGTCTTCTTGGTGTTTTTAATAAGGCAGTATTTCCAGTTAGCTTATAACTTCCATTTATGCTTTTCTTTTCTTGTGTTTCCATTTCTCATTGCTTTCCCTTTCATTTTGTTTCATTTTGCGCCTTGTGCTTTAGTAACCACATTATTTTTCCAAGGTTGTGTATGTGCAGAGGACCGTGCATCTATTTTAGTGTAGGGTGGAGTAATGCAAAGATAATTATAGGCCTATAATACAAGTTGAGTGGCCCAGTAGAAGGAAGTGCGCAAAGCTAAGAAAGTGTGTGGGGAAACAGTGGATAATGAATTATGGTGTCAAAAAGGTTGTAACAAAGACCATGTACAAAGGATGAAGAGCACATGAAAAACATGAGGTAGGCGAGGGAAAAAATCAGGTAGACAGAAGAAGTTTCTTTTCCGCTGTAGATGCGTGCGTAAGAGTCTTCAGTTAGATTGGGTTTTTAAACTCCAGAAGGGTGTAAAGGATTTTTGCGCGCCATGTGGCATGTGGGTAAGGGCACTAAAATTTGTCTTAGTGGAGAAATAAAAATTTAATGTTAAATTACGTTGGTAGGTGGCATAACATTTATTGTTGGAGGGAAGAAAAAACTATAAATATAAGGTTGGGCAAGTCATTATTCTACCTTGTTATTACAAAGTTGAAGTGCTCTTGCAAACTAGGGCATCCAAAGATATTTTTGCAAAGGAAGAAGAATCTGAGAAAACTAAGTGTGTGACTAAAGTGCATCTACAAACCAAAGAGGAAGGAGTACATGGGCATGAGAAGAGTTTGTTTGTAGTGCGCCGTCTTGTGCAAGGTTTTCCTACATAGGGTTTGACAGCTAGGGCACGGTGATAGAAGGATTTATTCTAGAAGTTGAGTTTGGAGTTAAGAGGAGTAAATAACTTCTTAGTTTATCCTAATAGAAATCATAGCACCTAAGAAAGCAATCGTTTCAATGAAGAAACAAAAGGGAAAGGGAAAGGGAAAACAAACAACTACTGATCGCCAGAAGGACCACAGTAAGGATGTATTTTCACATAAGGTTGAAGTTCAAGAAAGGTTCCTATCTAGAGAGTGATGTCTTCATTCTAGAAGACCCCATAGGGAGAAACAAGACCATGCCAAAGAAGAGAGAAAGAGAACATAATGAAGGTTGTGGATATTTTGGCTTGATACACTAAGTTTCTTGCAAAAGTAAAGGTCGTCGCGAAATTTGATGAATTTGCTTATGAAAATTGCATGGATAGGGATAGAGTGAGATGAAACTCAAGGAGTTTTAAGAAAAAAAAAAAGGGGAATAGAGGGGAAAGAGATAAGATCATGTATGAGTTGGATAAGAAGTCAGAAGCAATCAAGACCTTGTGAGGCTCGATCAAAATTAAGCTAAAGGAATTATACCCCCAGATCACCCACATGATGGATGCGCTTGAAGACTTGGGAAAGAAGTTGGAAAGTATTGTTCAGACCATAAGTGAAAAAGGGGAGGAGATGAGTTTTGAGGAAGTGAGAACCTTGGTGGGTGACCTCTGTCAGCAAGTGCAGAATGAGGTTGATTCTTGGGAGAAGTAAGAGGCAGAACTAGAGAAGGATTTCCCTCTCCTCCTTCAACAATAAAGTAGTTCCACATTATTTCTTTCTTTCTCCAAATTCTTCATTCCTTTATTCTTTCTTTCCAACCACATTAAAAACCCACCATTCTTTATTCTTTGAAGAGTGTTTCTGAGGATGGGGAATAGGCATAGTGTGGGGTGATGTTGGGCTCCAAAATATTAGCTAAGTACAAGAAGGCACATTAACATGCAAGACCGAGTTGAAGAAGGGCTCGTGGGGTAGAAGGTGCATAGGGAAGGATTCTAGCATGGTTTTTATAGAACTCACATTGCATGTGCAAAGTAAGAAAATTTTTGGGGACTTATCCATATTTGGCATCCTAATCAGCACATGAGAAAAGCATGACCCTTATAGCATGCAAAGTAGATAAGGTGCCAGCCTGGTGGCTAAAGGATCAAAAAGGGAATATTCCATACATGCAATGGAAGGCTCTAGAAGAACATAATTACACAGAGTGGACAGATTAGATCAAAGGAGGCATGCTCCATTGGAGGACCACTTGGAAACTTGGTAGCTGATCTCTTATCTCAGAAGGCATGGTAGTGAAGGTAGAAGGGCTATATATTGAGGGGCACATATAGCAGAAGGTGGTGCTAAGAGAAGATATGAAAAGAGAATAGTGCACTAGAAAAGAGGAAAAGCTCTGCCAAAATACCGTGGGTTGGGATTAGGAAAATATAGGAGTGATGACATATTTAGAGGGATGGGTTTCTATTCATCTTTGTAATTTGAAGGACATGTGTAGTTTTTATGCATGGATTTTCTCTGCATAGTTACATGGGTTTGTTATGGCCTCAAGTAATGTAATGTGGTTACTGGACTCATCAATATGAACATAAGAATATATTCTAAATCATATATGTGTTCATGTGTATAATCCTTGAGCATTTCCTTTATTTATGAACTATTTATATATGTTGTTGGTTATTTCTCTTTTTTGGATACATTGGTGTGAGAACTCGTCCTAGGTTCTCAGAATGTTGCACAGTTTTTTCTATTCTTTTACACTTGATTATTTGTCATAAGATGATGTATTCTCACAAGATTCACATAAAGGAGAGACTCAATGCTCACGTGTGCCTCAGGCGAGCACCCAACACCCACTGAGTGATAGGCTGGCGCGCATGGGATTTTACTGTTAATCTAAGGGTATAAAGATGACTACAAAGAGTCAAAGTGTGTTGTAACTGATAATGTGCTGAATGAGGATTGTACTTGATACCATATTGAATGGATATTTTGAAATGTGTATTATGGAATATAAAATAGGATAAGGATATGTCTTCATGTAAATGTGAAACAACAAAATTAACAATTTCCAAGCATGACAACTATACCCCTGTGTTAATTTTTTCAAGTCTTACCATTCCAAGAGACCCCTGGTCTATCCTGTCAGTACAAGTGACCTCCTAATTAAATTTATCTCATCCCCTAGGTGATTTTATAAATTCAATGCATTCCCCCCTAGGTGATTTTAGGATTTCATTAAAAGTTGCAAGCTTTAGCCAGTTGTTGGAAGGATTATCACTTGCCTTCCTAGGACTGGAGAAACCCCATGAAGTAGAATAGAGGATTAAAATCCAACATAGATGGTGAGATGATTCAAAGGCCTATGGGACATCATAGAATTGAATTTGGAAGAATATTAGGGAATTATTTGGAGAGTTTGGAGTAGTTTGATCAAAACTCAGGATTCACATGCCTAGGCAATGCACATGGTAAAAACAACTGCTGAGCTTCCAAAGGTGTTTCTGGGAGCTCAAGATGGAGTTAGGAGAAAAAAACATCATTAAGAAAGGGAATCACAAGCCCTATAAATATGGTGAAATTAATTTTTTCACAACACTTTAGCTCATTGGGTTTGCAAGTAATTATTCTCATGCACAAGTGGAGTAATAAATTAAAAATATTATTTTTCAGGGAACAAATGGAGGAATAAATACCCAAGATCCTCCACCATCGGATTCCAAATGTTATTTTCAATTCAGGATCATATAAAATTTCATTTAAAAATTTGCCATCAGGAGATCAAGTTATCATTATTTCAAGTTGTCCTCTTGGAGCGAGTTCAGGAGTTAGTCATATTTTAGGAGGACACATGTCATCTCAAGCAGCCTTGCAGGATTTTTTGTCCCTCACATCCATCAAGGTTAGGTAAATAAACCATGGAAAAATATTATGATCCCCCATATGACCTCTAGATCCTCATGTGACCTCCAGGATCACTAGTTCAACCCCTATGTGCTTGCGGAAGCTCAAAGCCTCAAATGTCTGATTATTGCCATGTTTCATCACCAAGAGTGCCATGGAATTTGATTTCCCTCATGTCTCTCATAGGTCAGGGACATAAAATAATTAAAAATGTTCCTATCCCCTAAGGGATACTTTTGGTCACCCATATGACAAACTTCCAGCCCCTCAATGCTTTCAAGCTGATTTTGTAGCCTTCATTCCCTGCCGTCAGATCTCTGCCACATGTTGTCACCTTGATCACCATGGAATTTGATGCCCCTCAAATCCCTATTAGGTGAGGGATATCAAGGACTTGAAAATACATCCAACTAAAACTCAAAAAATTTAAAATTCTCTAATTGTTTTTCGTCTCTTGTTGGTTCTCATTACTAGAAGAAAAGTTGCAGATAACACCTCAGTCCACCATTGCTGCTTCGAACCAGCTTCGCCATAGATACAAAACCTTCCAATCCATGAATATTCAAAAGTTTCAAATAAAATATTGATTGAAATATCCAAATGAATGAATAATGAAAGAGAAGAGTGAAGGAATTCTTCAGAAACCTCCATTGCTATGAGATAGAGATTCGAACATATCTTGCAAACCAGTGTACGAAATGAAGAACCATCTGTTACTAAATTATTCACTCTCAAAGGCCATTAAAAAATCACCTCAAAACCTCCCATTTACAGCAAGGAATTCTCACAGTGAATAAATTTCACTTCAGGCTCCATGAAGAACAAAGCTTAATTTCCCATCAAACCGGCAACCAGATCAAAGAGAAATTTCACCAGTGAGACAAGAAGCAAAAATCCTATCGCAATGGAGTTGATTTCATCAAAAATGGAGACAAAAACCATACCTACAAATTTCAATCTCCATTAATGGCTTCCATGACATGGTAGTGTAAAAAATCAGTGAGCTACCTCTCCACTTCTCAAGGTTCTAGTTAGTGAAATCGTGCAAAAATTGGAGGGAATGATCGTTGAAAAATCTAGTTTTGCGTGAACTAGTTTTTGTACCATGAAGTCCCTATTTTTTAGGGATATGGAGGACTAATATTTTATCATATTTATATATTTTCATGTGAATAAAATCTATGAAAAAGACAACAAGTTACCTCTTTACTTCTTAGGGTTTCAGTTGGTGAAATCACACCAAAATTGGAGGGAATGGTCGTTGAAAAATCTAGTTTTAGGTAAACTAGTTTTCATACCATGAAGTGCCTATTTTTTAGGGATATGGAGGGCAATATTTTTTTTTCAGTATTCTACCCCCATTGATGAAAATCTCATTTTACCACTTGCTTGGATGAAGGAATTACTCAAAATGTGGAGCATGGAATCCCAGAACAAGACCTATATTTTCAAAATTTGACATCCATGGTGCGCTTACTAAAAATAGCATGCCTTTCTACATAGGGATTTGTTTCTTTGGGTAAGCCACCATTTAAAGAGGCTATGAAGAAGGAAGTGAACACAAATGCAATATCGTAGACAAAGTCATCAAAAATGTCATCTCGGCTCGCAATTGACACTTACTAAAAATAGTAAGTGGATCCACAAGCACTATTATAAATAGCCAGTTGGTCCAAAAAGTGAGAGGAACACAGTAAGAAGAAATAATTCTAGATACCACAGTCGGTTGAGGTTGGGAAAAGATAACTATGACACTTACTAAAATTAGTAAGCTACCCCATCTGTATTTACTGAAATTAGCAGTTCGTTCTCAAAGGGAAAGTTTGGCACAATGGGACATAGAGGGATGATCATTCAGGTAAAGACCATAATTCTGGATCATCCATGGTAATTTCTCATATGGAATTTGAGACTCATCTCAGGGATTTCAATAGTGTCTCTTGACACTCACTTCGTGGCTTGAGTTGCATGAGTATCTTGTGTAGGGTAGAAGTTACAGTCATCAGCATAATCATTCAGAAATGTTTTTAAATACTCATTCCAAAGAATCTGTGAGCCAATTTGAAGGAGTTTCACACAAGTTTTAAAATTAATATTTTCATCACATTGATATTTCCATCAATGAGGATCAATTGACTTCATTGGGAATGACATCTCCTCTCTTCTTATCTCACTCTTTCTCTCTCCTCTTCCCCTAAATTTCTCTCTCTTCTCAATGTTATATTTTGTGTTGTGGTTGCATTTTTTCATATGTATTAATGTTTCTAATGTAATAATTTACCTTTATGTTATAAAAAGGGACTCAAAAGTTTCCTAGGAAGTGGAAAAGTTTTAACTTGTGTGAGGACATATGAAAAGGCATTGGGGGGTAGATGAAGAGTTATATCTCATTTTATAAATTATAAAGCCATTCTCATTTCAAAGGGTTGGTGATTGATTTTGTAAACTCAAGGGTGCATTGATTAAATAAAGGAGATATCCAAATTATTCCATTACCCTCATTCTCAAATTTCCTCCATTTCCCCACTATGTACAACTTTGGTTTGAGCAAACATTACAAGAAGAAGGATTTTCTACATTTCTTTGACTAAGATATTTCATGATACCTTTTGCTCATCAAATTCTACTTTTTCTTATTGTTACTTGTAGAGTTGTTTCCTCTTAATTTAGTGTATGTGATGAAGTTTCTAACTAGTGTGTGTGTATGAATATGATTTTCTACCTGTAGCATTAGTTCTCCTACCTCATAATCTCACTCCCTTTCCCACTTCAAGATAAATTCCTCTCTAGAAAGTAATTGATATATTTTTCGTAGGGTTAGTGGAGTGCCCCTATTGGATCCCTGGCCAAAATGCCACCATGAAAATCTACCTTTACTCGTGCATGCATATATTGCAGCTGGACTGGTTAAGAAGAGGGACTTAGATTGCCAAAGCATTGGCAAGAAAACCAAAAGTTTTTCCACCAAACAAATTTTCTTGCCAATAGTTTTTGGCACCCATCGTGGGGCAGAATTACTAGCATCTACACCCAAAATACAACCGCAAGGTCTAAAATTTCAAAAAAATCAAATATTGAAAACACACAAAAAAATTTCATGAAAATTCATTACTAAAAGATACATTTTCAATTCCTTCACGTGACCTTTCATATTCCATAGTGTCTTTTCATATTCCCACTGCAATAATTTCCAAAAGCTTGCTGAAGGAAGATACACTAGGTTGAGAAGGTTGAGAGGTGTTGCTGATTCCAATTTCAAGGCTTTGCAAAATCAGTAAGAATGAATTAGAGATAATCTTGACTTCTTCTCTCAAGCCTCCCCTCCATCTAGCTCTTTAAAAATTTCACCTGGAAATCCTATCCAAACTCCTATTGATACTCCTTTAAATTCTCCCATTTTTCAACCACCATAGAGCATTGAGTTCCCAAAAGAAGAAGAATTTGTAGAAGCAAGATCTGAATCAAAAGTAAAAATGAAAATGATAGATGAAGCAGAAAGACCCCAGCCCATTTTTCGATGGGGAAGAAATACATGCTCACTTTCTCTTGAACCCCTTCTTCATGATCTACCAATGGGTTCCTGTAAGAATTTTCTAAAGGTTAAATTCGATGGTACATAGATTCCTTAAGAACACATCACTTCTTTCATGACATCATGTGGACCCCTTAGTTTTGAAAATGAAGATGTTGTAGTGATACTATTTGTGGAGTCCCTCCAAGAAAAAGTAGCAGAATGGTTCTACCTCTTTCTTGCCTAAGCTATCACTTGTTGGAATGACATAAAAAGGAAGTTCAAGGAAATATTTAGATTCACCGAGGACTTTTAAGACCTCTTTGTTTAATTAGCACAAATGACAAAAGGAGAAAGTGAATCTATGAGAGACTTCATGTCTCATTTCAACCAGTTACTTCATAAGATACCAGAAGAATATTCATCATCTGAAAACAACGTCAAGATATTCTTCATCAGTGCTTAATCACTAGAGGTGGTATTTTTCCTATGAATAGTTCAACTGAGGGATATTGCAGAAGCACAAATATTTGTCATTTAAATGGATGATGATCTCATCCTATCTAGAAAGATCAATAATCCATCAAAGGGTAAAGCTCAACGTCTTGGAGATGAAATAACTGATCCTTTTTTGTAGAAAATGGAAAGTGAAATGGAATTGATGAGGAGGGAAATATTTGAATGAGTTTATTCTCAAAGAAGAAACATAAATCAAATTGTAGGAGCACCCCGAACACTTGCCTTGGATGCCCTACCTATCAATGCAAGTTGTAGGAGTAAGTAAAATGAAGAGGAGATTGAACAAGAAAGGTAAGGTGGTGATTTCCTAGAAATTGATGATCTTAAAAATGATACACAAATCAGATTTTGTGAATATTCTAGAGGCGATGAAGATGATGAAGAAGATGCACCTAGAATTTCATATGTGGTATTCACTCGTTCTCAGTCTGAGAAAGGGGGATATTCCTCCACTATTGCAAAGAAAAATATGATTGAAGATCCTCGTGTGGTGACTCTGTAAAAAAAAAATCATTCAAGTATCTCCACTCCCACCCTTTATGGAATCCGCATTGTTGAAGCATGATCTTAGAACAAATAAGATGTCTTCCAATGCCTCTTCCAATTTTAAATTTAAATATACTCCTGTTAAATCTAGCACTTCAAAATTACTTAATGTACCATTCAAAATACACTCCATTCCCCAAGCATCAAACCTTGCTTCCAAATCTACCCCAAATAAAAAAGTAGTCCCTTCATTCCCCTTGTCCACATATACTCCCTTTGACTTCGTAATATATCCAAACAAAGCCAAGGTGCAAATTACTGAAACTGGATATCTACAGACTCACCCTGAACAATTTGAGAGGTTTTTTTAATACATCAAGAGTGGTAGTTTAACACCCAATGATGTAGTTCCTAGTTCTAAAGGAACACTACCAAACCCACCTACACCTCCCTAAAAAAACATGCTTTCTTTGAGTACATCAAAGACTAATAAGGTTAAACCTTTCTATGTCTCCCTTCTTGTTGGATATTATGTATTGAACAACTACATAATAAATTATGGTTCCTCTGATAGTGTAATGCCTATAAAGGTTTTGAAGGCTATAAAACTCACCATGACTCCATTCGGTGGCTCTTGTTACTCCCTGGAGTCAAAATAAGTCCCACTTGCAGGGAAGGTAAAAGATACATAGCTGGCTCTCGCCAAATTTCTAGATAAGAAAGTTTCAGCCATGATTTTAGTAGCAGATATTCCAACTTCATTTGGAATTTTATATGTAGGGGTTTCTGTCAGTAGTTGGGGGGTAAGATTCAGATGAAATGGTTTTCTGCAACCATTCTAGTTAAGGGAGACATGGAAAATTTCTTCCAGAGAAGAAGATGAGGTACACAATGTAAAATTCTAGAAGTCCAAGATTCGATATCTTGTACCAATATACTGAGAAGATGAATCAATTTGTGACAAATGAGGAGGAAGAGAATATTCCCATCTTAATAGGGCCAGACATACCTTCCTAGAGAGGTATGGAACTTGAAGAATAATTAAGGAGATTTGAGTTACAAGATGGAATCCCTGAATTACCAGAAGACGCAAACCATGAAGAAGAGGAAAAGGTTCTTTGAAAATATCTAATGCAAAATCAGATTCTGTGTTTATCCATGATGAATTCAAGGTATTTTAATTCCCATTTTGAGATGAAAATGACCTCATCCATGCCATTCATGGAGGGACAATACCAACTTATGATGAACCCACAAAAGGTTTGGAAGAACTATTTGTACAAGAACTGCTTAGAGCTACAGAATAAATGGAAAATCCTGGGCTTAGTCTCAAACTCTTGATGCAAGTCATAAACCTACAAGACAAACACAAATCTGATTTGAAATATTCAATCAATGTGAAGGTTGTCCATGTTAAAACAAATAAAGATGAGAAATATGATGCCTCCAGTGAGCCAATGATTGGTGGATGCAACGATGAAATGGAGATATTTTCTTTCCCATTTGAAGAATAAGACTCTTTCCATGATGAAGAAATTTAAGCAAGGTGTTTTGAGGCTTTTGAAGATGAAGCTCCTCTTGATGAAGGATTGATATAATGCAGTGATTCCCAAGATAATGAAGTAATCCCTCCGAATAGTTTTCTTGAGTTGAAAAATAAATATTCTTCGAAGGTGTACAAAGATAAGCTGCATGAAGTAACAAAGGAGATCTTTGTGCAAGAACTATTGGATGTAGTGGAAGTTACAGAAGACCCCGAGTTCAATCTTGATCTCTTAGCTCATGTCATGGTCATATAATAAAATTATGAGGTCACTTCCAATACTTTCATTAGTACTCAAGAACCTCACAGTGGAGTAGAGAAAAAGGATAATTCTGAGGTTTATCATGGAAAAGAGGTCAACGAGCATAGACTTGAGAAAGAAAAAAATCTACAATGTTCAAGTAATTTGAATAAAAAGCAGCCGTGGGGAAGTAGTAGGAATCTCAATGAGGAATCAACTATGTGGATAAATGTAGAATGTAACTGTCACTATGAAACCAATTTCAAAGAGGATGAAGGTAGTGGAATTTCCAAGTGAATAACTAAGCATCATGAAGCTCATGTGGACTCACTCCTAAAAAAAACATAGATGGTCATGAAAGCACCTAGATTTCATAAACAATTAAGGAGATAAGGCTACTTTTTAGAACCAGTCAATGTCTTCATAGAATAACATCAATCAGTGTTTCCCACTCACTGGTAAATTTTAAGGAATGAAAATTACTTCAGTGAAAGTGAGTTGTCCCACACCTTATACCATAGGTGATTACTAGGTGTGTTTATCTTTCTGTGGCATGTGTTTCTCTTCTTGTTTTGTTGTGTGTGTGTGTGTGTGTTTTCTTATTCAATCTCTTCCTCTCTTGTAAATTATAAATGAATCCATAGGGCCCAATGGATAAGGCACTGGTCAATGGATCATACGATCTAAAGTTGAGATTCAGGATTCCTCATGTCATGTCCCCAAGCTAAATCTCGTTGTTGTCATACAAATGTGAAATAAGGAAATTAACAATTCTGAGCATGACAATACCCCTGTGTTAATTTTTTCAAGTCTTACCATTACAAGGAATCCCAGGTCTTTCCATTTAGTCCAAGTGACCTCCTGATTAACATTATCTCATCCCCCTAGGTGATTTAATAAATTCCATTCATTCCCCCTAGTTGATTTTAGGAGCTCATTAAAATTTGTAAGCTTGAGGCAGCTGTGGGAAGGGCTATCACTGGCCTTCCTAAGACTGGAGAAACCCCATGGATCAGATAAAAAAATTCAAAATGGACATGGAGGTTATTCAAAGGCCTTGATACATCATGGAAGTGATTCAGGAAGATTCTAGAAGTACTCGGAGAAGTTGGGGTAGTTTCACCAAAATTAGGGTTCACAGGCCTAAGCAGTGCACAGGCCAAAAATAATTGTTGATCTTCCAAAGGTGATTTTAAGAGATCTAGATAGATTTAGGAGGAAAAAAACATCATCAGAAAGGGAATTATAAGCCCTAAAATATGGTGAAATCATTTTTTTCACAACACTTTTGTGCATTGGTTCTGAGAGCAGTTTTTCTCATGCACAAGTGGAGTACCAAATAAAAACCATGTTTTCAGGGCTCCAATGGATGAATTAATACCTGATACCCCCACCAATGGATTTAAAATCTTATTTTCAGTCAGGTTCATATAAATTTTCATTAAAAAAGTTCACTAGGAGCTCAAGTTATCATCGTTTGAAGTTGTCCTCTTGGAGTGAGTTCGGGGTTAGTCAAATTTTGGGAGGACACGTGTCAGCTCTAGGAGCCTGGCAAGATCTTTTTTTCCTCACATACCTCAAGGTAAGGTACATCAACCATGGAAAAATATTCCTATCGCCCATATGACCTTTAGATCCTCATACGACCTCACGAATCACCAGTTCAGCCCCCAGGTGCTTGCGGGAGCTCAACGCCTCAACTGTCTGATTTTTGCCATGTGTCATAACCAAGAGTGCCATGGAATTTTATGTTCCTCATGTACCACATATCTTAGGGACATCAAACATTGAAAAATTCACCAAACCCCTAAGGGATATTTTTGGTCACCCATATGACCAACTTCCATCCCCTCAGTGCTTTAAAGCTTATTTTTTAGCATTCATTCCCTATCATCGGATCTCTGCCACACGTCGTCACCTTGATTTCCATGGAATTTTTTTTCACTAACATAAATTTGAGGTGAGGTATGTTAGGGACATGAAAATTGGAAAAACTTAAACTCTAAAATTTAAAAAAAATTCTGATTGTTTGTCGCTTCTTACTATTTCTTGTTGCTTCTCACGGCCAAAAGAAAAGTTACAGAGAACACCTAAGTCCACCATTGTTGCTCCAAACCAGCTCCTCCATAGAAAAAAAACCTTCCACTCCATGAATATACATATGTTTAAAATAAAATATTGATTGAAAGATCCATAGGAATGAAGAATGAAAGAGAAGAGTGGAGGAATTCTTCAGAAACCTCCATTGTCGTGAGATGAAGATTCGAACATATCTTGCAAGCCAGTGCACGAAATGAAGAACCTTCTATTGCTGAGTTCTTAAATCTCAAAGGAAATTAAAAAATCACCTTAAAACCTCCCATTCATATCAATAAATTCTCACATTGAATAAATTTCACTTTTGGCTCCACAAATAACAAAGCTCAATTTCTATCAAACCGACAACCAGATCGAAGAGAAATTTCACCAGTGAGACAAGAAGTAAAAACCTATCGCAATGGAGTTGATTTCATCAAAAATGGAAACAAAAACTAGACCTAAAAATTTAAATCTCCATTAATTTCTGCCATGACATATTAGTGGAAAAAATTAGTGAGCTACCTCTCCACTTCTCAGGGTTCTAGTTGGTGAAATCACTCAAAATTTGGAGGGAATGATCATTGAAAAATCTAGTTTTACATGAACTAGTTTTTGCAACATGAAGTCCCTATTTTTAATGGATATTGAGGACTGAGTTTTTATCATATTTCTTCCTTGTCACATGAATAACATCTATGAAAAATTCAGCGACCTACCTCTTCACTTTTCATGGTTCCAATGGGCAAAATCACGCAAAATTTGGAGGGAATGATCATTGAAAAATATAGTTTCACGTAAAATACTTTTTGTGCCATGAAGTCCCTATTTTTATGGATATGTATGGATGTGGTTGTTGTCATTATTCTTCCCCCACCAATGAAAATATCATTTTACCACTTGTTCAAATGAAGGAATTACACAAAATGCAAAGCGTGGAATCCCAAAATAAGACCTAGATTTTCAAAACGTGTTTTGTCACAATTTGACATTTACGGTGAAATTTATAAAAATAGCACACCTTCTTATATAGGTTTTTGTTACTTTGAGTAAGCCACCATTTGAAGATACTATAAAGAAGGCAGTGAACACAGGATGAGTATTGCAAGCAAAGTCATCAAAAAGGTCATCTTAGCTCGCAATTGACACTTACTAAAAATAATAAGTGGTTCCACAAGCCAGTGCGATAAATATCCAGTTGGTCCAAAAAGTGAGAGGAACACAGTATGAAGAAATAATTCAAGCTACCATAGTATTTGAGGTTGGGAAAATATAACTATGACACTTACTAAAAATAGTAAGTTGCCCCATCTATACTTACTAAAAATAGCATGTCATTCTCAAAGGGAAAGTTTGGAATAATGGGACATAGTGGGATGATCATTCCAGTCAACACCATCCTTTTGGATCATCCATGGGAATTTATCATAGGGAATTCGAGACTCATCTTAGGGATTTCAACAGTGTCTCTCGACACTCACATCATGGCTTGAGTTACAGGAGTATCTTATACAGGGTGGAAGTTATGGTCATTGGAAAAACCATGTAGCAATGTTTTTAAACACCCATTACAAATCATATATGAGCCAATTGGAAGGATTTTCACACAAGTTTGAAGATTCAAAGTTTCATCACATTGAGCTTTCCATAAACAAGGATCAATGGACTTCATCGGGAATGACATATCCTCTTATTCTTCTCTCGTTCTTTCTCTCTCATTTTCCCCCAACTTTTTCTCTCTTCTAAATGGTTTAATTTTACGTCAGGGTTGCACTTTTTCATATGTATTAATGTTCCTAATGTAATAAGTCACATTTATATTATAAAAATGGACTTAGAAGTTTCCAAGGAAGTTGAAAAGTTTTAAGTTGTGCGAGGACATATGAAAATTCATTGGGGGGTAAATGAAGAGTCATATCTCATTCTATAAATTGTAAATCCATTCCCATTTCAAAGGGTTGGTGATTGATTTTGTAAACTAAAGAGTGTATTGATAGAAAAAAGGAGATAGCAAAATTCTTCCATTCCACTCATTCTCAAATTTCTTCCATTTCCCAACTATGTACAACTTTGGTTTGAGTAATCAATACAAGAAGGAGTTTCTATATTTCTTTGACTAAGGTATTTTATGATACTTTGTGCTCATAAAATTCTATTTGGTATTATTGCTAATTTCAGAGTTATTTCCTATTAATTTAGTGCATGTGATGAAGTTTCTAACTAGTGTGTGTGCAAGAATATGATTTTCTACCTGTAGCATTAGTTCCCCTACCTCATATTATCACTCCATTTCCCACTTCGAGACAAAGTATTCTCTAGAAAACAATTTCTATCTTTTTTGCAGGGTTAGTGGAGTGCCCCTTTTGGATCCTTAGTCATAAGGCCACTATGAAAATCCACCTTTACTTACACATGCCTATATGGAAGTTACACGAGTTAAGTAGAGGGACTTAGATTCCCAGAGTGTTGGTAGGAAATCCACAAGTTTTTCCACCTGAAAATTTTTGTCACCTATAGGATCCTAGGGATGACCTTGTGTGCGTAGTAAAAATGATGTTTTGGGAATTTTTTCAATATTTTTGTCATTAATTTTTAGTAACATTGATGTCAAAGGGTGTCAAGGTGGTATAGGAGCACTCATGAGGTTTCACTCATCAAATATGATGAAGGTTGATTGGAAGTTAAGTGATTTGATGTCATAAGGTGTTGTAATGACATGATGTCCTTAGCATGTGCACGTACTTGGCACATGGTCGATAAATTATGTTGAATGATTTGAACTCCAAAGGTTATGGTCTATCATTTCAAAGAATATGTGTTAGATGTATAATGAGAGTCTACATGATGGTAAACAAGTAAGTGTCAGTGTGATAGGTGGTGATCAAATACTAACTAGGCCTAATCCTTGACCTATAGTATGTAGATGGTGTGGTATCATAATAAATGAATAATATCATACTAATGTAATCATGTGAGGAGTTATTTAACATGGAATAACATGTTTATATGGTGTAACAAGTCACAATTCAGGGCTATGATGCATGATTAAGGTCCCTCAAAGCAATAATATTGAATACAATGCTAGTAAACATAGTTAGGTCATGGTGTACAAATATTTTCAGGTGTGTATAAGAATATATTAGAATTGGAGAACATCAAGGAGGTTATTTCAAATATTTTTCCAATTTTCAGGTCAGGGTTATGAAGAGAATGTAAGAAAAGTGGTTTTGGGAGTTACCAAGATCTCAAAATGCCATTCTCAACTCAAAGGTCAAGTTTTTAGTGCTCATTCACACGTATAAAATTTACATGGGAATATCATCCATTCATAATTGTTGATGCATGGAGTCAAGATCATTTTTCAGTTGGAATGAGCTTAAATTATGACATGTGCTTTATGAACTATTAATAAGAAGATAAGTTGGTTTAAACCCTAGTTAAACCCTAATTCTATAGTGATAGAAAATATTTGATGTGTATAGTCTCCAAATGTCTTGGGAAGGAAAATTTGATGGTTCAAGGATGAAAGGAATTCTCATAGTTTATTTTAGTGATGGTGGCATGCTTCAGGTGTGTTTGAAAGCTACATAAATATATCTATTTTGAGAAGATTTACAGGTATAGTCTTGAGTTGCAGGGTTGATGATGTAAATACAATTGTGAGAGCTAGTATGCAATGTTTTCCAAGTTATCATAAAAAAATTTAGACATGTTCTATGTAATAAAGTGGTGAAACATGTCTTCCAATGTGCCCTATCGCTAATGGATTTGTGAGTGTAAAACTAGTTATGGAGTTATAAGTGTGTTGAGATGTTTTGAATAGTGTAGCAGTGGTATTTGAGCATGAATAGATTTTGGAGGCCTATTATGATGTGATTTAGGTATTCGTTTGATTTGGAGTGACATATTTTGGCTTAAGTTTTAGTGGCCTAATCATCCCAATTTCACCTTTCTAGAAGCTTATTGGGTCAAGTATGAAATTTTAGTTATCTCCTTGTGGTATATGGTTGTGAGTGATTTTTAAGGTATGCCAAGATGTTATTGAATTGTTTCATGTAGTGCTAGAATGTAGAAGTGGTGTTTGAGGTGGATTACCTCAAGAATGATTCTTGAGATCTTAAAGAAGGTTTAAGTAGTTATAGTGAAGTAAGCTTTTTGGGGTCCTATGCCTTAGTTTGGAAGTTAAAATTAGTTATTCTAGTTATTAGAGGGCAAGAAATTTGTATTGATGTGTCTTTTATTCCTTGATGAAGAGATTTTCTATGTGAATTGTTTCACTTTTGAAGATTGTTTTCTAGGTGTATAGACCTAGTAGAAGAAGCTTTCCAAACAAAGCTCTCTATGTAGAAGATGGAAGATTCAAATATGTTGAAGAATGAGGATGGTGTCTTGATGTTTCTTCTGAATTATCCTATTGTGTTGGATCCATGATAGTGTTTCTATATGCCCTTGAAGTATGAGAAGCTATCAGTGGAGTGAAGACCTTGTTCTAGGACTATTGAGAGGTTTGTGTGTTTAGGCATAATAACAACATATAAGATAATTATAAGTGATTTATATGATTATGTGGAGTTTTTTTAATTCATCTTATGTCCAGACTTAATGGTCTTATCTGACCTATGGTTTTTTAAGCAAGATTCAAGTATAAAAGTGAAGTGCATTTTCTCATTGGAGATAGGATAGAGTATGGAGTAATGAGAAAGTAAAAAGGAGAAGTGTGAAGGTGTTAGATGTTTGTAGAGAAAATATGAGAAGAGGTATGAGGATTTTAGAAGAGTAGAGGAATAGGGCTTAAAGGTCATATGACCTAATCATCATATGAAGGTGCGTGTATGAGAGAAGTTGGAGAAGGTATGTTTTGAGAGAGTTTTCAGTGGATGGAGATGAAAAATTGATCACAATAAGCTAGTGGAGCAAAAAGTACTTTAAGTGATCTTCATTTTAGGTTTTTGATTTAGTGCTTGGTCATCTTGGGGGTTTGTAGCCTCCTTGTGGGGTTTGTGCCTCACTAAATCAGGGGTTAGTTCTCCTTATAGGGTTGGTGTCATACTAAATTAGGGGTTCATGCTCCTTTTGGTGTTTATGGATCACTAAAAAAATATCATGTGATGTGTAATATGCACTTGATTCCTTTTTGTTTTGTAATATATGGAAAGGTTCAGTGGGTTTTCTTCCCCTTTAGGGTTTCCCACTTAATATCTTGTGTTCTTGTATACTCTCTTGGTTAATGTTCTTATGAATGGTTGTTTCATGTTAATGAGAAAACATTGATTCATGTTGAATGGTAAATGGTTCACACAAGTTAAATATAATTGAATGAAATTTTTAATAGACTAATTCACCCCCTTTTCGGTCATTATGCTTCTAACAATTGGTATAAGAGCTAGGTACTTCTGAACAAAGTCTAATACTTTGGGGTTAATATTTGAATCACATGTATGATAGGAAGTGTAGTTCATCATGGGAAGAATATCTTTCTCATGATAAGATGTTACTTTAAATTCTTTCTTATTGATATATGGTTGTCAATCCTTTAGGTTTTTACTCTAATAGATACAACTAAAAAGAAGAGGTATGGATGATGCAGCCTAGAATTTACCAGTAATACGCTAGAGTCATTGGCACATCAGTCAGCCTAGAATGAGCGTTCACTCAAAGTGTGCAAAGGTACTAGGTGTCTCTTTAGGGTTGTAGTAGGATGTTAGCATGATGAGGACTTAAAGCTTACATATCCATAACTAATACATCATTCTTCAGTGCATGATAGTTTTAGATCTAAGGAAGACTAGACTTTAAACAATAATCATGATGGAATCAAGTACATGCAATATCTAATTACACACAATAATAACACTTAGATTCAACCAATATCCTCCATTACATTAAACACAATAAGTATACAGAAGCTTCATTACAATAACATTAGTATGTGCTTAACAAATTTAACAACATAATCTCCCTATGTATGCATATTCACCATCATACCTCTTTATCTACTACGTAATCTACTACATATATATAAGGGTGGGGAATTTCCCTTCACCACTTATCCATTCCAAAAATAGGTCACATGCTATTATTAGCCACACACCTTTACAAAAATAACCACACATGCAAGTGCACTAACAATAGACTACCGATAGTTAACTACAGTGATAATCCTATTCCTATCCTATATCCATGAAAAACGCTTTGTATCTGATCCTTAAAAAATAGCCAATGCATGGCACGCACATATCTCCCTTTTTTGTGTGTTGTGCTTGCCATCTCTAAAAATAGACCTTCATGAGTGAAAATGGCTAAGTCCCAAAAGCTGAACTTCTACTCCATGTGCGTGTTCTCTCTATCTGTCTGTGCCTTTGAATATGACCTACTTTCCTGTGTAGACTTCTTGTGTGCTTTCTATCAAGTATTATCTGATCAACATTACCCCACACTAATTTAATTTTCACCCCAATAATGGTTATCTCAAAAATGAATCAAAGAATAGAAGAATAGAAAGAATTTAAATGAATGAAAGAATGGTTTTATCCTGTAGTTTCTTCTTCTGCATCCTGAAAAATTAATTCAAGATATTCCTCCTTTATCTTGGCCTCTAAGATCTACCATTCACCGAGTGCTTCTTATGATTTTTCTGGGATGTCCATAATAATTTATTCCAGCTCCTCCTTCAAAATTTCTCCTTTCTCATTCTACAAGACCACTGGACATTGTAGTCATCCTTCCCTCGAGAAAATCCATCTTCTACGCAATGAGTTTCCCAAGCTCTTCTAGCCAATTTTTGTGTGGTTCTTGGGTGACTTCCAAGGCCTCATGCTTTTTTTTAACCAATGTTAATATTTTTGCATGGCCCAATGTGTCATCCTTCATCACTTTATGGACTTCATTGTTCTCCTCCAGGGTTCTTATGTTGATGAGTGCCTCTAGAGCTATGCAAGTGTTCAAGGCTTGGTCTCTACCTTCTTCAGTTCTTCCTGTAGCACTTGCAATAGTCCTTCATATGATGAAATATTTTGCATCACTGAAGCCTTTTCTCACTCTGCATTTTTTTTTGGATCCTTTGGTGCTAGCATGCACAGAGGTTCATCTTCAAGCACTAGGTCCACCAATGTACCTACATAGTGTATTGCCGAAGGAAATGTATTTGGTACCTTTGGCTCTAAGTGTGGCCTAGCTCTTATGACATTATCACCAATTTCCTCTATGATGCTAATAAATACAAAGTTATTTTTCTATGCTAAGTCTATTTCCTACGTTAAGCATGTTATTTCCCCATCCTTAGTTTGGATCTCTTCCCTTAGCACCCTAATTGTGGTAGCCTTGTCCATATTCTACCTTGCAACCTCTTTTGAGACTTATATCAATGCATTGCTCACCTGTTCATCTGACATAACAATAGGCTTTAATGTTATGTGTCTAGCCTGAGGTGTATTTTTCAATCTCCTTGACATGCATGAATCTTCACACACATAAAAATTTGGTTCATCCATGTGTGTGTGCATTGACTATGATAATTGCTTCTTGGTGTGTACTATAGCCATATCTTCATCCATCAATTCCCATCCATATAAGTCCTTTTATGTCAATGTTCTCTGGAAATGGGCATGGACAATTTTACCTGCATCCTTAGCATAACCCATGGCTAGTGGAATGTTCTCTCCACTTTTTCTTCTTGAGCTAGGCTGCTTAGGAACTTGAGCTATCACATTTGGAACTTGTGTATCTATGTCTGAAGTAGTATATGTAGTTGTCTCATCTATTCTATTTTCTTCCTCTTCTCTTTCCTTCATTTCTTCATCTAGTTATCCCTCTACGTTATCTGGAAGTGTGGTAGAATTAGGCATGCTTTCCTCTGACTCATCTGATTCCTCATTCAATTTTAGTTTCCTTCTCCTTTTCTCTATTGTCTCCTTTTGTGGAGAGAGTCTGCGTGATCTAAACACTATTTATGAAGTAGCACCTTGGGTCCTTATTCTCCTGAATAATCTCTTAAATTGGTTCTCTCCTTAGACTACATCCAAGTCCTCCATCCCGCTCTTGTGGATGAGGTGGTGTAGTTGCACACTCAGCTTCATCCTTATTCGTAGGATGTCTTCTACCTCTATGTTCCGAACCACCACTATCTTTGTGATCATCCTCTTCTTCAATTGTCTCTGTGGGCTTAGGCACTGGAATGTTCTCCATTATATGCTTACCCTTAGGTGGCCTTGAGAGCTTGAAATCATTCTCCATGTACTTGTTATTCTCTAACTCGAGCTTCAGTTAAAGGTACACCAGTTCTACCCCAGCATCTCCCACAACCAAACTTACTAGTTTAATGCTCAATACATCTGAAATGAGCCTTTTAATATATGCACCCTATCTTGGATACACATATTTCTTCCTTAGCATTTGGTATTTACAATCTACCTTGTCTACATTAAATGTTATGTGTCATGCGTATGTGAACCTATTTACTGATGCCTAGAAATACCTTGTTGTGAATTCATTTGGTAACTTATACCAAGGGCTCCATGCTCCATCCCTCATGGTGAACCACACTATGCAAAAGTGCTGGTATACAGCGAAATGAACTGCCTTTCCAACTACCAAAGGAAATTCCTTGTGGATGTGACATTCTTCTTCAAAGGCTGTAAAATGCCTATCGTACCACTTCTCAGCCCTTTGCTTGAATAGATTTGTCATGGATCCTTCATATAGGAATTTAATAAACCACTGCACTTGTGACTTATGCTTCATGGGATACTCCCATATCTAATCTTTTGATCCATCAGGTACTCCGATCTCCATGAACACCAGTGAAAAAAGAACAACTCCAAAGATGATATTTCCTCATGTGCACACTTCTTAAACAATAGTTTCTACAATGTAACCTATAATATTATAGATCACCCCTTCAAACAACCTTTTAGCAATGTGCAGCCACATGGTGTTCACTTGTGACTACCTCTCTTGGTCATTTAATTTTGTCACAAGGTGTGCGACTACTTGCACAACTAGGTATTTCTTCAGTTTATCTATGTCCATGTCATGTGGACCCTTTGTATACTCCAACTCCTTTCTGGTCTCCAAGATTACAGCCTTTTATATTAAATCATTCTTCAAATCTTCTCCTGTTCTCTTCAATCCTGTTACCGTGGAGATTAGCATGGCTGCAATTCTCTCTGCATCTTGTAAAGTAGAAAAAATCTTCGTTCACTTTGCTCATGACCCACTGGTACAAGGACTCATATTTCCCAAATTAATAGAGCTCATATAGTTTGTAAACTCCAATATTCTTCAAGATCTTCTCATCGGCATTTTCGTACACCGACATGTCTTCCGCCATGTGTTTATTCATCTTTGTGTTCATCAAGACATCAAGATCCTTCTTATTATTTTTGGTATGGTGCTTGCATTCACTCACCTTACTTTTCCTTATGTGAGAATCCCACTCCTGGCCTACGATGACCCCCTCTGGATATTGCATTTAAGAAAAATTTCTTTCTGGAGCCATCTCTTCTTCTTCTATGACCACCTCTTCTTCTTTCCCTTCACTCCTATTGCAATTGATTTCTTGGGTGCCATTTCTACCTTGTAATACTTTATGAATACTCGCCTCTTGAATTTTGTAATGTGCAACTCAAACCCTAGATCAATTTAGTGTTCCTTAGGTGAAATCATGTGCCCTCGCTGATCTCTATCGCCTTGCTTTGCTCAAACCCTTCATCACTGGGGACGTAAGATTTTTCTATGCATATATCTCTTTGTCACGACTAGATACACACCTTTCACACCTCAATTCAATCACTCGGCTCTTAGCACTTAGCTCTTTTTCACATACTCTTAATCATAATGGTAAAAATGAACTCGCATCCCATCCTTATATATATTTTTAAATTTTTAATGCATTTATTGCTCCTTCACCTACCAAATATCCTCTCATTAATTAACCAATCCCATCATTTCTGTGTGGTACATCTTCATGCCCCAACTATAACCTTCTAGTGTGCCTTCCTACCCTCTGGTCACATACTTCTCATCAGTGTGCATCCTTGCACCCAAGTACCTCATCACTACACCTTCTTCTGCTAGTTTTTATGGCCTCTTCTTACCTCATGTTATACTTTCCCTTCATCCATCTCCATCTTTGGTCACTTTTTAAAAGAAATCCTTTGACTTGAAAATCACCTGTAGCAGCCTATTCCTTTCACCTTTCAATTCCCACAATCTTATACCTAGATATCGACAACCACCCCACACTAAAATTATGGGAATTCCTCTACGCATAAACATGCTTCATAAAATAATTAGTTACATGCACGTACGAGCACTTATTACACAAGAAAAATAACTATATTGACAAAGCATAACAACAAAGAAGGAAACACATTAAGGGAATGCAGAATTAAAAACCTAATCTAAATGGCAATACTACCTTATTACAAACACCAAGAAGACTTATTTATAGTATGGCTTCAACCTACTCCTGTTGAAGTAACCGGGTATCCATGTTCCATCAAGTGCTTCTAACTATCAAGCGCCTGTTTCAAGGATGTAAGTGATAACATACTGCCCCAACCAATGTACCTTAAGTTTTCATAGATGGTGCAAGAACTTAGAGTCATAGAGAAGTACCATTTGTCCAATCTCAAACTTCTTGTCCCTTATATTTCTGTCATGTCAAGCTTTGTGTCTGGCCTTTTCTTGCTTCTTACTCCAACTTGTTATGGCTCGTCACTCATCTAGCTTAATTATCTTTTCAATCCATTCTTCTAAATATTTCTCATCAGTTAGACCTCCAATGTGTGCAATACACAAGGAAGGTAACATAAATTTTATAGGAATAATGGCTTCTATGCCAAACACTAACTAAAATGGTGTGGCCTTGTTCAATCTCTTATAAGTTGTTCTATATTCCCAAAGAACAATAGACATTTTTTCATCCCGATCCTTTCTTCCAACATCACATATTTTTCTCAATGTATGGCCCAAAAAATTTTTGAAAGCCTCAGAATTTCCATTTTCCTGAGGATGATAGGGTGTATTCTTATGGTGTGCAATCATGAACTCATCCAATAAAATTATGATTGTCTCATTAAGAAAATGTGTGCCCCTATCACTAGTCAAACTCAAAGGACATCCATACATTGTAATAATATTTTCCCATAGAAACTGAGCTACTGTAGCCACATGAAAGTCCTTTTGTAGGTTATGCTTCTACCCACCTTGTCAGATAGTACGTGTAAGTTATAATGTAGTGTGATCCAGATCTGCGTGTAGCTGGTGAAATAGGACCCACAAAATTTATAACCCATTTCTCAAAGAGTTCTGTGCTAATAATAGGTCTCAGAGGAATTTCATCTTATTGACCTAGTTTTCCAAGACATTGACAATGATCACATGCCTTAAAAAATTCCTTACAATATTTATAGAGGGTCTCCCACCATAATCGAACGAGTAGAATTTTTTACACTGTGGCATCACTGACGTAGTGGCCACCTACAATACCACCATGAGCTTCTTTCATAATATCTATGTGCTCATGTTCCAATATATAATGACACAATACCTCATCTTGGCCCAATCTATACAAGTCGCCATTGATTAACATATAAAGTGCATCGCATATATCAAGTTGTTTCTTCTCCAAGGATTTCAGTCCTTTTGGTGCCATCCCTGTTTGTAGAAAGACAACAATGTTCTCTAGTTCTGATGGCGTTCTGATGGCATACATTGTAACCTATATAGCTATGCATCTGGCATGGTATCCTCAATTGCTTATGCTTCTTCTTTGGATTTTATTATTTATAGATGGTCTGGTCCAAAATTATGTTTTCTTGGTTGTATCACAACTGTGAAATCAAATTCTTGAAATAAGAGAACCCATTGACATATTCACCCTTGTAAAATAGGTTTATTTACCAAATAATCCAATGCCATGTGATCTATATAAAATATGAATGGTGTAGCTAGTAGGTACTAGCAAAATATATGTAGCGCATAAATATTTGACAAATCTTTGTGCTCTGTAGTTGTGTAATTTTGTTCTACAAGCATCAACTTTCTAGTATAAAAATAGATAGGATGATATACAATACCTTCTCCAGGTTGAGCCAACATCATGCCAATGGCCATGCCAAAGGCATCAACATGTACATGAAATGGTTTTTCCCATGAAGGAAAATGTAGAATAGGTGTGGTAGTAAGTTTCTCCTTCAATGTCTAGAATGTGCGTGTTTGTTGTTCTCCCTAATAGCCTTTGATAAAATTTCTTTCATTACCTTTCCCTTTCAGTAACTCTTCTAATGGTGTGGAAACTTTGGTATAGCCTTTGATAAAATTTCTATAATATCCTGTATGACAAAAAAATTACACACACCTCACTCTGACTAGTAGGCTCCCTTAGGCCTATAATGATTGCAACCTTTCCTGGATCAACCAATAAACCCTCCTTGTAGATTGTGTGTCCTAAGAGTATCCCAAATGGTGTAGAAAATATGCACTTCTTGATGTTCAAATAGATACTCAACTTTATACACCGTCCAATCATCTAAATATACTTGTAAGTAGTTGTGGATAAATTCCTTGAATGATTAGACAACTATGCACGAAAATACAACAGGCACATTTTTCAGAATGAAAGTCATTACAGTATAGGAAAAGCTATCCCATTCAGTAGTAAACATACTATTTTCTTGATCCTCGCGGGCAATCCAAACATGATGATACCTAAAGAACCCATCTGTAAACAAATAGATTTCACACCTTGCAACTCCTTCTAGTATTTCCTCACGAAATGGCGTAGGAAATGGATTAGTTACATATGTGACATTCAGATCCCTGTAGTCCATGCATATTCTAATCCATCCATCCTTATTGATACTAATCATTATTGGATTAACCCATTCTAACTCATCAAGGGGCTTTATAATCCCATACTTCAACATGTTATCAATCTCTTCTTTGACATTTTACGTAAATTGGGATTCATTCTGCACAGTCTCTTTCTAACTGGGTATACACCCTCTTTAAGCTTTATCTTTATCTCCCCTAATGATTCATGTACACCTTTAAGTTCACGGTACCCCCTAGGGAATAAGTCTTAGTAATCCCTTAATAAATCTATGATTTTTTCCACTTCAGAGTCTGACCAATAGTCTCCAATATGGCTTCCTTAGGCTCAATATCTATTCCAATATTCACCTGCTTTGTCTTCATTGTCTCATGATAGGCACATGTGGTCTTATCTGTACTGTCTAATACCTCACGCCTTCCTGTTGAATGGTTTACCTCCACATTATCTACACCTTTGTCATCCACTAAGTAGACCATTTTTCCTTTCTCTTTCTCAAGGAAAGCACATTGAAGTAATGTTGCTTCAGCCTCTGGTTCTTCATCAAGACGTGATCTTGAGTCTTCTTTACCTAATAACTCCTGAAGGATTTCTTTAGCCTTGGTACTACCTCCCATAGTTAAGCACTTTATGAATTTCAATACTTCTTCCATGAGAGGATTCATAGAGAATAATTCAAATGTCTAGGCCATTCCTATAATTAAATTCTACCAATTTCTAGTTTCTCTATGGAGTTCTACATAGACATACCAAGCACGCACAAAACCCTGTAAAGTGGAATAAAACCAGTGCACCCATAGCGAAGGTGGTAAATCTTCCTACCCTTTTGTCTAGAGTCTCTCACACTTCTGAACATGAGGCTGGATAGGTTGATTACTGTGATAAGTACTAATTTGAGTAGGTGCATTACTCCTTAAAACCCTAGTAGTAAGAGCAATCCCAATTTCATTCCATCTGATAAGATTATCCATATGGGTCACCCACCAGCATGTTGTTGTCCCATGCAGTGTATATGCTGGCATATTTCTTCTTTCCAATGGGTCTATCCACTGTTCTTCCATGGCACACATGAATACCATGGGATCCCCTTCTCCTATGTAATAAGGTACCAAGTTGTTACCTATCCTCCTGACATAATGGGGTTTTGTGCCTCGAGGGAATATTCTCTTTACTTCGTGCCCTACTAACTCATACATGTTGTGAGCCAAATTATCACAAACAATACTTGTAGTATCACTAATAGATGGTGCATCCTCCCACTGAATTAGTCCTTCTTTGGTTGGTTCAATCATCTCTAGATCTTGGATGGTGCATACATAAATCCTATTCAGATCTTGTTCACTTAATGTCTCAACATAGGTCACAAATTTTTGATCTGTCAAAGGGATAATAACTCTTTCCTCTTCATTTTCAAAACTAATATAGCCCTATTTGAATAGAAGATCAACGTTATTATCATAGCACTAAGGATGCCCCAATAGAGCTGGGAAGCTATCTGACTCTTATAGTGCTAAAAATTCAAAGTCTCCAGTGAACTTGGCTCCTTGTATGGTAATAGATGCATCCTTCAAAAATCCGCTGGGAGTGGCCTTAGTCCAATTAGCCATGAATAATACATCAGATGATGGATGCAATGGGGGTCTTCCCATTTGTACCCATGCATCAAAGGTAAGAAAATTGAATTTTGTGTTTGTATCAATCAGTATATTACTCAATATCCATCCATCCACAACACCATTCAGAGTGATTTCCTTGTCATAATTTAGGCTATGAGGGGGAAAATTCACATGCAAGATATGTCGTCCAGTCTTAATACTTGCATGTGGAGTGTTTCCTTTTAAACATCTCCCTAACAATGGAATGATGTTTTCCTGGTGCACCATTTTACACACTTCCCTTAAGTCATCTATATCAATTTGAACCATCTCCGATGCTTTCTTCTGCTCCTTTAAGTACTGTATCTCACCCTGAAGATTCCTTATAACTTCCATGGTTTCCCATTAAACCTCCTTCTAATAGGAAGGATCTGGGTACTGTGCATGAATAAATTATTCTTTAGTGATGGTAGGTTTCTTCTGCAATGCTTCTTTGGTGTGTTCTGCCTCAACGTGGGTCATGATCTTCACTTGAAGTGTCTCATATTCTGATTCCATCTTAGGCATCTATTGATTTTCAATAGCATGTTGTATCCTAACCATCCCTATACCTTTTTTTTCTTGTTTATGTTGCTTACTTAGATGCTCATATAAGTCTAGTCACTCCTCATAGCTATGGTTCTTCCAACAGAAATAACATGAAATATTTTGAGGACATTCATGCCTATAGTGATAAGAAGATCCACATATCTAACACATTCTGTGAGGGAACTCACTTCTCCCACCACCATGGCCTCATCCTCTTAATCCACCTCGATATCCACATCCTCTTCCATGACCTTTGTCAAAAACACCCCTCATTCCTATCATAGCATGGTTGGTTGCGATCCCAATCCTAGTGCTCATTCTTTTTTTTAAAACTATTTGTTACACTTGTCTATCGTACCCCAATGTCTATAGCATTACGGATCTAACCAATCAATCTACAATCTTCATTATCATGGGTCGTGGACCAAAATTTTTTACAATAGCAAGATAAATTATTTCTTATCATGCATTGTAGCAAAGGACAATGGCTAGCATCATGATTTAAATGACAGATCTCACAGTCTAACAACAATGAATGTACGGACCTACGAGGATAACTATCCTTGGTGTGGACCTCCACTTCATAATTTGTACACCAAATACTTGAGTGTGTTTCATGGGCTGAATTCACCGATAATTTCTCTAAATTTCCATAGCTATAATATGTGCCTTTAAGAATGGATAACGTTAGTGTTAATACTCCCAATTGCCTCAGCATGTAGGGATGCCTCCAATGCTTCACGCAGATTAGTATATGTCTTATGTGACAACACCCTTCTAAATGTTGTAATCAATCCTCCAACGAACCATTTTGCATGTTGGCTTGCGTGAATATCATAGGAAAGCTTACACAAAAGCATTTTAAAATGGGCATCATACTCGCACACACTCTCAGTAGTGCCTTGCTTGATATCCTTGAGCGCGCTTATACTCTTATGCTCAAATTATGGAATATAGAACTCTTTCAAGAATGCATCCTTCAATGTTGCATAATCCACACAAGTTTTATCAGGGTCAAAATTCTTGTACCAGTTGTGTACATGTCCCTATAATGTGGTAGAAAATTGGCTTTCCTTTTACTCTGAATCCATGATCCCTTTTACATGCCATAGTATTTCACACATGTGCACATGTTCAATAGCATCATCTATTCCTCTATACTCTAGGAGATGAAGATACATCTCCATGTAAATATTCTAAGGTTTTAGTGGGCCTTGCCCAACCGATCTAGAACCTCCTATGTTTCCTCTACCTCTAGAACCACTAGATCCATTGGAACTAGAACCACCCATACCGCCTGAACCTCCACCTGTAGTTGGGATAGGACCTATAGACGTACTCCCCTGTACTCTGATAGTAGTACTATACTAAATCCCTATGGTCTCTGAAGTAGTTCCAATTCCAGAGGTGAACCCAACATTCTATGTGCTTGCGTTCTATGTGAATGATGTGCCTAAAAACATACCTCCAAATAATAATGAAGTTGTCTGCTCTACCATTGATATACTTTCTCTCTTACTTCCCAAACTTGCTTGATGATTACTTTTCATACTAGATACTGGAAAACCAAACACAAGGGATAGGTTATCAGGTAGGTTCAGGTGTGAACCCATGGCCCAAGTCATCTCTACTGACATGCTTCCTTGTGAGGCCGAGAAAGGTTCCCTTTCATTCTTTCCCAAATTGGGGAGTTCCTGGTGCTCTGGCTCCCCGTCTTCTACATGATCTCCAAATACTTCATTAGTCATCTCTCTCCTCAAATCCATCCACTCTGAAATGTCACGCTTCTTCTCTATCTCCCTCTCGTGTGCTTCATTATACTTAAGCCACCTTTCCTCTCTCTGCCTTTATGCTGCTAGATCTGCCATCTTTCACAAAACCTTCTCCTGCCCCCACGCATGGTGGGGTTTATCTAGCCATCAATTTACTCTCCATATTCAAAGTTACCATCAGGATCTTGATTTCTAGTGTAATACCTTGCAGGTAAGTTCCCCTTGGATATCATAAAAACTAGAATTCAACTACCTCTGGACACGAATAAGTGGAAATTGAGTATTCCAAGATATAACTTTTCAAGACACCATGGAACCACATATCCATAACTTGAGTACAAATCATATTAGTATCATAAAGGGCCTAAAATTCTTCCTGCATCTAGACAAGTGTGAGATACCTCCAATTCCACTTAGATGCATAAGAAATCAACCATTCATATAGCTCTACTAGAAAGATAGTGAAAAATATCTCATATAAATTGTCATATAGATTCTTTTCCACCCACACGCGTGCGTTAAACTCAGATCCATTGCTAAAACTACATGCATATTCTTCCTCCAGATTGTGTATCCACTCCTCAACACTTTCTATAGTTAACCAGTACATCTTCATTGTGAACCATCCTGGAAAGAACTGAAAAAGAGGTCCCAGAAATGGAACCAATGATGCAGCCTAGAATTTACTAGTAACACACTAGAACTCGTTAGCACATCACTCAACCTAGACTGAGCACTCACCTGATGCATGTAAAGGTACCAGGTCCCTCTTTAGGTTTACTAAAGCGGGATGTTAGCATGATGAGGACTTAAAGCTTACATATCCATAATTAATACATCATTCTTCAATGCATGACAATTCTATATCTAAGGAAGACTAGAATTTAAACAATAATCATGATGGAATCAAGTACATGCAATAACCAATTACACATAATACTAACACTTAGATTTAGCAAATATCCTCCATTATATTAAACACAATAAGTATATAGAAGCTTCATTACAACAACAGTAGTATGCGCGTAACAGATTTAACAGCATAATCTCTATATGTATGCATATTCACCATCATACCTCTCTATCTACTACGTAGTCTACTACATATATATAAGGGTGGGGACTTTCCCTTCACCACTTATCTATTCCAAAAATAGGTCACATGCTATTATTAGCCACGTGCCTTTACAAAAATAGCCACACATGTAAGTGTGCTAACAATAGACTACTGGTAGTTAACTACAATGATAATATTATTCCTATCCTGTATCCATGCAAAATGCTTTATATCTGATCCTTCAAAAATATCCAATGTGTGGTGTGCACATCTATGCCTTGTTTGTGTGCTCTACACGCCACCTCTAAAAATAGACCTTCATGAGCGAAAATGGCTAAGTCCTGAAAGCTGAACTTCTGCTCCACGTGCGTGTTGTCCCTATCCATTCACACCTTTAAATATTACTTGCTTTCTTGCATGGGCTACTTGTGTGCTTTCTGTCAAGTATTCTCTGATCAACAATGAAAATGACTAAGGAGACAATAAGGAAAATTACACGGTATTAGGTTTTGTGAATGACAAGATAAAACAAAAGGAAAAATAATAAGGATGTCAAATTTCCCAAACTACTTTCCACACTTAAAATGAATGTTGATATGGTATATTTATAGTAGATTCTCTAAACACATGAATGGAGACAAGAGTAAGTTCATTTCTTTAAAATAAAATGCATCAAGTTCAATTAGATTTGAAGACAATATAACTATAAACATTGTTGGTAGAGGAACATTAAGTTTATACAATGGAAAGACCCTAAATAAAAATGTCTTATATATTGAGGGTCTTAAACATAATATTCTTAGTGTGATCCAAATGTGTAAACAAGGGTACGCATAAAATTTTGATGATAAATTATGTAAGATCATAAAGAAGGAAACATGTAAGCTTGTAGGCAAGGCTAAATGGATTGAAAACAACATGTACATATTGAAGGAGATCAACAAGGAGAAGTGTCTCATGAACAAGTTATATGACATATAACTATGGAATATAAGATTAAAACATCTAAATTTTGATAATATAGTTAAGATAAGCTCCAAGGAATGTGTGAGTAACATTCGAAGTATAAAAAAACTTGAGAAAACTCTATGTAATGCATGTTTACATGGGAAATAGATAGGGATAAATTTCAAGACCAAAGAGCATCATTCTACCACAATGCCTTTGCATCTGATTCACATTGATCTTTATGGCCCCATGAGGAATAAAAGCATGACAGGTGAGTATTAATTTATGTTGCTAATATATACTTGATGAACAAATTAGAATTACTTAATAGATTCAAGACATTTAATTTGCTTTTTGATTATGAGAATAATGGAAGGATTAAAATAATTAGATCAAATAGAGGAGGTTATTTTTGTTCTAAACTATTTGATGATTTTTGTGAGACTCATGGTATTAGAAGGAAATTATCAGCTTCTAGGAAACCTTAGAAAAATGCGGTGGTGGAAAGGAATAATAGAACTGTTCAGGAGATGGCTAGGACTATGCTCAATGAATCCAAATTACCTAATGGATATTGGAAAGAGGAAATATGTATATTTTTCTACATTCTCAATAGATGTTAGATAAGGATAAATAATGGCAAGTCTTCATATGAGTTATGGAAAGGAATACCTACAAATATAGAACATTTTATATTTTTTGGGTACAAATGTTTCATTAAGAGGACTGAAGAAATCCTAGAAAAAATTTACTATAGACTTGATGATGGAATATTCTTAGGATATTCCTCAAAGATTACATCTTACAGATGTTACACGAAAAATATGCAAATGGTAGTTGTAAGTGCAGATGTAAAGTTTGATTAATCATATCTAGTGATATATAAATCCAAGTCAAAAGATACACCATATGTGATAGAATCTAAATAATAAGAAGAGCTAGTAAATACACTTGAATAAGAAGAAGAAGAGAGACAAAACACCAAATCCCCTTTAAGACAAATCAGAAGAGATCATCCTAAAGTTTAAATTTTAAGTAAGAAGGATACTGACATAACAACAAGGATAAAATTGGTAAGTCTTTTGAACCAAGAAAATATTTCTCTTATATCTAAAATTGAACCCAAAAATGTTATAGAGGCAAGAAAAGATGAGTGATGGGTAAAATATTTGAATGAAGAAATTGATCAAATAGAGAAAATAACTTGGGATTTAGTACCTAGGCCTAAAAAAAAGAATATTATTGGAACCAAATGGGTATTCAAGAACAAAATAAATGAGGATGGTGAATTCATAAGGAATAAATATAGGCTTGTCTACAAAGGATATACATAGGTTGAGGGGATAGGTTTTGATAAGACTTTTGCACCAGTGGCTAGTATGGAGGTTATTATACTTTTTCTAGAATATGCAGGTTATAAAGGATTTAAAATATACCATATGGATGTTAAATATACATTCTTGAATTAAAATATAGAAGAAGAGGTATATATTTAAAAACTTGATGAATTCTCCCTGATAGATGGAAAATACTATGTGTGCAAGATAAAAAAGGAACTCTATGGCCTTAAGTAATCCCCTAGGGCTTAGTATGGGAGATTAGACAAGTAATTAACTGGAAAAAGCTTTAAGAAAGGTGCAGCTATAGCCATTTATACATAAAGAATGGAGGACACCTACTGATTGTGGTGTTTTATGTAGATAACATTATCTTTGGAGGAAACAATGAACATATGAAACATGAATTTGTAGAAGTTATGAAGAAATAATTTGATATGTCCATGCTTGGAGAACTGAAATTCATTCTACGACTATGGGACGGTAAATAAAATAAAGGAATAGTCATATCATAGGAAAAATACATAAAGGATATGTTGAAGAATTTTCAAATGGAGTGATGGAAGCCTGTTGGGACACCCATGGTCACAAGATGCAAACTAAGAAAAGAATAAAAGTAACCCAAATTAAACCAAACAAAAAATAAATCCATGATTGGCATCTTGTTGTATGCCACTAATTTTAGGCTGAAATTTTATACGTTGTAGGTTTTGTAGGAAAATTTCAAGAGGAGAAAAAGGAGACATGCATTTGCGAGCAATAAAGAGGATATTCATGTATCTCAAGGTAACTATTGAGCATGGATTATGGTACCCAAGGAATGAATTTTTTTGATTGAAATCATTTACTAATGTTGATTACGCTAATAGTCTTGATGATAAGAAAACTAGTGGAGGATCCTTCTTTTTTGGTAAGTGTCTTGTCTCTTGGATGAGTAAGAAACAATCATTAGTATCCCTATCCACTTGTGAAGAAGAGTACATAGCAAAAAAATTATTTTGTGCACAAGTCATATGGATGAGATAGACCCTAGAAAATTAAAAGGAATAATTTTATGGACCCACTTCTATTTATTGTTATAATAACAATGTTATAAGTGTGTCTAAGAAGCTTTTTTTGCACTCTAAAACTAAGAACATTCCAATCATATATTGTTTCGTAAGGGGTCGAGTAATTGAGAAAAAATATTAAATTGGAACATTTTTCCACCAAATAGGAAATAGAAGACATCTTGACAAACCCACTCCCAAAGGAAACATTTGAGCACCTAAGGAAAAAGTTGGGTGTGATTCTTGCCCCTAGAAATCACTGAAAGGTTTAAGAAATCAAGGAGTAGAAATCCAAATGAACAATATTCTCCAAGAAGTTTTAAAAAGTGTCAAGTAAGGAGTATTTTTTAAAGTTATGAACATATTGTGTTGTTGTCTTTTAAATGGTTTACTAGTTGGTTATGGTATCTGTATGTGTTGTATATTGTGGATTGCATGGTCAAGGACTTATCTTGGGATGAAAACAATGTGTTAGTGTTTTAAGAAGTTAATATGGTATGCATGATCTGAGTGGGAGATCTGTGCTCTGAGACTATTATGCTATAGGTTCTTATTGAAGAAGAAGCAAGATTGTTGATGATATGAAGATGGTTTATAACTAGAATGAAGACCAAAAGTGGTATGTATTGATTCAAATGGGAGCTAAGTTGAGACATAAGAAGGTGATAGAGATATGAGTGGAAATATGGTTTCAAATATTATGGATAAAGGGGATTTTATTTTATAAGAAAGTAAAAAATAAGCTAGAAAGTATTATCCTAGGGAGAGTTTGGTCATTTTAAGAGAAGGGAGTCAAATCTAAATCTGAGTTACAAGAAGAAGTTAGTGAATTGATGATAAAAGTTTGATTATTGGTGAAAAAAGGTATGATTTAACTCTCTAGAAAATATTTTCAAGTTTGATAATCAAGGTGCTTTGAGTTGTGGATTTTTCAAGTCATGTGTAAAATTATTTGAGTCAAGAGGAGTAAGTTTTTTTTCTTTTGTATGGTTCATGATGAAGGTAGTCTATCATGTACAAAGTTGAGTTTGAGGGTATTGTTTGAATATTATTTTGTAATCATGTAGTTCTCAAAATGGAATGTATGATTCATGAATCAGGTCCATGGATTAGTTTCATCAATTGAATTCAAGAATGAGAGTATAAACCCAAGGAGGCCAGCAAGTGAATTGGGTTTTTGCATTATGGGTGTTGTTTTGTTGTCAATTTTTTATTTTCATGTCAAGATGATTTTGTATCCTTTTTCATTAGATGTAAAAGTGGGATAGTATTCTTAGAAACAAGAAAAGAGAGTCTTGTAGGTGTTTACATATGTGGTTTCCATCAATATTTCTAAAGGTGGTTGTCATTAATGACAAAGAGGGGTATTATTGGGCATTATGTTAGTGTTGTTGTCATTAATGACAAGTAAAATTCATGTAAAAGGTTTTATATGTGGCATAAGAGCATGTATGACCTGTCATTCATAAAATATTATGAAGGTTGATTGGTAGTGAAGTGGTTTGATGTCATAACGTGTTGTAGTGGCATGATGTCCATAACATGTACATGTTCTTGGTGCATGGTCAAACAAGTAGGTGTCATGATGTGAGCTCCAAAGGTGATCCAAGGTTGCTACATGGTCTAGCATGTCCAATAATATGTTTTAGAGGTATAATTAGGGTTTGCATGATGGTAAACATGTCAATGTTAGTGTGATAGGTGGTGATACAAGCCTAATTAGGCCTAATCCTTGACCTAGAATATGTAGATGGTGTGGTACCATGATAAATGAAGAATAAAAGACAAATGTAAGCATGTGAGGAGTTATTTTTCATGGCATATGATTTGTATATGGTGTAACAAGTCACAATTCAGGTGTATGGTACATGATTAAGGTCTTTTGAAGAAAGAATATTGAAGAAAAAACTAGTAAGCATAAGTAATTCATGGTTTATGGAGAGTTTCAAGTGTGTACAAGCATAGATGAGCATTAAAGAACATAAAATAGGTCATTGTAAATATTTTTTCTAATTTTTCAAGTCATGATTATGAAGAGAATGTAAGAAAAGTGGTTGTGAGATCTACCTAGCTCTCAGAATGTCATTCCCAACTCAAAGATAAAATTTTTAGTACTGTTATCCTATAAAATTGAAAAAAGAAATTTTGCAGGTAACCATACCAAAATTTCTGTTTTGGTTCCCCGTTGAGGTCTCTTAGCATTCAGAATGGCATAAAATCCCTTTCCAGAAAATCTAGTTTTTAGAACTTGGTCATTTTCAACCTTTTTTGGGTTGGGTGCAGTTTTCATTAGCGTTAAATTTACCAAAAATGTGCCCCTCCTTTTCTTTGGCGCATTCTTTGAAGTGTTAGCACTCCCAATGTTACGCCCCTCATTGGTGCGCCAAGGTGCTGAAAAACACAATGTCGATACTTCTAAAGCTGCGCTAAGGCACAAATCTCTTCGTGTCGACATCTCCTTAAATGTGCCATAGAAAAAGTTGGTGGCACATTTAGTACACATTTTTCTATATATAGGCACATCCGACCTGTCATTTTCACAATTCAAAAAATGTGAAAAATTTATTCCTTTGTACTTGTCAACATTCATGTCAAACTTGCGTGTTGCCATTTATAGTGTTCGTGGATCCCGCATCATCTTCTTTATCATTATATATTCCTGGTAAGTGGTCCTTGCCCTTCTTGTGGATTTTTTGTGGTTTTTATGTTGGTTTAGGTGGTTAGGATTGTTAATAAACAATGAACCTAAGAAGATAACACAATCCCAATATATTTTGTGCAACCCACTTCAAACCATTCTTTGTCCTCCTTCCAGATCTACAAATCTAGAAGACCTCTACCACGAAACAACTCAAATCTGAGCCAAAAGAGTGAAAATCATGAATTTTTACAAATCAAACCCACTATTTTTCCTTCAGCGCAATATCCACTCTTGTTACACCAAACACAGTCATGCCACAGGTGCACTATCCTTCCAGGTAGCATAAAAATTTCCCGCACCTTATAAAAATTATAAATTTCCCAAGGCACAAGCACTGGCACTAAAACAATAGCAACAACACTACATGTTGAGAAAACCTTTCCCACGGTGCACAAAGTAAACCCTTAGCACACCTCACTCTTATGCAACATCTACCACATCTACGCCAATGGCGCATCCTAATACCTTACAACACCAACCATATTTTTGCCCCACTTAAAAGTACTTCTAATGGCACAGGCGCATGTCCCTCGACACCAACATTTGAATGTTGTGTGTAGTCTTTCCCCACCCTACACTCCTTTTGGCATTGTTTTCTCCCATGCAACACTTTCCCAAAGTGCACCTTACTTTTCTGAGACCCTGTAGCCTACAGAAGAACTGCACCTTGCACCCAGAGGCTTGTAAATTGATAACTTTTCATTCTGTAAGCTTTGATGGATGACTTAACAACTAACATGGCTCTTCTGCGATGGAATTCCCTGATTCTTTATGAAAATCAACAGCTGAACTCAAATCCACACATATCTTCATCGAGTAAGAAACCAACTAAGTCCAATGGTAAATCTAGGCTAACAGAAGAAGAAATGAAATATAAATACCAAAGGGTCAGGATGCCTAAATCTCTTGAAGAATGTGATCTACATATCAGAGATTCAGAACTCAGGCACATTGACATGGAGGACTTCTAGGCTAGAACCAAGAAGGTCATAGGTAGCCCATAGATGGATAAATTGGTTGGAAGTGGTCTACACTTTTCTACAGGGATCCCCGTCAGCGCAATCAACAATGAGTTCATGATGTTGGTGGGCTGTTGTTACAATAAGGACACAAGATGTGTCGAAAATGAGAAGGGCGAGGTAATAATCAACCTCACTTCCTAGAATTTTGAGATCATGTTAGGTATCCCTCACCACCAACATTTTATAGTGGTAAGCCAAGAGGACTGCATGAAGACATGGAACAAAAATGAAGACAAATGCATGCAGATGATGAATGAGGTGTACCTAAAGAACAAGAAGGTAACAAGCATGTGGCTATAACTAATTCATCACAGTGACTTTTCAGAGAAGCTGAGTGATACCATCACTTTCCTGAGTAGGGTTTTTGGGCTTCCCGATGCCTAGTACTTTCACAAGTGGATGCTCAGGTATTTAGAAACCATGAGTTAAAATGTTCTTGATCAACGTTTCGAATGGGGAGATATTATCAGTAGTACAATCTTGGAGTAGTTTCAACAACTTTCAACAACTGGGAGGTTCTATATGAACTCCTATGTGGTATATGTTGCTACCTCAGAGAGGGATTACCCAGCATTAAATTGATATGGGGTATGGCCCCAGGTCAAAATATACGAGTACTATCTAGAGTTAAGACTGGAAAATAACATAGCCCAATTCAGCAAAGTCAACGACGTCTTCTTCTATGGCATCATCTATCTCTTGAGGCCCAACATGACTCATGGTTGGATGACCAAAAGTGTGGTCACTACCATAGAGAAGTGGGGAGTGTTATTCACATAATTCCCCACTTTCACCTATCTCAGAGTCATTAACTTCTTGGGAGATCCCACCAAATTGCCAAGGTATGCGGGACCTAAGCTGATCCTGTTGGAGGTTTCTAAACAACTCATCACGTACCACGAGAAATGTTCGAAAAGGAAGAAGGGTGGGACTACATTCCCCCTCACAGTGGGTAGGTACACCTACACTTCATAGAGAAAATCCTGGGATATGTTTGCAGAGCTTGAATTTCTCAATTTTAAGCATAATTTCCCGGTAAGAACAACCTTTGATCCTTGTGATTGCCTCCCAAGAGAAAAGATTGATCCAATTCACATCCCTCAGATCGAAGATATCTACATCGATCTATATCACAAAGTCAAGCTCATATGATAGGATCACTCCCACCTGGCCCTAGCAGAGATCATTCAATATGGTGTGGCCATCGTCCCAAAGGGTTTCCAAGCAACTGATCAAGAAGTTGATTAGGTTTATCTAGACATGGATGGGGACAATTGGCTATTTTCTCAAATTGATAGAAACAAGGAACCTCGGACTATTGAGGAAAGGTTCAAAGGCACTCTACAGCGCACTGAGAATTGGTGAAAGAAAAATGGTCTCATCTGCCTTGGAGTAAACTTTACCACGTCCCCCTTAGGTAATGCACCCACCAAGCTGAAGCACTTTCCTAAAGGCAAAGGAAAATATAAAGAGGGAGAGATAAGCACTGCTCAAGAGGAAATTCCTGAGAGCCCTCCTTCTATCGCCGAGGAGTAGGTAGTAAGCCTAATATCCCTAGGAGAAGAAGAAGTGGCAAGTGCTCCAACAGGCACATCCACTCAAGGTTTTGTCACTACTGCAAACTGGTGAGGTTCCCACTGTCCCATCTCCCACTCCTCCTTCCCCTCCTCATGTCACTCAACCAACCACTCCTTTGGTTGTGTCTTCTCCCTCATCTTCTACCATTCCCCCTTCCTCTTCCTCCATTTTCTCTTCCCTTGCAGATCTGTCCCACAACATTTCTTCCCTCATCTCTCAGATCCCTTCTGCCCCCACGGTTTCCTCCCCTACAGTCACTCCTACCCCCGTGAGCATTAGAGTGTTGGCTTCTTTCTCAATGCTTCCACCGAGTGTCTCGACACATTTCCTCATGTCCACTGCAGTTGCTCCTTCTTCCACCACTATTTCCTCCTCTTCCTCTGGTCCCACTTCCTTGAGTCTAGAATGGATCTTTGAACACCTGAGCTAACACAAGAGGAAAGTCCCTATTGTACCTATGGACTTCTCCATTATTCCGGCTAAAGGGCCTAAGAAGAAAAAAGCTATAACCCACTGCTCTCAAAGTGCTTTAGGTGAAATGGTTATGGAGATCGCATACCCTAATCTCACAAAGAAGAAAGAAGATCTATCTCCTACATATTTTATAGTGACTCAGGTCACAATGGGAACATCATCAAAGAGCTTATAAGGAGAAGCCTTATCAGCAGTGGATGCCCTTTGTAAGAAGCTTCAAGAAGCAAAGGAAGATAACAGAATGGTAAAAGAGCAAAACAAGCATCTTCTCCAAGCCCTGCAAAAGATGGGCAATGCCCCTCCTATGACTGTCTCTGACCCTCCTAAAGTTCTTATTCAGGAGAAGATAAATGAGTACACCAAGATCGGCGAGCAAGGTATAGTGGTGTCCGCCTGGAGAGAGTAGATCCTCAAAGATAGTGAGGAAGTGATTACAAAGTTCACAGAGCTTTATCAAAATATAGTTCAAGCTAACAAGGAACTCCAGGCAATAGCAGGACCTATCTCCAAAGAGTTGGACCATACCAGGTTGCAACACGAGACATTCCAGAAGATGCTCGACTGCCCAGTCGATGACTTGGTGAAATCTAGTGTTTTTGATCACCTGCAAGCACCCAACAAAGTCCTTACTGATTTAAACTATCGGGTTGACCAGATGGAGTTTGTCTTGGAAAAAATAGACAAAATCAAGGAGGAAGCCTTGGATGCAATGCATCAAATGGAGCAGATCGTCTTAAGGATGTCTCCAATTTTTCTCAGCCCATCATATGCCTTTAGGAAGGTAGATGCTGGTATTTGGCTTTTCAAGGAAATAGCATTGCAGGGTTTAGCATCAGAGGCAACTTTTGATAAAGAATCTATCACAAGCTTCTAGCATGCCGTAAATTTTTTGAATACGTGATGGAGGCAGGTAATGAATAATTCAAACTCCTAGAAAGAATCAAAGATGAATGGGAAACTTGTGAAGTCATTGGGGATCACACCAAGGGTCCAGCTCAATATCAACTTCAAGGAATGGTCAACAAGTTCATGGAGTATCGAGCTTAGTTTCACATTTCCTCTCCTGATCAGAAGAAAGACACTCCTTTCCAGCCAAGGGATGACGACAAATAGGTTCCTTCCTCCTAGGATAAATCCCATTTTTGTAAAAATATTTAAAAGAATGTTGGCATAAATGATGACATCATTCATGTTGCACCATGAGATGTTGTCATCCACAAAATTGCCCTAAAGTCAACATTTGACTTTTAGATATTTTGTAAATAGTTGTTTGCTCCTTTTGGCCTTCTTTCTCCTTCTCCTTCTATAAATACTTGGATACTTGTAGTATTTGTGGTGAGGAAATTTGTATGAAAAATAGAGTGAGGAGAGAAAGACTTTGAGCTTCCTTGTAACAGAACATTATTAATACAAAATTGAGACTTTGTGCTGAATTCCTATGTTACGTGTTAGATCTTTCTTAAGTTAGATTTGTAGTCTTATTATGTTGGATTCACGTTTATTTTGTCATTTTTTTATCAGTATTGCTTCATTTGTTTATGTGAGTAATTTTGGCTCTGTTTACTACCAGCATAAAACATAAACCCTCTGACCTTTCTACTTTGAAATTCATTTCTTTTCTCCCTTCAGACCCACCTCTCTTCTATTCCTTTTTTCATTCCTTTATGTTCTTCGTCGGAACTAATTCCATCGGGATGAGATCCTAAAACCCCCTGAAGGTAGAACACTGTAAGACTTACACAGATTCTTGCTGGTAGAATAACAATAAACCAATTTCGCTTTGTTGTCTCAAAGAGGGGTTATGCCCTACACATTGTTGGCTTGTCTATCCATAGATTTTCCCACTCGACATATTTTGATACCAACAAGTACTCATTCCCACATGTAAAATTTGTATCGGGGCATCATCCATTCATCATTTTTTATGCATGGATTAAATATTTTTTTTAGTTTGAATGAGGTTAAATGATGTCATGTGCTTTATGAATTATTACTAAGAAGATAAGTTTGTTTAAACCCTAGTTAAACCCTTATTCTAGAGGCATAGAACATATTTGATGTGTATGTTCTCCAAATGGATTGGGAAGGAAAATTTGATGGTTTAGGGATGAATAGGACTTCTCATAGCTCATTTTAGTGATGATGGCATGCTCTAGGTGTGTCTAAAATCTACATAAATATATCTATTTTGAGAATATTTGTAGGTAAAGTATTTGGTGTAGGGTTCATGATGAAAATACAATTATGAGAGATAGTATGGAATGTGTGCTAAGTTTTCATGGAAATTTTTAGACATTTTATATGTAATAAAGTGATGAAACAAGTCTTCCAATGTGTACTACCACTAATCAACTTATGAGTCCAAAACCAGTTATGGGTCTAAGTGTGTTGAGATGTTTTTCATAGTGTAGTAATGTTATTTGAGATTGAATCACTTGTGGAGGCCTAGTATAATTTGATTGTATCAGAATGTAAAAGTTTTGTTTGAGGTGTTAGGGGTGGATTTCCTCAATAATAGTTCTTGATCTCTTAAAGCAGGTTTAAGTAGTTTTAGTGAAGGAAGCTTGTTGCGGTCCTACACCTTATTTTGGAATTTGTAATGAGTTGTTCTAGTTAGAAGAGGTCAATAAATTTGTATTTATGTGTCTTTTGTGCCTTGATGAAGATATTTTCTATGTGAAGTGTTTCTCTTTTGAATATTTTTGTCTAGGTGTATAGACCTCATAGATGAAGTTTGTCAAATAAAGTGCTCTATATTGAATATGGAAGATTCAAAGTTGTTAAATCATGAGGATAGTGTCCTGATTTTTTTTTTGAAGTATTCTGAGTTTTTGGAGCCATGATAAATTTTCTATGTGCCATTCAAGTCCAAGAAGCTACCAGTGGAGTGAAGACCTTGTTCTAGGTCTACTTGAGAGGATTGTGTGTTTAGGCCTAATGTCGGCCTATAAGGCACTTCTGAGTGATTTATATGATGATTTAGAGTGTTTTAAGTTTTATTATGAATGAAATTAATGGTCTTAGCTGACCTTTGGTTGTTTATTGGAAGATTAAAGTATAAAATTGAAGTGTGTTTTGTCATTTGAGCTAGGCTAAATTATGGAGAAATGAGTGAGTAAAAAGGAGAAATGTGAAGGTGTTAGAGGGTTATAGAGCATAAATGAGAAGAGGTATGAGGATTTAAGAAGAGTAGAGAAATGTGGCTTAAATTTCATATGACATAATCAATATATGAAGGTGTATATATGAGTGAAGTAGGATAAGGCATGTTTTGAGAGAGTTTTGAGTGGGTGTAGCTAAACAAGTGATCATAATTAGTTGGTGGAGTAATAAGTAATTCAATTGATATTTATTTCAAATTTCTAAGTTGGTGTTTTGTTATTTCGGGGGGTTGTATCCTCCTTATGGGGTTGGTACCTCACTAAATTAGGGGTTGGTGTTCCTTATAGGGTTGGTTCCCTACTAAACTATGGGTTGGTGTTCCTTGTGGGGTTGGTTTCTCAATAAAAAAATCTCATGTGATGTGTAATATTCACTTGAGTCCTTTATGTTATGTAATATATGAAAAGGTTTAGTGGTTTTTCTTCTCCTGTAGGGTTTCTCACTTTATATCTTGTGCTTGGTTAACGTTCTTGTGAATGGTTGTTTCATGTTAATAAGCACACATTGATTCATGTTGAATGGTAAGTGGTTTGAAAAATTTAAATACAATTGAATGAAATTATTAATTGACTGATTCACTCCCCCCCTCAGTCATTTTACTTATAACATGATGCATGTATTTTTTCCTTGAATATTAACTTTTCCTAATTTTTTTGTGCTTGAGATTCCTCCTTGTTTATTTTGTGTATTTCCTTTTTTCAAAGTCAAAATAAGATGAGTGTTTTCAATGCTCATGATAAATGAAATTAAAATTTAACTTAGTAATTATGAAAATAGAAATGTGTATTGAAATTGAATCAAGGATAGAATACACTTAAATGTCATTAGAGAAGAGATAGAATTGTTCATATGTGTTTTTTACATTGGAGATGGTTTGAATAGTACTAAGGACTTAGGCATCATGTTTCCATACTAAGGATTTAGGTTTCATGTCTCCAAGGGAAGAGTATTGGGAGAGATATAGGATTTTCCCTCCAACTGTTAACGATTCCATCTCATTACAAGACATGCTCAATGACGATGAATTTCACCAGGATCGTTTGGCGTAACTTGAGTTATTAGATGAATGTCTTCTCAATGCTATTGACCATCTCCAAATATACCAAAAATGTATCAATAATTCCTAAAATTAATGTTTCCATGAATGAACCTTTTAGGTCGATGACCTTGTCCTAAAGGAAAATCAACATGTAATCAAAGAAGAGAAAAGTAAACGGGGAAAAAATTCTCCTAATTAGCTAAGACCCTATATCGTTACCCATGCCTATGGATTAGGTGCTTATCATTTGTCTTCATTCGAAGGTAAACCCAAACCGGAGCCTCTCAATGCCTTGCATCTTCAACCATTTTATTGTTGACATTGGGTCCTATATCACTTTTTGTCAGTTGATCACTACTCCCTTGAGCATTGTTCACCTTCCATGTTACCCATTTTTTAGGATCCATGACTAAACAAGAATCATGTGATTAGCTATCACCTTTCAGCCCTATCTTCAATATGAGTACCATAACTCTACTCATGGAAGGATTCTCATGGATAATTTTGGTCTTTTAAAAAGATGGAATCCCATAGTCATTTATCACTTGAAACTACCTCTTTCATAGTTAACCTCTATGTGCTATGGTTTTTTCTTCTAAACAAGAACCTAATCCTCCTCTATAGTCTTGTCTATGACTTAAAATGTCCAAAAATAAATAAATATGGGATTCAACTCCTTGATTCAAACTTTGATCAAAATATGACTCCCTCAAAACGGGACATCTCTTCTCTCTATCTAGCTGCTATAAATAGACTTCTCCCTTGAAGGACAACTATATAAAGTCATTTTTAGAATATAATAAATGTTCTGAAGCTTCTCGCATTAATCAGCTTCATGAAGAACTCAAGGATAAAATCTACTCATCGCACATAGACTTCCTGCATCGATCATTCTATCCAAACAAAAAACAAAAGTAAAAGAAAAAATTAAAAAGATTAAATTTTTCGTCATGGACTTGCCTATTTTGATCTTGGGTCTCTTGCGAAGTAAACATGTAGTCATATACTAGGTTACGCTCAACCATCCACTTTCACCTCTTTTCCTTTTGCACCCTAGTTTTCTCTCTACTCAAGGGACTTACAATAAATGCGATATTTCATGATCATGGGGCTTTCTCCACCTTTAGAATAGTCTATTATGAAACACCTTTAGGGTCTTATGTTCATAATCCCATCTTGGGTATGGTAGACTCATTAAGGTTCTTATCAATTAAGTGGCTCTTTTACCACCTCTTACCATTCGCCTTCCTCATTACTTATTGATTATCCTATACAGGCCCATATCATCAACGCCTAAATTTTAAAATGATTGAACCATGCCTATGACCTAAACTCAACGATGCCTATGACATGAACTAAACCATGCCTATGACCTAAACTCAACCATGCCTATGATCTAAAATTAACCATGCCTATGACCTGTATTCAATCATGCCTAAGATCTACCAACTAATTCATCATATTGTTCCCTAGCTTATAGGATAACTATATCGTCCTGAGGCCCCTTTTCACCGAGGCTATGTAGGTAACACTTTGAGGGCATGGGGTCTTTGAAGGTTAGATCAGCCACTCTTCACCTGAACCTATTTTTCCCCTTCATTTCTCTATTCACATCCTACCTTAGTTCATTTCCATTTTATATCAACAATTGGAAATTAAACTAAACAAGCAACAATTAATAAACATTTTTACCACATCATCACATCGTTCATTTATAATTTTCACATTTCAACTATAGAAAATATTTGGAAACTTAAACCATAACACACATATACATCATCATTTATTTCTCATGTTACCAATGACTTAGACATTAAAATCAAAATTATGACCTGACTCCAGCATGCCTATGACCTGACTCCATCATGCCTATGACCTGACTCCAACACACCTAACTAACCTAACTCAATTATGCCTACAAGACCTTGAATCAATCATGCCTAATTCACCTATTTTCCATCACATACACAAATAATAATGGAAATTAAAAAAATTACGCCATCCATACTATAAATATCATGAGAAATTTTGTGTATACATACATATGTACACAGATACAAATAAATAAAAGTATCTCAAATTTCTCAGATACAACCTCACTATCTTCAGCACGCAGGCCAGTATATAATCAAAATCTCAAAACACTCATGTACATCCTCACCCTCTTTACCCTACATAATCCTTCCTCCATTCCTATTTCATCCATGTACCTTCCAAATTCAAGTTCAATTTTGTGCTCAAAATCAATAATTTTACCAAAACCCAATTTCTATCATTTAACACTTTAGATCAACTGTCCCTGATCAGGTACTTTTAGTGTATTTTTGAAAAAATTCTAACTCAGTCCCTATGTCATCTCACATGGGGGCACATTGTTTCACTACACTGGTGGTCCACCCATATCCCTCTCCTGAATCTTTGTCATCCACCAAATTACCTCTGAAAAAACAACCAACTAGGATGCATACCTTGCATCTTTGATCACGTAGGACCCAACTATTGACTCACTTTTAACCCTCTCTTGAAGGCTTTATTCTAGTAGTTACAATCTTCTCTATGATTTCACTTTGAAATCACTGTTTGAATTTCACCATTCATTCTACCTTTCTTAACTAATTTGGTATACTATTAGAAATTTCATCCCTTTGACTTGAGGAACAAAGTGAAACTTCCCCTACCTAATGCAAATCAACTCCTGATAGATATGTGCATCATTATCTGGTAACATCTAGCCATGACCATCAACGGTCAACATGTCCATCTTAGGTAGATCATTCACACTCTAGCATAGTTTCAAAGAATTTAGACACTCCCTTTTCACTTTTATATCAAAAGTGCCTTACCTTTTTTTGTATCATCCTGACAACCTTTGTAGGTTATTCATACATATAAAATAAAACCTGACCCTTCCATTTTCTAAGACAAATGTATTCAGGAGCTCAAATAATACATATACCTTGGTCTCAAAAATACTATGTCCCCTATTTATTAGAACTTGACCTTCTTCAGAGATCTGACCATGTAGGACCTTGATGAAAACCTTCACTATACCTTACGATGAGGAAACCTAATCCATATATAGCCTTGACACTTTTGATCAATCCGTATTGAACCAATGTCATTTAGTCCCAACTAAAATACATTAATGTACCATTGTATATGTAAAGATTCATACACCTTAAGTCACAGTGATGTATATCTTGACCATATCGTCTACCTTTGATAGTTGAATCACTTGGTCTCTTGTTTGGATAAACCTATCAACAGTGGACACAAGTAGTATTTCCAAGACCTATAGACATGGTTCTGTGTTGCAATCTATGCATGTACCTGTGTCATTTGATTTCCATTCAACTTTCAACTGCAACTCTTGACCACGATCTTCTACTACCATATAACTTTGTCTTCAAGATCTATAAACTTCATTTACACCTGTATATCTAAAACCTTATGACCACCTATCTTCCCAGACCTGACACCTTTCTCATAGTAGGTTCACCGAATCCGTCTTACACATCATTAGTGCCCGGTTTGAGGGGGAACACCTTCACCCACACATTAGGCCAATCACTTCATGTATTTTGACCCCAAAAATATTCGCTTAGTCATAGACACAGAGACAGTTTTGACCATCTTGAAAATATGCTTCAGAGACACACAACTTAGTGATCACACTCATCCTTAGTTAACCATCTCTCTTGGATAACCAACTTAAACACATTCACCTGAGATAATAAATTTTCTCACCACTGCATATTGTAATATGTAATGTCAATTATTTTCAATTAAATGTAGATCACTCATCCTCAACCTCTCAAGAACCTTATTCAAAACTATTCATATGTACCTCAAGTTTATTTGTTTTTCCCACCCCATTGTCATTACGAGCTATTCATGACAAGTCCTTTACCCTAACTACATCGTTTTGATTTATAGCTTTTCATTACCTTAATGAAGGCCAAAACTATAGGCATTTAATCCCATAAACTTGATATCCATACATTCTTTATTCATTCCCCTTACCAATTTTATATGACCGTATCTAAGCATAACCTTGGAGCCATTTGAGCACCCGAAAACAATGAGCAAAAGTTATGCATAGTATTACTTGTACCAGTAAATCTTAATACAACTGGGGTTTATTACAGCAAACCCTTAGGTCAAAGGTTCCTCCTTATCATGGAGGATTCAAGTGTCAACACAAAGAAACAATGATGTTTACACTATACTGTCGTCGATTAACATACAACCATACTTCCACGTGAATATCCTTGTACATGAGGTTAGATTCATACTTGAGTCTTTATGACCGTGAACCTAGTTCTGGATGGAATCTAAAGACCTCTACAAATCTATTTCATAGCATCCAGACATGCCATAACTAAGCAACAACCATGTTGAAAACAAGTGCTTGTTACTATTTGCACACTGAGCACTCCTTGATAGTAGATGCCTTATTAAGTCACTATGAGTCATCATTTTAAGGAATCATCAATCACCTATAGTACCCATATACATTGATTTTGTAGACCACTGTAAGTGTGTCTCTAATTTACACCACTTCATCTCACATAAAATCGTATTTTATACCCTGATATTTATGCCTTTATCTTTATGTCAGTGCATCAGGACATATTATTGACACTACCATATATTTCCTTACAATGTGAACCCTGAAATTCCCATCACTCTTCACTGATTCTTAGATCACCTCTAACTTACATGTTAGCACCTTGAAATTTTTTCATAGTTCCCCCAAGAAGTAAACCAACTCCTGATCTTTGTTGATTCAGTCTTAGAAAAATCCCCAAAACCATGAACTATTTATTTACCTTACCAGCCCACATGGTTTCGCTTATCAGTCTTTACTTCAGACTGACGTTGGTCTCTGTCATTTGATAGTCCTTATAAAAGGAGAATATGATGACCAATAACACTTCATAAATGATTCATACTAATGACCCAGATATCTTGACCCTGGTACTTAAATATCTCTGAGTACAATAGTTGTTGACCTGATATTCAGCAAAATTATGACCATCAACCTAGCATACTTATGTTAGACCTTAACATGGTCCTATGGATGAGATGACCTAAATGATACACAACTAAAGAATAATATTTCTATATAATCACACTAGACACATATGTAGGCCTGATAAGTTCCTTAGAACTTACATGAATCCTAACTACCATCCTTGAAGTAACACACTTCCTGGATTTAGCACATGCTAGGAATCCCACTTAGAGTATATTATTTCATCACACCTTTTTTGCAGTCTTCCTGTGAATTTCAAGTAGTTCCTCCTAGCTACAACATTTGGAATTTCTCATAATTAGTCATTTTCTTTTCAAGAAGTCAGAATCATACTTGAGAAACCTTCAAATAGACTGACCACTACAGACTATTATCTATCTTAGAGTGCTCATTCAACTTATTATAAATATTATTGTCCAGACACTTAAAGTTAACGGTCACACAACCATATCTAAATGTATCCCCTTTCGAATAACCAACTTAAACACAGTCACCTAACCATGACCCTTATACCCCACATTGAAATAATTAACGTCCAAGGGATTATTTACAATTAAATTAATATGCATCCTCACTTCATTCATTATGCCTTAATTACCTAGAAAGTGTAATTTTGAATTTCCACCTCACCATAGACCTATTGCATAAGCATGTTTCCATTACTAAATAAGACTTAGCCCTATTTACCTTACATATGTAACTGAGGCTTAAAAGTACAACTCTAAAAGCACATGCCTATTATACCTCTAGACCACTTGTCCTTGAGCTAGCTGAATTGCAACATTCCATTTGAAAATTAGGAGCCCTAGAACAAATGAGAAAAATCTGGGTAGAAGATAGTCAAGATCATGATATTTTAGGAAAAACCTAGCAGATATCCCACCTTATAGAAGATGATCGGTGAAACCCAAAACCGACATCATTAACCCTATAACCATCGTTGGTTACCATATAACCATTTTAGTAACCTTATTTTTGAGGGGTTAGACACATTCTTGAGTTTTAGAGCAAAGGAGATCTGCATGCAAACAAAGAACCAGATATATTTCACACATCCAGGCATAGCCATAACTGAGCACAACCATTGATCAGGAAGATATTTACATTCGCATGAGCACTCCGGGAAGCAATTCCATGACATTGATCGCCATTTCACTGATCAACCATCACCACCACCCAACCATTGAACCTGCATAACAGTTAGTGTGTCTCTAACCTGCATCACTTAATTTCCATTCTAGTTTATAAAATTTTTCACCTTTGTTTAATCAATCATCAGTTATATTTTCACCCTACCATTATTACCTTCATGTGAACCTGACCATTTCAATAACTCATAACCCTTTTAATCACCTTTTTCTACTCCTGAGTACCCTTAAAATATTCCCAAAATGCTCCCCAGAACTTAAACCAACTCCTCGCCATTGTTGATCCAATCTCAGATGAATCCCCAAAACCTTTAACTATCGAGTCTTTAGTAACCCAGCAATAACTATCGTCGGTTCTTACTAAACCATCATCGGTCATACCAGACCGACGTCGGTCTTTATATTTGGCAGTCCTGCTAATATCTAGATCCTAATAACCTTCATCCAAGTGACCTAAGTGACCCTAGAATCTGATCCTGACACCTTAATTATTTACTTCATTTTCAAATCTGATCATAGCCTAGCTTGTTATGTCATATTTCCTTATTTTATTTGGATGAGATACCTAAATCATATCAAATATAGTAGAACCTTTTTTATTTATGTCTTTTTCTTACATTAAATTATATTAAAATAGTGGTTTGATTGCTAGCAATGAAGTATCACACTTCCTAGATCTAGCACGCATGCTAGGCATCCCACTAACATATATTATTTAATCCTCATTTTCGCGGTCTTGTTGTATATTTCAGGTAGTTCCTCCTAGCCAAAAGATAATATCTCACAATCAGCATTGGATCAAGAAGTCAAAACATGCACAACGACTTTCAAACCAACCATCACAATACAGGTATTCCTCCTTGGCCCACACCATTATCTATTTTGTCCAAAAACTTAAAGAAAATGGTGAAAATATAATTTGAATTTTTCAAAAAAAAGAGGTAGTTTTGAGTCTGATAAATTGAAATAAAAAACGTCCAAGGGATTTTTCCAAAAGTTTATATTTTTTTGACTATGCCTTAATTAGTAGAAAGTGTAATTTTGAATTTCCAAAAATTTTGCTAAAAATTATGGAAAACAAAAATAGGTTTTCGTTACATATGTAAATATTAAAAATAAACTCAAAGGAATTTTAAAATAGAGTAGTTGTGCTTGAGATATGAAATAAACATTGATTTGAAAATTAGGAGCCCTAAAAAGTGACCCAAAGGGTAGGACCAACCATGAAACCCTAGGAAAAAAAATTTAGATCAAATTTATAAAAGATGATAGATGAAAATCAAGTGTGAATATGAATATAACTGTTGTCAATTATCATATAACCATTTTGGTAACCTTGTTTATGAGGTTAGACACATTCTTGAGTTTTATAGCAAAGGAGATCTACATGCAAGAAAGAACCAGATGTCTTTCACACATCCAGACAACCATAACTAGAACAACAATTGATTAGGAGGATTTTACATTCACAAGAGCACTCCGGGAAGCACTGCCACGACACTGGTCATCATTTCACTGATCAACCATCACCATTACCCATTCATTCAACATGTACAATAGTAAGTGTGTCTCTAACATGCACCACTTCATTTCCATTTTGTTTATAAATTTCTTCACCTTTGTTTATCAATCATTAGATATATTTTCACCCTACCATTATTTCCTTCTTGTGAACCCGGCCATTCCCATCACTCCTACCCCTTTTAATCACCTCTATCTACCCCTGAGCACCTCGAAATATTCCCAACATCCCCTAGAACTAAACCAACTCCTCACCATTGTTGATTCATTCTTAGAAAAATCCCCAAAACCATGAACTATTGAGTTATTACCAGCCCACAGCAACCGCCGTTAGTCATACCAGACTAACATTGGTCTCTGTATTTGGTAGTCCTGCTAATACTAGATCTTAATAACCCTTTTTAAGTGATTCAAGTGACCCAGAATCTGACCCTAACTTGTTCCAGTACCTTAGTTGTTTACCTTGTTTCCAAATCTGATCATAGCCTAGCATGTTATGTTAGATTCTCTTATTATATTTGGATGAGATAGCTAAATCATATCAACTACGGTAGGATTCTATTTAATTACGTTGTTTATTGCATTAAATTGTATTAAAATAGTGGGTTGACTACCACCGAGGAAGTAACACACTTCCTGGATCTAGCACATGCTAGGCATCCCACTGACATATATTATTTAATCCCCTTTTTACGGTCTTGGTGTGTACTTCAAGTAGTTCCTCCTAGCTAACAGGAATCTCTCATAATTAGCATTGGATCAAGAATTCAGAATGTACACAAAAACCTTGAAATCAACTGTCACTACAGGTATTCCTCCTTGGCCCACACCATTATCTATTTTGTCCAAAAACTTAAAGAAAACGGTGAAACAACCATATCTAAATATATAATTTGAATTTTTTTTATAAAGAGGTAGTTTTGAGTCTGATAAATTGAAATAAAAACATCCAAGGGATTTTTCCAAAAGTTTATATTTTTTTGATTATGCCTTAATTAGTAGAAAGTGTAATTTTGAATTTCCAAAATTTTTGCCAAAAATTATGGAAAACAAAAAGAGGTTTTCGTTACATATGTAAATATTAAAAATAAACTCAAAGGAATTTTAAAATAGAGTAGTTGTGCTTGAGATATGAAATAAACATTGATTTGAAAATTAGGAGCCCTAGAAAGTGACCCAAAGGGTAGGACCAACCATGAAACCCTAGGAAAAAATTTGTAGATCAAATTTATAGAAGATGATAGATGAAAATAAAGTGTGAATATGAATATAAGATGTAAATATGAACACTAATACAATTACGGTTTGGGTTTGGAGGATAATAGATATGAAAATGGTCATGAAAGGAATTAGGTTCACAAAATTATTTAATAGAATTAAATATTAATCAAGGGACTGAGATCAAATAGATATAATAGTAATAAGAAATATCTATTATACAAGATACAAGAGAGTGTAAGTACTAGTGAGATAAGAGTGATTTAGCCTGTATTTGAAGATATGGGCTGATTCAAGGATGGAAACTAGGTGGAATAGTTTGGATCTAGATTGAGTAAGCTTTTTCTTGAAAATTGACATCTAAGACTCCTTCGGACACAACCACTAAGAGAAGGACAAGACTTCCTGGGAAATAGTGTCTGAATTGGGTATTAGCATCCCATAAAATGTTCTTCTGATCTTTTCAAGGTTTCAACTTTTCTTCTTCTTGTCACTCTCTCTCTCTCTAGCTTCATTATATGGTTCATGTGTCACACCTTAAACCTACAAAATAAACCTTATTTGCATGCATAAGGCTCAAGAAAACATTAGATGAAACAAATAATGCATATGTTTGATTCATACTGACCTCGTAGGTCACCCCAATGTGATTTTTGCCAGCATTACACTACATTTAAGAATGTATGTAGTTCTAGTGTGTGTGTGTGTGTGTGTGTGTGTGTGTGATTATGTATCCCTTGAAGCTAGGTTTACCTTGTGCTAGTCACACCAAGATAGTGGTTACAAATAATTTTCCCCCAAGATGAATGTGTGAGATGGAATTTAGAAATATCCCCTCCCATTGATTGAATAATGCAGCCTAAATGCAATCCTTGAATATTGTTCTTTTCCCAAGTAGTATATGGTAAGTGATATCCCAATTTCCCCAACCCGCTAATAATGGTGCATAAGTCATGTGTATGTATGTATGTATGTATGCATGCATGCATGCATGCATGTATGTATGTATGTATGTATGTATGCATGTATGTATGTATGTATGTATGTGTATATATAGATATATAGATATATATATATGATTCCCTTGTTTGGATTTATTCATTAACTAAAAATATTACCCATAGTGATAAGAATGGTATTAGAAAAGATAATAAGTAATGTGGCATTTCAAATTTGAGAAAAGGAGGGAAAATGACAGAAGCACCCAAAGGGGACAATAACACCTTGAAAATCCTATCCTTAATAGGAATTACTATCTGGGATGCTTAGAGGATATAATGAAATACAAAGTTTTTTCATATGTTTTCCAATGTCCAAAAGTAAAGTGATCATTCCATAGAAGTAACTAATAGAATTATGAAAATGATAAATCAATATAAAAGAAAAACAAGTGTTATTAATACCTAGTTTTCTTACTTAGGAATTATGCATATAATGGCATACTTAAAGGTATGATTTAGATACTAAGTGCATGATTTTTTATCTATAGGAGCAACTAGGTAGAATATGAGGGAAAGAAAAAATTCCAATCTATTGTATGGACCCAACAACAAAAGATGAAGGGGAAAAAGAAGAAGAAGAATATATGGCACGTCTACATGGAATACTGAGGAAAAATGTATGTTTATTTTGGATTTTAATCATTTAATTTTTGTTTACAATTTCAAAATTTTCATTTTAAATTTAAAAACCTAGCTTAAATTTATTACAAAACCCAATTTTGAACCCATCTACACCTAGAATAATTTATGTAAAACCTAGAACATTGTGTATATAACCTAAATGGAGAAATAAGAAGATGGGAAAAGAGGGTAGAGGCATAAATACAAATATGTGATAGAGGTAGAGGAGAAGAGAGGGAGAGGTTGAGATATATGTAGAAGTAAAAGGAAGGGGGGATGCAAGGGAGGATTAATCCTTAGGAAACCTAGGAAGTTGTCTAGGGCACAAGAAGTAGGGGGGACCATTTTTTAATTTGTTCAAAAGTCGAAGATGCATTAGTGTTTTTGTTTTATAAAATGCAAAAAATTATATATTAAAATAAAAAATATTTGCAAAAGAATGAATATTTGACGATGCAAAGAAACCATTTTACATATACTTTCAATAAATGTGGTAGCCTAGATACTCTAAAATAGCTATGATGAAAAATTACTTGTAACTTTATTCTCAAATTCAAATATTTTCAACAGAGCTTAATGAGTTCACCTTTGACATGGTTCTCATGCCATGCGCTAATGCAGTGGTTCTTAAAATTTGAAAACACATGAATTCCCTTATCACTGTATTTGTATTTGAGTTAGATATATTTTCCATTAGTTCCCTTATTTGAATGTAATCCAAATGTGGAATAATATAATATACATGAGATAATTTCCTGGTTTAGTCTCAGAAAGAGAGCTAGTCACTTGGACTACAATGATTACGTGGTATGCAATCCATGGGAATGGTATAAATTTACTCCATCTATTTGAATAAATTCAATCTATGGGAATCATATAGAATCACTCCATCTATTTGAAAAAATGCAAAAAAAATGATAAAGTATATTTCCATTATCTTTGTTGATTTTATCTCTACTTGTAGCAATGCAAAATTAACGGGTGAAGGGTAGCACCACTTTAATTACATGATTAAGGATCATGGATTCAAAATTTTAATAGGACGTTATTATTACATGTTTCGTTTGGTTGAGCCACACACTTAGGTAATGTAATTAATTTAGGAAGTGTTATCCCAAAATTTAAGTTTTATGATAAGTTTTTGGTAACCTACAAAATTTTTGTTCTTTTGGTCCTTTGGAGTTAGTCCTTATTGTCATGCTAAATTTATAGCATAAAAAATTGAAAACAAACTCCGCTCAAAAATATTTGAACTAGATAATGTAAACCTACCCTCTGGCCAATTAATGACTATGAAAACCAGATCATGGTTGAGAGGGATGTACTAAATATTTTTGAAGTTTTTTTTCATGTGCAGGTAAGTTGGTGTGAAGCATTACATGGATTCATTTTGATCCACTTTGAAGGAACTTCTCCTGCAGGCCTAAAAAGGCCTATTTCATAACTTTGGCACCTAATGAACACCCTCTAGAAATGAAACAAGAACATATAATTCCTCTAAGTTGTGTGTTACTGTTGATGCAAAATCACAACACCCCTAGATATTGATCAAATTTCTAGTTTGATCACTCTAGCATCCAGTGTGATTGCACAACATGGAATCCTTTATCCAAGTGTGGGACTTGCAAAGATGAGAAAGGAGTCTCCAGAGAAGGCTGGTTCCTATTCCTCTGTTCAGATGCACACGAAAAAGGTAGAGGGTTCACTCAAAACCTAATCTAATCTTGCCAAGGAGACAGGGTAAGAAGATGCATAAAAATAAATCTAAGCTAACAGAGGTGATGCATTGAGGAATGAAGAACACCTATCTTGCCAATAAACACAGACCATTCAAATGTGATGCAAGATTACGCACAGATAACAAAATTTGCAGTGAAAGACCAGGAGGATGCAAATGAACACAGAGAGGGTTAAGAATCATCCATAGAAATGCATTACTTGCTCCAAAGTTTGATACAATACACTACAAAATGCCAAGAGGAAGAGTCGCATTACAGTTTCAAATGGGAGGTTTGAACTCCATAAATTTGCCTGATAAAGAGAAGAAGGGAGGGGCAAAACAGGAAAAGTTCGACCTTTTGAAAGAAGCCCCTCCTTACAATATATAGGAAGAATGAGAGAGGGAAGAGAGAGGAAATCTAGATCTACCCCAACCATTTCTAGGTTGCATTTAACTCATCTCATTATGGCAGAAGCGGCGAATCCTGGCAAAATGGTGGACTGTTTAGCAGAACGGCGAACTGTCTGTTGTATTAAAGTTGGTTATTGAACGTCACTTCTATCTATTATTACGTGCCAGAGGAGTTTCTCAATTTTATCACTCTAAACTGAACCAAAATGCAATATTGATCCCAGAATCGTGTAGAGAATTTTGCCAGCTTTCTATTGATATAAAGAACGTGAAAATTTGAGCTCTGGATCGAAAGATATGGCGATCTGAAGATTTAGGGTAAAAAATACGCCAAAACGGATATTTGAATTTTTTCCTACGCTCTGCCACTTGAATGACACGTGTCAGGCACTGATTGGCTGCGCAATTCTCTCTCCTCCACCTCCTGCGGGTTTCCCTTTGAAATTTTGACGTTTTCTTACACTTTGGAAAAAATTTCATTTTTTCCCCGCGCCCCCACTACTTGGGACACGTGGCATCGTTTGGTTCATTGACATGGGCGCGGGGAAAACCTTTACCTTTTAGTTTTGGGCCAAAACTTTGCTAAGTTTTCAAAGTTCTCCCCAAGCTCTGAACTCGCCTTCCCCTTAGGACACGTGTCCTATTCTGATTCATCCGCAGGCCTCCCGGATTTTCACGTCCTTCACGTACCTTTGGCCTGGATGTCCCAAACTGTTTGGGACAAAAATCTCTGAACCGCTCGATTCAGGCTTCCTTGTCCCTCTTTGCAGCGAAGACATGTGGCAAGATTTGATTGGCTCTCAGCTCTTTCAGCTTTTCGCGTCCCACGCGTCCCTTTGTTCTAACTATCTCGGACTAAAGTTCCCTGTTTCGGTTGATCCGGGTGGTTCGCGTCCTCCACGTACTTTTGTCCCAATTATCCCAGACTGCCTGGGAAAAATACTTCTGATCCGCCCGAAATGGACTGTCCTGCGCCAAACCGGCTGATCCGCGTCTTCCACATACTTTTGGCCCGGATGTCCCTGACCGAGCGAAACAAGACTTAGGCAATTTTCTTCATTTTTTTGACCGGTTCGGCTTTTCGTGCCCCGCGTGTCCCTTTGTTCCAATTGTCCCAAATGCTACGCAGAGCACTTAGCGGCTTTTCGACCGATTCGTGCTCGACGTCCCAACTGTCCCAAGGACCGCTTGGACTAGGACTTAGCCGATTTTCTTCATTTTTTCGGCTCCAAGCTTGGTTTTCTGCATTTCTTCCATTTTCTCGACTTGTTAGGATTCCTTCTTAGATAGGAGGGTTAGAGGGAAACCGAGGGGACCCCACAAACATGATTTCAGGCCTTGAATCATTCTACTTGCTCAGGACTGACAATCTGATGCATGTTATCAAAATTACCTTGGGGGGAATTTTGGATAACAGTTTTGGTGACTTTTCAGGGTTACCTGCCTGCTAGGTAGAAGATCAGTGGCCTTTTAACAATCCATTGGGCATGGAGTAATAACCTGAAGCCAACTTGATCTCTAATCCCGATCCTGATACCGTAACTCATTCTTCAAGAGCACTCTGAACTGTAGAAATTCAACATGAGAGTGACAAAACCTGTGCCAAAGCACTTAGGAAAAAGAAACCTAACTACAACAAGACAATGTGCATACGCACTTAGAGGAACTGAAATCTAGGCTAATATTTACAAGGGTAAACCTTTTCCTTTTTAGTAGCAATGTTTAAGATAGATTCTGTTAACTAGAATCGGGAGTTCTTCTCCATCCAATGCAGACAATTGGAAGGCATTACCACTTTTACATCTCGTGACCATGTAGGGGCTGCTCCAAATGGCATCAAACTTGGAATGCCTTCCAGGCTTTGCCCAATCTGCATCCCATTTCAGAACTAGGTCCCCCTCCTGGAAGGTCCTTGCTCCTGCCTTCTTATCAAACCATCTTTTTACTAAGGTATGATCCTTTTCAATCATTAGAATTGCATGTTTTCTTATTTCTTCCAATTCCATCAACTCTGCGTATCTGGCCTCTATTGGTTTTAACTCAGACAACTCCAACTACTTCATGAGCTCCAATCCTGCAAATTCTAATGATATAGGCAATACTGCCTCTTTCCCATAGACCAATTTGTAGGGAGAACTACCTGTAGACCTCTTTGGTGTTATCCTGTCAGCTCATAATGCTGATTTTAGCTTGGTATGCCATGTCCTTTGGTTTTCATCCAGAGTTCTTCTGATGATCCTTAGCAACTTTTTGTTCGTGGACTCTGCCTGTCCATTACCCTGTGGGTAATAATTTGAAGAGGATTTTCAAATAGATCCCATTCTTGACAGCCCATTTTGTAATCTTGGAACCTATGAATGCTAATGCATTATCTGATATGATAGTGGCCGGCACACCGAACCTGGTCACTATTCCTTCATAAAAGTCTAGTATGTTAGACTCACTTGCCTCCTTGAGTGCTACTGCTTCGGTCCACTTGGTGAAATAGTCCGTCGCCGTGAGAATCCACTTATGGCCTTGGCTTGAGTTTGGGTTGATGACCCCGACGAAGTCCAATCCCCATTGCATAAATGGTTGGTCAACCAAAATTGGGTGCAATGGAAGCGCTGCTAGTCTTTCTTTTCCCATGAAGAGTGCACATTTCTTGCACTTTCTTATCCATGTATAACAGTCACTGAACACTGTGGGCCAATAATACCCTGCCTTCATTATCTTGAGAGCTGTTACTCGTGGGGTGAAATGTCCTCTGGAATCTCCATCATGAAAATCTCGTAACACCCTCTCAATTTGACCCGTACTAATCCACCTCAGTAGAACTCCATTGATGTCTTTTTGAAACGAAACACCATCAACAAGCACATATGGAATGGCTTGTAATTTAAAGTACCTCCTCTTTGCTTTGCTCATTTCTGGAGGGCACAGGCCTATCTGTAGGAAGTGTATCATATTCTAAGTCCAACAGGGAGTGGGCACATCATCATTTTCTTGTTCTTGACCATCCTGTAGTACCAAAATAGCCTCTTTTCCATTACCTGCTTCAACTTGCTGACTCAAGGCTAGTTGTTCACATAGTCCCTTCCCACGTACTAGTTTGGTGACCTTAATCTTGATGTCATATTCCATGACACGGGTTATCCATCCTACACGTTTCTCATTCAGATCCTTGTTTAGAAGGAAGTCCTTGACTCCCGCATGAGAGACCAATAATTGGATCTTGTTGTTTGAGACTAGGTGCTTGAATTTCTTTAATCTCTTGATCACTGCAAGTACATGCTTTTCAATGAAAGAGTACCTAGTTTCGTATTCCTCCAAGCCTTGACTAAAGAAAGCAACTGGTTGTTCTAATCCTTCTTTGTTTTGTTGTGCTAGGATTGTAGAAATTGTGTCTCCACCACCAAAGGCGTATAGCATGAAACCCTTGGAGAAGTCTGGATTGACGAGAGTGGGAGCTTGAGATATAGCCTCTTTTATTGCCTCAAAACTTGCCTTGCCTTCAGATGTCCACTTAAATGCCATGCTCTTTTTTAACATCAGCGTTATTGGCTTTACAAGAGCTGCAAAGTTTGGAACAAACCTGCGGAAAAAATTGATCCTTCCCAAGATGCTTTGAAGAGCCTTCTTGTGACTTGGCAATGGCAACGCTTGAATTGCTTCAACTCTTTCTGGGTCAATCATCAATCCCTCCTTTCAAACGATATGGCCTAGAAGTTTCCCCTCATGAGCTAGGAATATGCATTTTTTGGGATTCAATGATACTCCAAATCTTCTACACCTATGAAATACCTGCCTCAGATGAAAGAGGTGATCCACTGCATTTTTGGAGAATACAGTGATGTCATCAAGATATATCAGAACTATTTTATTGATCAACCGCTTGAATGCCATATCCATTGCCCTTTGGAAGGTGGCTCTAGCATTTGATAGCCCAAATGGCATCTTCTTGTAAGCATACGCGCCCCATTTTGTAGTGAAGGCCGTCTTGAATTGGTCTTCTTCCTTCACCATTATCTGATTATAGCCTGAATATCCATCTAGCAATGAGAACCTTTCTAAACCAGCTACAACCTGCAGTATTTGCTCCATGGAAGGGAGTGGGTAATGGTCCTTGAGAGAGGCTCTATTCAAGTCTCTGAAGTCAACACACAATCTGATCTCTCCACTCTTCTTTCTGACTGGAACTAAGTTGGCAACCCAACTAGAATGCTTGATTGGAAATATGATCCTTGACTCAATCAACTTGTCCAATTCTTTTCTCATGAGAGGCTCCATGTGTGGGTTGACTGGTCTTTGTTTCTGCCTGACAGGCTTAGTATTCGGATCCAATTCAATGGTATGCTGAGCTAAGTTGGGATTGAAATCTTTCAAGTCTTCATAGCTCCAAGCAAACACATGTCGGGGAACTCTTGACACAGTTGTATAAACTCATACCTTTCTTGTTCAGTTGTCATCTTTCCAATTTGCAATGGTTTGTTCTCTTCTACCAAGATGGATACTGAATCCTCTCTCTTGACCTGAATGTTTGCTTTCTCCTTCCTAAACTGATCATTGGGATTAAAAATGGACTCCAAAGTGATAAGTCCCTTGGGCATCTTGTTAGTTCTCAGCTGTACCACTTGGTCACCATACTGCTGTTCCATATTTTCTTGATTCTTGGCTGAGAACTCAGCTTCTTCTTGCAAGAAATGGATGATTTACTGGTCATTTTCAAACTCTTGCCAACTGACATTGTTATCTGGTACTGAAGGCCTCACAATCACATGGATGTTTGGCTGTACCTTGTCTTGTTGAATACTTTCCCCAATGTCAAAGGCTGCCCCAACTGCTACAATCCTGTCAGCAGCTTGATTCTCTTTCCTAGGAATGGATTTGATGCCAAAACCCTCAAAATCTTCCATGAGGTCCCACACCCTGTTCTTGTAGCATTTGAGTAGATCATTCTTGGCGGCATGTTGTCCCTTGACTTGATTTACAATCAATTCACTGTCCCCAAAGACTTGCAAGTTCTTTATTTTCTTCTTGGTTGACCCATGCATCCCTTGCACCAAGGCTTCATATTCAGCAGTGTTATTGGAGCATGCAAACTGAAATCTAAAAGCTGAATAATACTTTACTCCTCGAGGTGAAACAAGCATGGCTCCACCTCCTGTACCTTGTCTACTCCTTGATCCGTCAAAAAACAGCTGCCATACCTCATTATCATCCTTGTGGTTTGGCTTGGTGATGCTAGGAATAGGTTGATTTTCTTCGTGTATACAATAGACCGCTAGCTTAGATTCTTCTACTTCTTGGTAAGGATAAAAAGCATGTATCTTGTTTTCCCATTCATCAAGGGTTAGATATGGGATGCTTCCAACCTTAGTGTCAGCCTCATCAGTGCTTGGGTGATCTTCTTGATCAAATGCTGAGAAATTGGCATTAATCTGACTTGGAGTGTAAGGCTCAATATGGAAGTTTGCAATAGGTTCTGACCTGATTGTGGCTTTGGTCCCATACCTCGTTCTAAATAACATGTGTGACCAATCAGCAGACAAATATCCTCCAATCCTGGCTGTGAAGTCCCTTGACAAGCAAAGAGCAAAGAGTAGTGGAAGGTCTATGACTGATACATCTTGTAAAACAACAACGTTTGGACATGCATGCAAGGTAAGACTCAAGTTTTTAATCACTCCAACTGTTGCTACTGCTGACCCATCTAGCTGCACTACCCCTTTGGATATTGTTTCATACTGGAGCCCTAGCTGATCAGCTATTTTTTTAGGCATTACTGAGCTACTTGCCCCGGAGTCTATCATGCAATTGTGTACTAGCTGATTTCCAATGATTAATGAAACATAGAAAGGAGGGGGCTTCAAAATTTTACCTTGCTATCCTCCATGATTTCCTTCAGGTTGGGTAGCATTTGTAAGCACTTTGTCTTGCATCTGGACCTGTTGATTTGAAGTTGACCAGTCCTTCATGGCAGCTTGTAGCAAATCTCTTTGGCCTGGGATGGATAGGGATTCCCACATTGATATATTGACATTTGTCTTCTTCATCTGATCAATGATACTGAATGGTGATGAAGGATCTCTTTGTTGTCCCTTGGTTTGCACATTCACTCCTTGCACGTGGGCAGCAACAACTGGTATTTGAGTTAGCCTAGGGGCTGTTCTTGGCTGCCCTTGTGCATTTGAAATTGGACTTTGCTTGCCAACCATTTGTGGAACCATGGAAGGTTGTGGATTGGTTGGGGCTGATGGCTGTTCTTCACCCAAATTCCTCCTTTTTGACCTTGTGTTGGCTGCAACACCTTGAGGAACTACCTGGTTCATGCCACAAAAATCCTCTGCTTGCCAATTTATCAATGTGGTGTCATTTGGGGCTGATTGCTGTTGGAATGTTTCTTGTTGTTGGCTATTTCCTTGACTGTCCTCACCCTCCACACCAGTAGTTGTCACCATTAATGCTTGATTCAAAGCACCATTGAAGCACATGGATTGGTTATGAGGCTCATTGCATGGAAAACACCAATCATACTCCTGGGCAATGTTGTTTTGTGTTGGCACCAATGCCTTAGAGGCAGATATGGCATTTGGATTATAGGGCTGAAATGGTCTATTAGCAGGAGGCCTTGTTTGATTTACATTTGCAGCTAGATTAGGAGGCCTTTGTGGTTGGTATGGCTGCCTGTTAGGCTGAGTTTGGGGCTGATAAGAAGGTCTAAAACCTTGGGCTTGTTGCCTCTTGAGAGTAACCAGCTCATTGCCTAGGTTTTGCAATTGCTTCATGACTTCTTGAAGCTCATTTGGGGCACTTGGAGATGAAGTGGAAGCTTCATTTGAACTCTAATTACTAGGAGTGGGAGAAGGAGCCAAATTAGGTGTTTGATTGGTGTTTGGACTCTCTAAACTTGGAAACAGTGGCATGGGAGGTCTAGGGTCAAGTTTTCCAGCTTGGATCAAACAATTTTCAGCCCTAATGGCAATGCTATAAGCCATAGGGATAGTTATGTCTCCCATGGACTGAATCAACATAGAAATATCAGAATTTAGAGCTTTGAGATAGTAGAGAAAAGCAACTTCTGCTGTTGGCCTGACTACCACTGGAATTCTCTCCCAAGTCTTTTGAAATCTGAAGTTGAAATCGGTCAGCTGCTCATTGGGAGCTCTCTTGATGGTTGTCAGCTGCTCCAAAAGAGACAAGTTGTCTCCCTTTTCTCCAAATTGCTCATGAAGTGCTATACACAGCTGATTCCAATTTTTGATAGAACCAGCTCCAAGGCTCCTAAACCATTGCAATGCTTTCCCCTTGAATGAAGATGCCCGTAACTTGACAGCCACTTGCATCTCATTGATTTCATGGATTGCACAAAGGTTGGCAATGTCTTTAACATGATCAATTGGAGTAGTCTGATTTTCTCCAGTGAAGTATGGAATGTTCTTCAAGGCTGCAATAGGAATTGGATGTTGTGCATTGAGGGCAAGTGGGCTGCTGCCAGTGAAGTTGACATAGGGGTTGTTTTGTGCCATTCTAATTGGTCTTAAAACCCTTATTGACTGAATGAAAGGCCTACCAGGTGGAGGAGTTGAGAGAGTTCTGTTTGGTGGAGATGGAGACCTTTGAATCCTTCTTCCTCTTTGCCTTCTTCTTAGACATAATTGCAGGTATTCAAACAACACTTCTTCTTCTACAACTCTTGACCTTGTGGTGACTCTTCTCATGGGTTTTCAAGCCTGCATTGCTGAAACCAATTGATTCTTCCCCTTGGAGTCACCAGATATGCAAATAATATCTCTTTTCAAGTAAGAAAATTATAGCAAATGCACATCAACTTCGCTGTAATAAAAATGAGACATGTAGGTCCCACCGGGTGTGCCCAAACTGTTGATGCAAAATCACAGCACCCTTGGACGCTGATCAGATTTCTAAGTTGATCACTCTAGCATCCAGTGTGATTGCACAACATGGAATCCTTTCTCCAAGTGTGGGACCTCTAAAAATGAGAAAGGAAACTCCAGAGAAGGCTGGTTCCTATTCCTCTGTTCAGATGCACACGAAAAAGGTAGAGGGTTCACTCAAAACCTAATCTAATCTTGCCAAGGAGACAGGGTAAGAAGATGCATAAAAATAAATCTAAGCTAACAAAGGTGATGCATCAAGGAATGAAGAACACCTATCTTGCCAATAAACATAAACCATTCAAATGTGATGCAATATTATGCACAGATAACAAAATTTGCAGTGAAAGACCAGGAGGATGCAAATGAACACAGAGAGGGTTGAGAATCATCCACAGGCATGCATTACTTGCTCCAAAGTTTGATACAATACACTACAAAATGCCAAGAGGTAGAGTCACATTACATTTTCAAATGGGAGGTTCGAACTCCATAAATTCACCTAATAAAGAGAAGAAGGGAGGGGAAAAACAGGAAAAGTTTGACCTTTTGAAAGAAGCCCCTCCTTACAATATATAGGAAGAATGAGAGAGGGAAGAGAGAGGAAATCCAAATCTACCCCAACCATTTCTAGGCTGCATTTAACTCATCTCATTATGGCAGAAGCGGTGAATCCTGGCAAAACGGTGGACTGTCTAGCAGAATGGCAAACTGTCTGTTGTATTAAAGTTGGTTGTTGAACGTCACTTCTTTCCATTATTATGTGCCAGAGGAATTTCTCAAATTTCTCACTCCAGACTGAACCAAAATGTAATATTGACCTTGGAATTGTGTAGAGAATTTTTCCAGCTTTCCATTGATATAAAGAACATGAAAAACCGAGCTCTGGATCGAAAGATATGGCGATCTGAAGATTTAGGGTAAAAAACAGGCCAAAACGGATATTTGAATTTTTTCCCGCACTCTGCCACTTGGATGACACGTGTTAGGTGCTGATTGGCTGTGCAATTCTCTCTCCTCCACCTCTCATGGGTTTCCCTTTGAAATTTTGACATTTTCTTACACTTTGGAAAAAAATTCATTTTTTCCCCGCGCCCCCGCCACTTGGGACACGTGGCATCGTTTGGTTCGTTGACAGGGGTGTGGGGAAAACCTTTACCTTTTAGTTTTGGGCCAAAACTTTGCTAAGTTTTCAAAGTTCTCCCCAAGCTCTGAACTCGACTTCCCCTTAGGACACGTGTCCTATTTTGATTCGTCCGCGGGCCTCCCGAATTTTCGCGTCCTTCGCATACCTTTGGCCCGGATGTCCCAAACTATCTGGGACAAAAATCTTTGAACCACCCGATTCGGGATTCCTTGTCCCTCTTTACAGTGAAGACATGTGGCAAGATTTGATTGGCTCTCAGCTCTTTCAGATTTTCATGTCCCACGTGTCCCTTTGTTCCAACTGTCCCGGACTAAAGTTCCCTATTTCGGTCGATCCGGGCGGTCCGCGTCCTCCGCGTACTTTTGTCCTAACTATCCCAGACTGCCTGGGACAAATACTTCCAATCCACCTGAAATGGACTGTCCTACGCCAAACCGACTGATCCACATCTTCCACGTACTTTTGGCCCGGATGTCCTTAACTGAGTGAAACAAGACTTAGGCAATTTTCTTCATTTTTTCAGCCGGTTCGGCTTTTTGCGCCCCGTGCGTCCCTTTGTTCCAATTGTCCCAAATGCTGCGCAGACTGCCTGGCAGCTTTTCGGCCGATTCGTGCTCCGATGTCCCAACTGTCCCAAGGACCGCCTGGACTAGGACTTAGCCGATTTTCTTCATTGTTTTGGCTCCAAGCTTGGTTTTCTACATTTCTTCCATTTTCTCGACCTGTTGGGATTCCTTCTTGGACAGGAGGGTTAGATGGAAACCAAGGGGACCCCAGAAACATGATTTTAGGCCTTGAATCATTCTACTTGCTCGGGACTGACAATCTGATGCATGTTATCAAAATTACCTTCCGGGGGGGGAATTTCGGACAACAGTTACTAAGATATGATATAATTGGAGGCATTTTAGGGAAGTTTTGCAAGGTGAAACTAGTTTAGGAACAAGATGTGCAACATTGGGCTACTTATAACATAGTATAGGGAAACAGAGGAAGTAAAAAAGATAGTGAGTTTGTTTTGGATGTTGTGGGAACCTTGGGTAATTTTTTGAAGTGAATGGATACTTATAGGAAATCTAATAATTCCTACTTCACATTGCAAAATGTTTCAGGAGATTCTATAGTCTGAATTTTGAGATATTGGCCCGACAGTGCAAGTGGAGATCCTCAATCCTGGTGGAGATTCAAATGAGAATCATGGGAATTTTCAAAGGGGTTTGGGACCTGATTCAAAGGAAAAATTAAATATAATTAAACCCTGTACAGTCACTGGATGTTATAAGTTAGATAAAAATGCAAAATTTCTCTCTGGTGGTAGTTGTACCTTCTGGGAACCGCTCTTGAGAAGAATAAAAAGGGGGTAACTTTTAATTTGTAGGAAGAATTGGATTTTTAAAATGGTTTAAATTTTTTCCTTGGTTAATTTTTAGTCAAAATCACATAAATTTTTCCCATGGAACTCTCAGGGAAGCTCCGGGGGTAAAGACTCACTCTCCTATGTCTATGTTTGGCAGTTGTTGGTGAAGGTAGGCTTTCTAAAAGCATCCAAGTCACATTTTTACACTTTGGATGCAATTTTTCACCTTTTTAGTTAGTTAAAAAGTTAAATGGGTGCCAGAAAGTGTGACCCTAAGGTGAGAAGAGATTGGTTTGAGTGTTTCGTTACTTAAGGTGTAACTTTGGTGGTAAGGTGAGTGTTAATAGATCACAACTTATAATGGATCCCTTCCTATGATCAAAAAACCCCATGGAACAATTGGGAATACTTTTTTAACCCTTTCCTCTAGTGAAAAATTAAAATGGTTGCAAAAAATTTTGAGCCCAAGGGAGAATCCCTCTTTCTTCACTTATACATCAACTTCATGTGCTAGGGATAAGTTATGAAATCACTCTTTCAAGTGGCCCCCTCTCCATATTGAACTATACCCTTGGAAAAAAAATTCATGCATGATGAAAAATTTAACCTCTTGCTTAAATTGGTAAGGTTCATTTGAGGCTCTTGGATCCATTTAGTAAGCGTTAATTCATCCTTAACCTGGGTTAAGAAGGTGTGAAAGTGAACCTAGAGGTGAGTTTTCTCAACCATGGTTATGTTTAAAATATTTAAATCACACTTGTGTGTTTTTGGATCAATTTTTAAAATATCACCTCCCTCTATTGTTATTGAAACATGTTCATGCTCTAATTTTTCCAAGAAACCCCATACTTGAAATGGAAAATTTGCTCATATCTCACTCATTTTCACTTCATTTCTCCTGAAATTTTTCTTGAGAACTCCCATGGTGAATTCCTTTAAGGTGATTCAAGAATAATCACCATTAATACATAATTTTTCACAACACCCACCTAAATATTTATACCCGTGAAATTTTTCCTTATCATATTTAGAGAGATCTAGAAGATAGAATCACCTAAAAATTTGAGCAAGAAATCACAGTAAAATTCCTAATCTAACAAGATTATTTTCTACCAAATTAGAAAACTAGAAGGATTATTTATATTTTTAATAATTTGGCCTCTTATCCTTACTAAAAATATCAAGTCTTATAATGATGAAGAAACCATCTAAAACCCTCTACGTAATTCTCAAGTTTGGGACTCTAAAATTAGAAATTGGGAGATTGGGAAAATACACTAAATTTAGAAAGTAAGGGTGAGGATTGACCTACTAAAAATATAAAGTGATCTGATCACATCCAAATTTTGCATACACCCTCATCTCATCATTCAATCACTAGTCTAGGAAACCTTAAAGATCAAGTATAATAGGTATGATCCAATCTCAAGTCTTTCTACAGAATATCCACTTGTAGGAGACATTGATGTATCCCACTTGGATCTAGAAGAAATGAGGAATCAAATGACAACTGAGTTTAGGGAACCAAAAAAATAAAATATAGTTTCCAACAGGATTTTTAATGTAGGAGGTCAACCAATTTAAATACAAAGTACTTAATTAGTCTTATCTTGTGTTAAACACTATGACCTTGCCTCTCAGAGAATCACTGCAGATGACAAATCAAGGTTGGCCATCCTGAATCCAAAAGGGATTTAAATTTATATACTAATTTCAATTGAGAGAAACATGATGATCATCTAAAAATATTTTTTAAGTCAACAATGACTCAGGATAGACTTTTACTGCAAGGAATTGCAATTGGCTCTTGGTTAAAACCTAAGATAAAACCATCAAGGTTACCAAAATAACTTTCAAGGAATGATTTTCATGATTCCTACTCATATTCCATTATCTTACTGATAATATTAATGGTTGAAGAAAACACCAAGTACTTCCAAGACCGGATGGCTTAGTTTATGTTGACAATCATAAAGGGAACTCAAATGATAGATTGGGGCCAAATCATCAATGATAATCTCCACCAACATTTGATGGAGTTATTCACCACCAAGAGATTCAGAATTACTTTATATCTGGTGTATTCCCTTGTATAAACTAGACCATAATGATGATTTTAATTTCTTAGAATGTTCCTCAAAGAGCTCCCACCTTCGATAAGTACAAGTAAATCACCTTCAAGGAAATCAATGTTAATTTCACATGGCGAATGATGCATTCACCATGTTCATCATTTGGCTCCTCGAAAGAAAAACCTGAAATATGAATCTCTCATGAGGTATCATAGTTGATTGAGAAGTATGGGTGTCACTTCACATAGTTTCACACCTTCACCTACATCAGGGTGAGTGTATTTTATCTTTCTCCACTCATGGTACCCAAGTATCCTCGTGATAAGATCATTCTGGTAGATCTCTACAATAAAATTTCTCATGTGTATCTCAAGTGAAAGGGTTCAAACAACAAGGGAATTTCATTCCCCACCTCACTAGGTGTCTTCTCTTATAAGAGTGCAATAGATGTCACAAACATTGAGAACTCCATTGCTATGTTTCATTTGTTTTCATATGTTCCTAGGCCAAACTTTGACATACAAAGATATCCTAAGTCTTTTAATGTTCTTAGATTGCATCACATTTCCCAATTGGAAGACTATTGTGAAAATTATGTGGATGACATTGAGGTCAACGAAAGATACTACATGAGGATTACCATGGAACATAAGGAAACATTTGGGTTTGATTGGTTCAATGGAGGAGTTCAGGAAGATGGTTCTAAGTTGTCTTATCTAGAGTACTTGATAGTAAACTCATATCCCCTTCCCCCTCTCTCATGGAGTGTTTGTGAAGATGGAAATATCAAGGAGTGGACCAAATTGGTGATTCAAAGATCAAAGGATTGGTTTAGAAGAAATAAATCCTCTAGTAGGGAAGAAGGAATGAATTCAACATTACTTAGGAAACTATCATGTTCATCATCTCTCAAGGATCCTGAGAGAGATGTCGATTCATCTCATTCGTGGAATACCTACAAGAGGAAGGTTTTGGAAATCTAGAGTACTGAAGTTTCACCTCCCATGGAGTATTAAAATAAAGATAAAATCGGGGAGGAATAAGTTTAAGAGGATAAAAAAGATGAATATTTAGAACAAGGAGATATTGACCCCTCTCAGTCTCCCATGCATTAAGTGGAGTCAAGTGTCTCATCTAAGGCAGTTGATTCAGCTCACAATGAGCAAGCATTAATCCCACATAGGTAGCAAAGCTCCCTGACATCTTTTCCACACCATCGGATCCATTCCCATGGGAATGTTCCTTTCTTGGAAGATAATAAAGAATGGTGTAACAATTTTCAACACCAAACTTTGAGGCCATCTCAAAGTACATGAAATCGAATAAGTCTAGTAAAGTACAAATAACTTCAATATTCTACACTGAGGATTTTGAAGCTTAGTTCATAGAAGTTGCAAGGCCCAAGGTGAGAAATCCTTTAGAGGAAATGAATCCTAAATATTATGATATGAATAGAGTCTCACTTGGCCAAGCTACACATGAGGGTGACACTCATCTTTTCAAGGAGTGTTCAACTCGGATACTGGAGTAGAATGAATAATACAAATGAACACTTAACCAATGAGAATAACTTGTGAGGAGCTTGTCTTTGTATGTAAATTCATTATTGAAAACAAAGTCATCATCCTTAACTCTAGTTGAAGTGGTTTCAGCCATCATCAGCTTCAACCCACAGACCCTCAAGTAATCCTAAGGATTCACAATGCAAGGGAGATCAAATGACAAGTGGGTGGGGAAGATCATCTAGAATTGGAATGTGCTTTTTCCCGAGGTCCTCTCTTTGTTTCATATACCATCTCAAGAATCAAAGGCACTAGGGTGGAAATGGAGAAATAAAATATTATATGAGATAGTGTTCTCCCATTCAACTCTAAAATGGGGATTCTTGAACCCTCCTTCTTGATAAGAAAAAATGTGTCCATGGACCCAGCTGAGAACTTGTCCCCTATTTGGTTCTGCACCATGGATGCAAGGTGAAATGTATTGAAAGATGCTTTGACAGTTGAGGAGTGAGATAAAAATTCTTAAGTAATTCTTGAAGGTCTACACAAATGAGTAGAAGACCCTGGGGCCCCTCATATTAGTGAAAACACATCTTTGGAAGAGCTCATGATTTCTTTTCAAGAAATGGTTTGGTAATAGGTACGAGATCCATTCTCTTTCAACAAAGACACCCTGGAGTCAGTAAAAAACAATTTTTGGTTCTAATTCAAACATTACTCCAGATCAAAAAAGTTGGTTCACTGAATGTAATAAGCTAAGCCACATTCCAGAGACTTGGATCAACACATAGGAATATTTTATCATTCCTCAATCAAAGAATATCACATTGGTAGTTATATTTTTTGTCATAGAAGTGAAAGGACTTGATTTCAATCCAATTGAATTTCTAAAGGGTGCATTAAAGTTGTAATATTCATCATAGGAAGGATCTTCATCATATAGTTGAGTTACTTCATCCTTCTCCATTTTATTTCTCCTTCTTTTATTCTCACTCTCCTTCTACTCCCTTTATTCTAATTCTTCATTGTGTGTAATGATGACTTTTTGTTTTATTCATTAAAGTGACTATGTAATATTTGTGAAATGTAAAATTCCATTTTGAAATTATAAAAAAGGGACTTATTTTGTCTTTCCTAAGGATATTTAAAAGTCACTTGTAATGGGAATATGAAAATTCATGTGGGGGCTAGATGAAGAGATGGATTGTGAAGCTACAGAAGGAGATGACCTCCTCATTGTAAAAAGATGGTTAATTTTTTTTACTAACTCCCTCTGTCTTTCTAGGAACAAGTTCCTTAATTTCCTCTATTTTATTTTCTTTTTTAATTATATCTCTATCTCAACTTGTACTCTATGGGAATTGTAAATTGTGCAACATAACGCAATAAAAAATTTTGTTTCTTATTGATTATTCATCTTTCTTTGTGAATGGTTTCTTGTAATTGATGCAAGTAAAATACTCTAATTTTAATGCAATGAAATATTCTATTTCATTCATTGATTAAAATCCCTTTCCTTTTTCCCTTTCATATCTCCCTCCCTAAATAATTTTCCTCCCTTGTATTCCATACAAATAGTTTCCACAAGTTTAGGGAAGTATTCTTGTGTGATCCCTAGTCTATAGGCCACCCCCATAAATTAGTTAAGTTTACATTTATTTCCCTTTTTTAATAAATATATCTACCTCATTCAAGTAGAGGGACCTAGTCCTAGAGCGTTGGGGAAATTCCTTTATTTTTCTACTCGAAAAATTATTTGAGCAACATCCTTGTTCTAAAAATCTAAGTTCTAAGCTTGAATTATGAAATTTTATTTTTTTTTAGGTTTTAAAACCATCAAAGCATGAATAATTTTAAACATGTTTGATTTTTCATGCTTCTCAAACCTGAACCCTAACACACTTAGTGTTTTAGGTTTTCTAGGGTCTAAAGCATCAAAGCATGCCAACCCAAAGACATGTTTTTTACAAACCAATCCCCAATCCTCGAAAATCATCAATAAAAAGTATGTCATGTTTTCAAAACCTAAATACATAAAAGAAAATTTTGTTCAGATGCATTCAATTATGTGATTCCCGAAAAAACATAGAAGCTTAGTTTTTTTAGGTTTTCAGAACCCAACTGCAAGTTAACATGAAGTGTCATATGCAGTCAAACTTCTTATTATTTATTCAATGCATTTATTTATAGGACAAATTTGACTCCACACATTTCATCCAACGTATTAATGCCAAAAAATTACTAAAAGGTGTGTTTTCCACATCAATTTATGTTTTTTACACAACAACTTGTTTTTGACCCTCCAAGCTTTGATCATATTTTTGCACAAGTATTTCATACCCACTTTGTATATCAGTGAGTTTTACTGATTCCTTTCATCTTTCTTGAATTTTTGAAGGTATTTTGATATGTTTCTTCTTATTTCCTTTTGTTTAGATAAAACACTCTATTTCTTTCTCCCTCACATCAAGTTTACCTTATAAGGTTTTCTTGATGAGGTTTCTCATCCTTTTTATTATCTATTTCATGAGAGAGATGTAATTTTTTCCTAAAACCAATGTTCTTAAGGATAATTGGCATTTTTCCCTTGATAGACAGGTCAAAAATATCGACATTAACTTGTCTATATTTTTTACTTGTTTTACAAATAAGTAACCCCAACTTAGTGTTTCAAAATTTTTGGATTACATAACATGTGTAATTATATGAAAATTAGTATTTTGAGATATTTGAGATGTGTAACATGTCTTTATATTTGACTTACTCTTGTAAGGATTTTTCAAGTTGCTAAAAAAATTCTAATTTTTAATAAGTGTGTATCAGACTTTTGAAGGAGGTAAACAATTACAATTCCCCGAATAGTGTTTCAGAATTCAGGAGGTGTCAAGCAATATAATTCTTCCAAAAAGTGTGTGTTGGTTTTTGCAAGGTTTATGACAAGGAAAAAACCTCACCAAGTGTCCTTTAGAATTGTTATGCATTTTAAGTTGGTCAAATCTTTGTATTTTAATTTAAGAGATATTCAAAGGATTTATAATTAGTTCTTAAAAAATGGTGGGGGGCATAAAAGTCACTCTAATATTTTTTTTAACAAAAAAATACCACCTGTTGTTATTTTAATTATTTAACCCACTTAAACATAACCATTTTTAAAAAATAGTAGCTTAGAAACTGGACTCAAAATGCTACGATTCATGTTCTTACAACATCTTCCAATTTTGATTGTAACTATTTCAAATAACTCATACAAGCTGAATATTTTTATTTTTTAGAAAAACACGTCCACTTAAGACTCCCTTTAAGCCCCCCCAATTGGTGCACTTACCCTTTTCTTGATTCCTGATATGAAGAATAAAATCATCATGTATGCTTTGGAAAATGATGGACATCACCTCTTATACTTTTTGTTGATACACAACAATGTTGTCAACAATTGTTTGTCTTCTGGTAGGATCTCTCTCAGTTCCATTCACAACTACCTATAATTTTTGAGCCATGAATTTTGTCTTCAATCAAATCTTCCAAATGTTGTAGTTTCCATTCAACATCTGATATTTATCAATTGAAAATTGATTAGACCCCATTTTTGCGTAAAATAGAAATAATAAATAATAAACAAGGAAAGAAATAAGATTTTTCTAAAAGTTCCCCTATCGCATTTTAATCCTCATACTCAAATAAGATCAATTTACGCCAAAAAATGAGCTCTTAATAATTGAACAATCTACTCACAAATATGTTATAATGATATCAAAAACTAAATTGAAATGTAAGTGAATTTTTTTTAGTTTTCTAACAAAATGAAGATGAAAAAAATTTCATCATATCGTATTAGTTTTAAATAAAATGATACTATTTAACATTTCACATAAGTAATTTTTATAATTTGTTTATATTTTTTGAATAAATAAACAAATAATTTATACATTTTTAAAATAAAAAAATTATTTACAAAAACAATTGGATATCTTTGTCCTTTATTAGGTAGGATTTTCTATCAACTTGGTTGAGTTAGCTAACCAACTCAACAAGTTATTCATCAAGTCACAATTACAATATATCATTGTAAACCAGATTAACCATATAAGCCACATATACCAATACCTATACCAACTAAGCCACTATAATACCGCAGCCAATCCGCATATCGAAACAACACATGCACCCACGGTTGAGTTTCTCACAAAGAACCTAAGCCACATACCGAGTTGTTCCCGTAAGGGCCTAAATAAAAATGGGGTGGTGTGACTGTAGTCACACCAGCAAACTCCCCATTTATCTTTAGGACCTTATGGGAATAACTCAGTATGTGGCTCAAGTTCCTTGTGAGTAGCTCAGTCGTGGGTGCATGTGTTGTTTCTTTGTGCGGATCAGCCACAATATTATAGTGGCTTGGTTGGTATAGATATTGATATATGTGGTTTATATGGTTAATTCACTTTGAAATGAAATATGGTAATTTTGACTTAGTGAATAACTCACCAAGTTGGTTAGCCAACTTGGCCAAGATGATAGAAAATCCTACTTAATAAAGGAGCAAGTGCTCCAAAAAAAATTTAAATAAATATTTTTTTCAAAAAATGTATAAATTATTTGTTTATTTTTTCAAAAAATATTAAAAAATTCTAAAAATTATTTATGTGAAATAGTAAATAGAATTTTTTTATTAAAAAATGATATGATACAATGACAAGTTTTTCGTCGTCAGTTTGTTAGAAAACTAAAAAAATCACTTAAATTTCAATTTAGTTTTTGATATCATTCTAACATATTCATGTATAGATTGTTCAATTAACATGACCTCCTTTTTGGCATAAATTGATCATGTTAGATTATAAGGATTAAAATACGACAAGGGGGACTTATATAAAAATCTTATTTTAATCCTTGTTTATTTATTATTTTTCTATTTTAGGAAAAAATGGGGTCTAATCAATTTTCAATTGATAAATCTCAGATGTTGAATGGAAACAAATACAAAATTTGGAAGATTCAATTAAAGGAAAAATTCATGGCTTGAAAATTATGGGAAATTTGTGAATGGAGCTGAGAGAGTTCATAATGCAAGACAAGAAACTGTTGACAATGCCATTGTGTGTCAACTGAAAGTACAAGAGGTGAAGTCCATAATTTTTTGAAGTGTACCAAATCATTTTCTACTTCATATCGAGAATCAAGAAAATACAGTTCAACATCAAAGAACAAAGCAAATCAAGATACATATGTACTTTATCCGAGAGAAGATTCTCTGCAGTTATATAGATATTTGGTATTGCCCAACTGAAGATCAAGTTACAGACTTGTTTACAAATCCATTGTGTGCTACAAAGTTCTGCAAGTTCTATGCAATGCTTGGCCTTTCATAGTTTCTATTCAGGGGGAGTGTGCATGGAAATTCCACCTCCTAATTTTATTCCTTGATAGATCATACAATCTAGTAGATCTACTTGGGGAGTATGCTTGGCCTTTCATTGATAGATCACTGATGTTGAATGATAGATCTACTTGGGAAATACATAGGCCAAGTAGAATAGATCTAGTTTAAAAGCATTGTAAAAAGATCTTGTATGATCTACGTAAAATGAAAGATTTTATAAGTAAACTAATAGAGTTTACGGAAAATACAGTCAAGTGTGCATCTATTTGTAAAGGAGGTCCTTGTGTTATAAAATGCTCTTAGAGATGTGGTATAATAATTTTTCCACTAAGTGAGAAACTTTTACATCCACAATCTAGTAACTCCCTCCTCACTTTTATCCCCTATTTTTACTAGGATTTACCATCATATTCATATTTGAATATTATTATTTGATCTATTATCGATTGATTCGATATCCTAAATATGACCAATGGTCATATTTAAATAACCCAAAGGGTTATGACCTTCTTAATTGATGGGGCACACCTCGATTTAATTAGCTAGTTAATTAAATTAACCAACCATCTAATATAAATTTGATGAATAAGAATATAGATTATTCTATATTATTTAAATATAAACTATATATTATGATACAATTAATATTATAGTTCTAACATAGACTTAGGATGGGCCACTTGGAAAGTGGAATCTTTTTGAATTTTAGTTTTTTCCTTTTGTTCATTCAAGTAATCTATTTTCCTTCTCCATTTTTATGGGATGAATATCACTTTAGTCAAGTAAAAATCATAACTTTTACATTGGGTGATAGGAGAAAATTAATTAGTAAGTGAAAATTTAATTTAACTTAGGCCTCACTAAGTAAGCTATGACCTAGTTAAATTGTAATAAAACTTGGTAATAGTAGATTATAGTGAATGTAGCCTTGATGGTGTTTTTACCCTTTGAATTAAGGTCATCATCCCTTAATATCAAGTGATCGTATTCAAGTAATCATGATGGAATTAATTACTTGGTTTGCATATTAAGTCTTATGGTTACCTTGTCATACCCTTTAAATTTAACCACTCAAAAATATCGACCAAACCCTAATCCTATGGATATGATGACTTGGTGGATGAAACATGGCTAAAATCCATATGTCTCCAAGTATGATAATTATGGCCTATCATCAAATCATGTAACCAATTTTTATAACTTGGGGTTAGTGGAATATATAAGAAAACCCTTCTAGTATAAATGGCACTTGTATTACTTCTTGACATCATTCATGTGGTAACGGGTCAATCAATTATGGTCATTAACTAATTTTTAAAAAATATTGCACTAATTTTTTCTAGGACATTGAGTTAAAAAATGGTTTACTTTTAGGACTAAAAAATATGGGCATTACATCTAGTATCAAATCTCAAGTTGAATACTGGGTACTCTAGGGATTTTTTGGAAACTAAAATTTTGAACTTGATTAACTAAACAACCACTACTACCCTTTTTTTCTAAACCTAATACATCACTTTCATACACATAGGATGATGAGATGTGTAGCTAACTAGCGAGTGATGAGGACTTGAGGTCAGGTTTCACCTACTATAGGGCCACAAGTAGTGGATATGGGACCACATATATTGGATGTGTTGCAGTGGGTGATGGGGGTATTATAGTATCGTCTTCTGAGACAATGAGATATGGTTAAGGATACTTCACACCCCAAGGAGGAAGCCCTTGTATAGGATGGTTCCCATTCTAGACCATGTCATCATTATCCACAATGATGTGATAGATATCATAGCCAATATATACATATGGAGAAGGTCAATTCACAGAACTTTAGTCATTCAAAGAGCATTTTTGGGCCACCATCACCAGAGAGGATGTCATCACCACATGGAGAGAGTCGTTCACATGACTAGCGAACTAGTAGTGTCATCAGGGACCTACTTTGAATTTAGCCAAATACTTATGGAGGTATGACAGATTTTGGATAAAATTAATGGATCCTTATTCTTGATATTTATTTTGGGCTACACCCATACGAGAGCAACATCAAGGCCTGACTAGCCATCTACCTTCTCTATGATGCAGCATGCGTCTAGTGGAGTAATGAGGATCAGAAAATCCACTTTACATGAGATATAGTTATATGGGAGTTTTTTTAGGAGTGTTTCCAAACTTGATACATGTCAAAGAACTTTATTTGGTGATGGGTAGATGATTTTCATGACCTTTGAAATGTTTCGGGATCGATGGCACAATATGAAAGTTATTTTATGGATTTATTACAATATGTCGACTATCTACAGGATGAGAAATTACAATTCAATGGGTTTATTAGGGTTTTGGATGCATACTTGTATGGATCTGTTAGGATTTCATCTCCTATAAATTTGGAGAAATCCATGGAGAAGGCCTATTTAGCTGAGGAGAACATCGACAAGGATAGGATTTCTGTTATAGGAAAAATAATAGGTTATAGGAACATATTCACTCACTACAAAATGTGAGATCACATGGAACTACACCAACATTGAGAGGAGGCTTTAGGCCCATTATGGAATGCTCGATGAATTCACTACATCCCTCACAACATCAGACCCATCAACATCAGAGATCATGACGCACCCAGGATATGTAGAGAGGAAAGGGTTGAGTAGGCCAGGGTTTTGGTACAGATAGGAGATAGGGTGGATAGTAGGATCATCCACCTCACACTTATCATTCATCAATATTTGGTTCCATATGGTCAGTTCAGAAGAGTACAGGTGGGACACCAATATAGAGGCATATAGTAGGATGTTTTATTTATAGAGATTTGGATCATTCCATTCACCTATGCCCTCAGAGAATAGAATTTTTTGATAGGTAAAAGGAACCAATGTCAAATAAGATAGTAGGAAATGTAGTACATGCTCATCACATCTTGTAGACACATAATCTATGCACTTGGGTACATTTCTAGGTCATAAAGCATACTAATATATACATGATTCCTAAGAAAAAAATAAATGGTTGATGACATCTTTTAGGCCTTTTTCTTTTACTCTTATACTTTTATTAGCCTTACACATCTTAGAACCTTGTTAATACTTAAATTATTTATCTTTTATGGGCTAGAATACTAGTGCCCAATTAGGATAGAAGCACCTATGTGCTCTTGTCCCTCGTAGGCGCTCCTGACCCTTTCTATCCTTTTCTCACTCTTTTAGGTCTATTTTACTTTTGGGTCATCTTTTACAACTTTGGGTCGAAATTTTAGCTATAAATTATGAATTTCAAACAAGGGAATCATATATATATACACACATAGGTATAACTCTAAAATAAGGGGCCAAACATCAAACATTATCTACTATCACCTAATCTTACATCAAAGGCACAAGATAATTTCAAAGGAATACATCTAGAAACTCCATACAAGGAAAATGGGTTTCATCACTCTGCATACACAACATAGGAGGGGAAGTTCTTTTTATTCTATCACACACATTTGCATACTTGGAGCATTCTAGATCTAGCCCACTATTATAGTGCAAATTTCACAAGGGAAACCTAGGGAACCATTACACACACATTCACATAGAACTACATGGATTTTGAGATGTAGTACAATGCTCAGTCGTAAGATCAATCTTCAGGTGACCATTGGGGTCAGTCTAACTCCCCATTCAACATATTATTTATTAGGTTTGATGTGGTTTGTGGGGGCGTGTAGCTAGGTATCTATTTTTTAGTTATAAGCATAACTAACGACATTGAAATGAAATAAAAGAGATAAATACAAACTAACAATGAATGTCCTTCTACACAGAAAATCACAGAAGCTGAGCATTTGAGTGGACACTAGCTCCCAGATCATTCACTAGCACCCGGGTGTTCATGTCCTCCTATGGGGGCTTGTGTCCTACACATTTCTAGGTCTCTGAACCTTCAGTGAAGCTTGACAATACTACTTCTAGTATGTTTCAGCTATTAACCTACCCAGATCATCACCAGGTTATATGAAATCAACTAAGTCACCCTATATATATCTCTCTCTCTTTCTTAGGGTTCATATTATTGCATGCTTGTTTCTTTTCCATTAACTGTATCTTATCACTTTTTTATCATATATTATAGTAGTTACTCTGAAATTAAGATTTAATTTAATTTATATTAAATTATTTGGTGAACGTCCAATCTTTATCAAACACTCAGATCCTTATTCTGCATATCCTACCATATTTATTCCTCTCCAAACCCAAACCCTATTTGTAATATAGCTTCAAATATTCCTCAAGTATCCCTGTATGAATTACTTCAAATACACCCACCTTACAAAGATGTTCTCCAAAAATCCCTAGACACTATGTACCTCCCTCACAATACGCCACATAGAAAATTAAGTTCGATTTTCAATTGTCTCTTTGACAACCCTATCAATCCTAATACCACAACCAATCAACCCATCTTAAATTCAATTAAAAATTTACGCCATCCTTTTCAAGATAAATTTCAAGCTATGGAAACCATGATTGCATCCCTCAAATCTGAAATCCAACATCTTAAATATGCTTCTCATGCCCATGTTAGTTCTTCTTATACACCTCATCCTAATCCCATGTCTACTACATGTGCTCATATAAGTGAAGAAAAAGTATTACCACTACTAACACCTCTCAAGTTTGATCTAAATGCTAATCAACATGATATTATCCTTGAGCTCCTCAATCACCAATTGATCAACTTGCCACCTACTAATTACTACCCTCCTTATTAGATTGAAAAATAAAAATTTCACCCATTTTACAATTATCATAGAATTAATGGACATCATGACAATGATTACTATCCTTTAAAACAAATAATTACGCACATTAAGCATTAAGGTTTTATTTCATTTACAACATAAAAATTTTCTACATGCTCATCACCAATTGTTAAATCCCACTAGACTCCCAAATCTTCTCCCTCTATGTCTAATGAGAATCATGTCATAATTGCTAATGTTCCTTCTCTAGTAAATCAAGCACCACCTATCCAACCCAATACCATACCACCATTAAAAATACTTATCCCATTACCTCCTCCTATCAAGTCATCTACAACATTACCAATCTCAAATAAGAAACCACCTTTAAAAATGTTTACCCCATTACCTCCTATTAATTCATATGTAGCATTACCAACCTCAAATAAGAAACCACTATCCAAAGAAGATCCAAATATTCCATCACCACAAGCGGAGATTCCCCACCAACCTCCTCTAATTAAACACATCATTTATTTCTTCACTCCATCTATTGCTTATATTGATGGCCGAGAGACATTTCAAAATATGCAACCATGGAAAGTAATTGATGATACAGGTCTCCTCGTAAGGTGCATGGGATCCAGAAAAGCTCCCCAAGTGTGTGTTAACATCCCACATGCCCCGCTTAGCCCCCACATGCTTTGTTTTTCTCTTTTCCCCTCTTTTCTTGGCCTTTTGCTCTTCAGTTATGAAACCGCCGCCCTGCCTGGGTAGCGGTCTCGTGACCGCCGCCCTAAGCAGGGCGAAGGTCCTGTAACTGCCACCCTGCTCAGGGTGGTGGTCCTTTACGCATTTTCCAGAATGCTCTTTTAACACGACTCACGTAAATTTCAACATTTACCAGCTTTTTTTCACCGCCATAAGCTTGCATTAATGATTCTGGTTCCCTGGAATAGTGTTTTGCCATTGTTTATAGTTTAAGAGATCAATTTGGTTTTTACCTTGGGTAAATGCAAATGCTATAAATAGTTGGCTTGTGCTCAAGCAAATGGCCCCTCAAATTTTCCTCTAAATTTCTCATTGCAATAGATTAGTCTTTCATTTTGTTTAGAATTCTTAGTTTCATTCATTGCATGCCTAGTTAGTATTGTTTTGCTGTTAGGAAGCCACATATCCATCTTGTGCAAGTGCTGTTGACATTTCATCCAATCCATTGGAGTAAGATAGTCTTTTTTTTCAATAGGAAGCCATTAAAGTTGCAGGTTTTGTTCTTCAAGCAGGATAGTTTCAGGTTCTGGACGTTTTATGTTGCATGACTCGCAATAAATCCCGCTAGGAATTGCATAAGCCAAGCTCTGTACTCTTGCGCTATCTCTCTCCTACTCACATTGTATTCAGTCTGTATCCTAAGCTGCCTTTGTCCCAATATCTACTTCTGTTGATGCTAGCATTACACGCTTTTCTGGATCCATGTGAACATGAAGGAACGAGGAGATCACACTGAGGGGACAAGATCACACACACCATCAGATTCGCCACTGTTCTGCAGAATCCAGGTTCTAGCTTTCAAAGTTCTAATTAGAATCATATCAAATAGAGTAGTTAATCACTTTATTTCAGTCAATTTTACTTTCGATATTGCCAGGGAAGCTGTGGGGATTGATAGTTTCTGAGAGACTATGATTCTTTCCTCACTTCTGAGGTAGGATCGAGAGTCTTTCAAATAGATTAGATCAGTTATTTCATTGTTTAGAATAGATTTACAACTGCACAGACAAATAGCTATACTCGGTTATCTTGTTTGTTTTAATTCAACACTATTTTAGCTGTCAATTCTAGATATATTAAAATAGTTGTTCTTTAAATTCATGTTTAGTTCAGATAGATATATCAAATTTAGGAATATATGTTATAGACATATCTTTCACAATTATTTTATTTTGTCATTAGTTTATTTATATAACTTTCTTTTGTATGACAATCACGGGACCTAGAGAGCCCAGAGAATATGTATTCGAGCCAATCGTGCCCCAACCCAATCTCATCACAGCAATAACTGATATAGATCAGAATCTTAGGATCCAAGTCTTCTGAACAACGGTAAACTTACAACAAATCAGTTTCCAGTTAAGCGGGTTAAACATAGAAGACGACAAAGCACACACATTTTGGTCAAATCAACCAAACTACAGATTACCCTAGATTCATATCCGCATGACTGTAGAAGGGTTTGAAAGAGAGCAGACCTTTGGTTGTGATCCTTTGGTCCCATAGCCAGACGTAGGAGACACTCTCACAGATATAGATACCAGCTTAAGAATTCAAGTTGCACGAACGCCTGTAAGATACTCTGAGAAGATCACACAGTTATTAATTCTGAATATAGAAGCTGAGAAAGCATACGATTACTAGATACTAGGGATTAGGGATTGATTCCACACATGACCATAGTAGGTCCACAACAACCACGAATCTACAGTTGTGACCCACAAATCCCACAGCCCAACGAATCCATAGGTGAATCAGACATAGATGCTGGCCTACGTACACTAGTATTCAGATCTACTCCACTTCCACCTATCATCATCGAACAGTTATCCTTGTTAGACATAGCAGCTAACAAAGCTAAGGAGTTCTGGACTAGGCCAGAAAATCACCCATAGAGTCAGATATATTTACCATCCACCCTATGACCTTATCTGGAAACATACACGAAACTATCCCAGGTCATTTTCCATGTATTCCACAACCTATAGACCGAATCATGCCAGAGCTCGATATTGATTGGAGCCTTCGAGCAGTCATCCTTGCTAATCAATCTATCACACCAATTTAGGTTAGGAGGGCCTTCTTTGCCTTAGATTCATAATTTCCACTAGTGCGTGTCGAAGACATCAGATTACCCAATTAGCTTGTCTGCATCCCACACATATTTAATCCCCACTAGCTGTCTCGGCATGACCTCGGGAGGTCGGGTGTGAGGAAAAGTTACTTGTAGATTCCCACGCTCGCTTGTCACTTTTCCATCGTACAAAATTGGTGAACCCGATGTGAACTTCTTACTTTCCAGTTCGGAGTTAGATTTCTATTTATTCTTTAAATTAAAATGACTCTTTCATCTTTACTACCTCATTAGCTTTCACCATCACCTTTGCTCCTTCCCATTATTCTGTGGGTATTCATATACCCCCTGAATATGTCGGGATTCGATGCATATGGTAGGCCTCTCTTAGGTCTTGAGGCATACTATGCTCAACTGAATAGGTAGTCATCACCCTCACTCTTGGTATGGGGTGACAACTATTCAGATAACCAATTATCAACACAAACTCCATCTCCAAGGATCAGATATAACTCATCTTTCCAAACAGAAGAGTTGGATCAGTTCACTCAAACACGGCAAACAGAGCCTTCAGGCTCGAACAATATGACGCTCACAGGAGAATCAAGTTCGTCTCCTCAGGTACTACTTAGACCAAAAATTAGTAGACAATCAGACTCATACCTAGGTTTAGATGATGAACATTCGGTACGTTATGCCAGGAATGAACAACGTTCTCGAAGTATGTATCCACCTATAGGAGGTTTACAAACACAACCCGAGGTCTCTTTTCAAGGAAATACCTCCATGCTGCTACATATAGGAAATGCCCTCGGGGAAACTTGGCAGGGCAACGATCAATTCATAGCAGGATATCACATGCCTATACAACATCAGGGTATACAACAAATGCCACTAAGGAAAAATATCGTGACTTCACCAAGTGAGGTCATCTCAACTTTAGTAGAAAAAGTTAGGGGGTTAGAACTTGCTCAGGAAAATCACCATTCTCAGTTCATGCAGGCAGGAAATCCTAATCCTCCACACCATCCTAGCCAGGTAGACCTCCTCACAGGAATAGGCACGTTAGGTATGACTCCTCAGTATTCACAACAAACACTGATTAGAACCACCATTTCTAACACCGTTCCAATACCTCCCGGTCTAGTACAAAATAATCCATTCTTGGACAATACCCCTTCATACTTAAACATGTATTCCAAATCACCACAAGGGGATATGTTCTCCTCTCCTGGTATTTTTACTCAACCATAGGGGTTCCCTTACACTCCTACCAATGCATATGCAACACCATGTCAACAACCCATTCCACTGCCCCCCCCTCAGTAGGCACCATCAATGGTCGAAACATATGCGATAGGGACTTACTCAGAATATTTGAAAGAGCCCTTAGATTTCACCATACGAAACATCATGCTTCCAAGACCTCTTCCTGATTTTCCCAAGTACAAAGGTGAGGGAGATCTGAATGCACATATCAAGGCCTACGCTACAGCCATTCGAGAATTACTCCCTTGGGATGGGGTTGTTGCTAAAATATTTCCCAAAACCTTGGAAGGTATCACTCTCGATTGGTATTATAGAATACCTGAGGCTTCCATCCATTCATTCAAGCAACTCATGTCAGAGTTCATCAAGGCCTTTGACATGAACAAACTATTAAGGATAGGAATCAGGGAATTCTTGCACATTAAGCAAGAACACAATGAATCTGTCACCCATTTCATCCAGAGGTGGCGTATAGTTCTTTATTCTTCGGAAAGTGCTCCAAATATGGATCAGATGGAACTATGTGATTTATTCCTTCATTCTCTTAGTAGAGAAGTGAAGGAAGAAGTCCAGAAGTTTCCACTAAGGACTTACGATGAAGTACTTGAGAGCGCTCTCCGAATAGATCAAGCGGCAATTGATAGTGGTCGCAAGACATATGGAGCAAATGGAAGGTTAATCACCTCCAACCAGAACACTACAACTTATCCTACTACCACGAATGTCAGTCAAGGACCTAAAATCCTTAATAAAAATTGTGGAGTAACAACAGATGGAGTAACTGATCAGGTTAGAAAGGTAAATGTTGTGAATACTTCACCACAAATAAATGACCAACGAAACAACAAATTTACTCCAACAATCAATACAGTGGATTTTAATCATCCACAACAACAACAACAACAACAATGGCAAAACCCTACACAGGGTCCAAGCCAAAACTCAACTAGATATCAAAACCAAAATCAAAACCAAAGACAACAAATGCAAAATTTTAATCCTAATAGGCAACAGTTTGATCAGAATTTTGGGCCACAATATACATCAAGCCAACAACCTAGGAATTACAATCCCAACTCGTATTGTGGTTTCCACAAAATTCGGGGCCATGACACTAGAACATGTCGTGACTACAATAAATTCATGCAACGTTTTCCAGATGAACAAAGACAACTTTTCATAGATATGTTCTTGGCAGATCCTACGTCACCAGCACCGAATACTTTTACAGGGGCAGTTTCCCCTCAAAATGCACCCCTCAAGATCTTCAATGATCTGCTCCCAAATCACAACAATAACAAGTTAAATCCAAGTGGGACAAACAAGGGTGTAATTGTAGGAAACAATGATCATGAAGCTTCAACTTCACTGAATCCATTAGTTGCGCCACAATTAGGAAGTCAGCCTCGACCAAAGATAGTCGGTTTAGTGGAGTTAGACTCCGAACTACCCGTAGAAGCTGTAACAAGGACACGAGAGTATTCCTCTCAGCTAAGTCCAAGCTACCCGCTAGAAACAGACAATATCCAACAAGTATTAATAAAACCCGTAGGTGCTTATGATTTAATTAATGATCTAACAAAAACCTTCTCGCACATCTCCTTTTTGGATTTATTAAAGAACTCCCCTGCTCACAAGGTTGCTCTTTTAGAGGCATTAGGCTTAGGTCATTTAATTAACATCACTCCACCTCCCGAAACATAGGTAAACCATGTAGACTTTGATATCCATCCTCCGGGGCAGCTGGATAGGGATGTCGAATTCATATTTGAAATAAAAAAAATGCCAACAGATGCTGAGATCGCATGCCGAGGTGATCCAACCTTACACTTACAAGTGTGGGTTTATAAAAATTATGTGAAACGCGTGATGGTTGACGATGGGGCAGTAGTTAATATAGTCCCCTTCTCTTTCCTTCAAAAGCTAGGGTATGGAGAAACCAATTGTTCCACGACTCGAAATACACTAAGAGGCTATGACAGCCTTAAAGCCACTTCAATTGGAACTATAATACTACCAGTCACCTTAGGACCCAAAACAATCCTGACTGAGTTTTATATTATAGATCGAGAAACTAATTATAATATGATTCTCGGCCGACCATGGATACACCGTATGAAGGCTATCCCTTCTACGTTATTTCAAGAAGTAAGATTCTTGCACTTAGGAAAGATATTCGTGGCCAAAGGTGATCCAAAACCATTCGATATACACCTGGCTGACTTAAAGAGAAGACCAGGTGTGCACTCGAAGTTTGAACTCCCAACAAACCAGCTTAATAAACCAACTAATGCCAAATCAGAAGAAAAGTTGGTACCTACGACAGATCTTGAAACTATGAGCCTAGCCAAGGCAACCCCAGCCCCCAAAGATGAGGCTAACACTGTAGAAATAGTATCATTAGGAACTACTGCAAAAATTGTTGAATTACTAGAACAGGATCTACCAATGTTCCTACCATTTGATTCTGTAGGCATGGGGTCACCCTAGGTGTTGGCTCTCTTCCAGTAGTGGATCTCTGCATGATAGAGGTAGAGAACGTTAACACAACAATTGTCCCAGCATCCATGTTCCCAGCTAAGTATTGGACTCTCCATTTCGATGGAGCTAGATGTCGTTACGGAGCTGGGGCAGGTGTAATCCTTACTTCTCCCGAGGGAAAAGTCCTACCATTTTCCTTTAAGCTAAAATTTGAATGCACTAACAATGGCACCGAGTATGAAGCCCTTCTCCTTGGCCTCATCTTAGCTAAGAGAATCGGTGTTGATAACATCAGAGTGTTAGGAGACTCACAATTGGTAGCAAACCAAGTCTCTGAAGTATATGAAACCAGAGCTGAGCACTTATAGCTCTACAAAATGGTTGTATTGAATTTAAGCAAGGAATTTGACTTCATATCAATTGAAGCAATCCCGCGTGAACAAAATCTTCTCGCCGATTCAATAGCAACCTCAGCATCACGCTTTACTCCAAACAGTAAGTTAGAGGATACCCGTTTCATGGTATCCCTTCGTGATGAACCATTGATAAAAACAATGTCAAATCCTCTTTTAAATGGAAATGAAAACAAATATGCTATCCTAGACCACATCGATAGTGATACAACCACTCTTGATTTCTTAAACACCTATGCGGCATTACATCTCACCCATCACGTAATAGATTTGTCTTTAATTCCACATTCATCTTCTTACTTCAGGAATCCCATGACAGAACTTCCCCCACAAAAGGAACTCAGCATATACACAATCGGGAATGAAGATGATTTGGAACTACCTCCAGCCTCGCCTGAGTTTGAGGAAGGTAACGCTTCTTTAATCGAAGAAACAATTGATATTAACATCGGAACGGAAGATGAGCCAAGGATATTGAAGTTAGGATCCTCGTTAACTCCATCAGAAGTAGAAATACACACTCGGATCCTCAAGGAACATCAGAAGGCTTTTGCATTTAACTATAAAGAAATGACAGGGGTTGCACCACACATTGTGGTGCACAACCTCGTCACTAAATCAGATGCAAAACCGATTAAACAAAAATTGAGACCAATGAAACCCAAGGTAGCTCTCATGGTAAAAGAGGAGGTAATAAAGCTCCTCCAAGTAGGATTCATCAAACCAGTCGATTACTCTCAGTGGGTATCTAATATTGTTCCGGTTCTCAAAAAGAATGGAAAGATACACATCTGCATAGACTTCCGAGACATTAACAAAGCATGTCCTAAAGACGACTTCCCATTACCATCCATAGACGTCATTGTTGATGCAACAGCTGGATTTGAGATTTTGTCTCTCATGGATGGATTCTCGGGATACAATCAAATCAGAATATCTGAACAAGACCAAGCTAAAACCACATTTATAACTCCTTGGGGAACCTATTGCTATGTTGTTATGCCATTTGGACTCAAGAACGCTGGCGCTACATACCAGCGGGCTATGACGTATATATTTCATGATCTTATTCATAAAATTGTGGAATCCTATGTAGATGACTTGTTGGCCAAGGCCAAGAAGCGTTGTGACCATCTGGAAGTGCTCCGCATCATTCTTTCACGTCTGATAGAATATGGAGTCACGCTAAATCCAGAAAAATGTGTCTTTGGTGTGACAGGAGGGAAGCTCCTAGGTTACATTATATCATCACGTGGGATCGATGTTGACCCAACCAAAATTAAAGTTGTTCTTGAAATGGTCCCACCTTCGGATGAATCAGGAATCAGGTCATTTCTCGGAAAGCTTGGTGCAATCCGGAGATTCATCCCAGACTTAAGCTTCACCATTCATCCAATCAACAATTTACTCAAGAAAGATTATAGTATTGACTAGACTGAAGATTGCAATAAAGCTTTCGATGTAGTTAGGTGTTTCTTGTTATCACCACCTACACTAATGCCACCTAAGCCAGATCACCCATTAATTTTATACTCGCGAGCTACCAATGTCTCGCTAGCCTGTATGCTGGCTCAAGAAGACGATGACAAGAGAGAACGTGTGATCTATTTCATTAGCCGGACATTGCTCGACTATGAAACACACTACACGCAAGTAGAATGAGAATGCCTCAGCATAGTCTTTGCAACCAAACACTTAAGACATTACATGTTAAATCAAGAAACAAAGGTTATTGTAAAAACAGACCATTTACGAAATTTCCTCATGCAAGGGTCCTTGTCTAAAAAGTTTGGGTGCTTTATAACCTTAATGGGTGAATTTGAATTAACATTCATAAATCAAAAGTTTGTTAAAGGACAAATCATCACGGATTGGTTAGCTGATAACCCGCTAGATGGAGGTAATCTAGTAGATCTGGAATTTTCGGATGAATGCGTATACTACATCGAAAACAGACCTCCCATCTCTGAGTGTTTTTGGTACACTGATATCATTAATTATATCATGGATCGTACACATCCAGAAGGTGCTACACTACAACAAAGAAGGTGGTTACGCATTATCGTAGCTAAATATGTCATCATAGAACAAGTTCTCTATTGAAAAGCGTTCGATGGAATGCTTCTAAGATGCGTCGACACAGAAGAATCCAAGAAGATTCTCCATGAATCTCACAGTGGAATGTGTGGAGGCCACTTCGGTGGCCATGCCACTACTCGTAAAATACATTGAATGGGCTATTTCTGGCCCACTCTAGAACATGATGTAGTAGAGTTTGTACACAGATGTCATAAGTGTCAAGAATTCTTCCACGAGATTCACATGCCAGCACAAGCTCTACAACCAATCGCTACTCCATGGCCCTTTTCCACATGGGGCCTAGATTTGATAGGGAAATTCTCTCCCTCATCCACAGATGGCCATAATTTTATAATCACGGCCACCGAATATTTTACCAAGTGGGTAGAGGCTATGCCTCTTACTACTGTACCGGGTTCTGTAATCGCCAAGTTCATTTTGAACCAAATCATTTACAGGTACGGTGTCCCGCAAATCATTACCTCAGATAACGGGACTTCTTTTAAGAATGACGAAGTTCATGAATTATGCAATAAATTTAAAATAAGCCATCATACAGCCTCCTTGTATTACCCTCAAGCCAATGGACAGGCTGAGGCGACGAACAAAACATTAAAAGCCATTCTCCTTAAAACGGTGAAAGAAAACAAACGAGATTGGCATTTGAAGTTATATCCAGCCTTATGGGCCCACCGAACCTCAATAAGAACACCAACAGGAGTGACTCCTTTCTCACTAGTATTTGGGGCAGAAGCAGTTCTCCCACTTGAGGTTGAAATACCCAGTCTCCGCATTTCATTACAAGGGATTCTAGATGAAGACGCTTATAGAGAAGCACGTCTCTCCCAACTAGAAAGCCTAGATGAAGCTAGGTTAGATGCTGAACAGTGGCACAAAGTCTATGCTGACCGGATGTGTCGGCAGTATAACAAGAAGGTCTATGAACGCGACATATATGAAGGTGATCTAGTTCTAAGGCTAGACAGCCGGATCGATAAAAAGACCGGCGAAGGAAGGAAGTTCCGGCCCAAATGGCTGGGCCCATACCAAGTCATGAAGGACTACGGAAATGGTGCATATCTCCTATGTACGTTGGAAGGTGAGGAATTTGGTGAAATAGTCAATTCCCTGCACCTCAAATGATTCTACGTGTAAGTAACTAGTGCTACTTGTATAGCTATATCTACATTGCATCTTCATTTAGTTAGGATCATTTTGTTCGCTTGTTTCGTACAAATTTGTGGTCAAGGAATTTATTCTCAAAGCAATTCATTACAAACTCATGATGTTGTCGGCATAAACACTATAATCATACTTCTCTATTTTCATGATGTCATCAAACTATTTCAGAATCATTTCATCAAATAAAGCTAGATATGACAAGGTCTTAACGGTAACCATGCCAAGATCTGCGGGTTTATTCTCACTTTTGGTTTCTTCTTAGGATAGGTGTCTTGCCTATGGTCTGTTCTAGAAGCTTCATGGTGTCACATCTATCCCGTATGTATATCTCTTTGGAAATAAGAACACACTGACATTTTGCTCAAGTAAACAAGTCAAATATAGACCAAACAGAAAATTTTAATTTTACACATTTCCTTGCCCCACCAACCTTTGGTGATGAGCTTGCGTCTCTTACTAGTGACGTAGGGTTGGGAAGGGATGGAAATGCCCTTACTCACCTATGCCTTGCCCACGGTAATAAACCCACGCTTCTTACTGGTAGCATGGGGCAAAGTGTAGGGGGTCCTCTTGACAAACAAATGCAAAAGGTCATAAACAAACAATTCAAATCTTGAAGTCTTGAGTCAAAAACAAATGAATCAGATGTCCAAAATTCCAAGAGAGTTCAAAATCCTAAAAACCAGATTTTGTCTACCATGTGGCCATCTACGGATCTAAGTCTAGATAAACCGCAAAGAAAATTACATCCTAAACTATGGAAGTCACTCAGGTAGAGTGGGCTTGTAGTATCCTAATTTGGTTCCACCAAAGCTTTGTCTATCTCTCATCACTGTCATTTCAACACGTTTCACAACTTGTGCCCTTTCTAGCTCTCGGTGATGAGCCCTCACATCTTACTAGTTGCGTGGGGTTAGGAGTGGGGCAAGTCTATCTACTCATCGTACCAGCTTACCTTCACCACTTTGCCAAAACAAATATGAAGTATCCAAAATTGCTTACAAAAACTAAGATTCAAAATCACATTGTATCTACATTATCATATATCAGCATCATGAAATACAAAAAGAAAGTAAACACTTGCATCATTTGTTCTCCATTGCATACATTCTAAAGAGCATACAAGCATAACATCATAATTTACATGAGGAAATGGAAAGGAAACAAAGCCATAAATGCCAAAAGTCTGATCCAAAAAGAATATAAATATATAAATAATCACATATATATATATATATATATAAGATCATAAGTTTCTGTACAATGCCATCATGCGCTAAGCATGGTCAAAATGCTCAAAGAGCCCGAGGATATACAAAAGAATATATCATGCAAAAATCTAGGGGAGCCAAGTGGCTTCTCAATCCCTATGAGACCCCTCTGAAGGTGCACACCCATGCCTAGGACTCCGGCTACGCCGGTGCTCTAAGTGCATGGAGGGCTCAGGATCCCGAGGGGTAGCCGCAGTCTCACCATGAGAATGACTCCTCATCAAGCGCTCGGCTGTCCTATACCCCGCTAGCTCCGTGCGGAGAGTCGATACCATCCTGGCCACATGCTAGACTGGGGCAAAGACGTCAGTGTCTCTACCAGCTACTGAGGGCTCCCCAGCATCCACAGACAACTCTGTGTGTATCCTCTCCATGGGGATCATCAGGGTATCCATGCATACCCTGCGAATCAGGTCTCGCCACTCATCGGCGGTCTCTGCAAACAAAGGAGAAAACAAATTAGAAATAAAACAAGAGATAAAATACAAGAGCAAACAAGAGGAGAAATAGTAACTAAGGCAATCCTAATTAAAAACAAACATTAAAAGGAAGGATGGTAACTTACTTAGATCACCAGGCCTCCAGGATGGATCTCTAGGGTCAGCACTTGCCACAGATGCCACCGCTAATTGAGGTGCTCCCCCCGTGGCTAGAGCAACGTATCATCCTGCAACGATTCATCCTCCCCACCATGGCCCTGGGAGAGTGGCTCCTCTGAAACCAGAGTAACTCTCTTCGCACTCTGCTCGGCCCTCTCTGCCTGCATGATATCCTGAGTGTCATACCACTCAGGATCACTGTCCTCCTTAATCTCCTCCTCTATCTCTCCCCCTGTGAACTCATCGGACTCGGAGTTTATGTCAATGAGGTCATCACTGTTATGGGTAGGACCCGCAGACAATCCAAAGCAAGGGTTCCTGAGGAACACTGGCTCTCTCTCGGGCACGTACTACCCTCCTGGCCACAATAGGAACGCCAGGAGTAACAACTGTCCAACCCCGGCCTCTAGGACCCCCTCTGGCCTCTTGAACTGACCTGTATACTAGCACTACCAGGGGAAGCATGCCCATGTAAGGTAAGCCAAATTGCTGAGGAACTTAGCCAAAGGGGTGTATCTCCACTCACCCCACTCTTGTCAATAAGCTGCCCTGTGGTGGAGCAGGAGATCAAAGTAATAGCCTCCTCGCCCCATATACCTGCCATGATCTGATATGGTGTGGCCTCCATGTCATCGGTGGTCAAAGAAGCAACTAGCTGATGAGGTGCTCTGAGAACCAACATATCTTTCCATCTGACTGCCCTCACAGCTATCGGGATCTGTCACCTCTACACCTCTACCATAAGGAATGAAGTGCTCGTAAACCTAACTCATGACCAAGGTCGGGTGGCTCAAAGACTGGCCCTGTAAATAGACTACCCTGTACAAGTCATGGTAGGCAGTCCCCAAGTATGTCTTCTCCCCAGGCATAAATCTGGCCATGGCCCTCGATCTATGCAATGATGGGGGGACCAGCAGTATAGTAATGTGTCTCCTCCCTTATCCCCGATCAATCTCGAGGCAAGGATCCCCATAATAGCCTGGCAAATCAAGGGGATGGGAAAACTAGGAATGGACCGAACTCTGACCCCCTTCTTTGAACCCGTGCAGATGACTGCATCTCCCATATAAGAAGCCCACTGTGCTATCTGGGCCCGTGAACCTACTGTCTCGAGGCTGAGTCGTCTCACGATGATCGGGACCCCCATTATACGATAAACATCCTCTAGTGTGATGGTCCACTCACCTTGGACCCCTAGTAATCGGAAGGTGTTCCGATCAACATCCCAATAGCAAAACAAGTCACAGAGTATGTGACTGGATGGTGCAACATGGGGGACCCGCGATATACGTAGTATACCAACCCTATGAAGAGTATCCTACTCGTCCTGTGAAAGGGTGTCTAACACTGCTGGGAGCTAGTCACACTCCCTCTCTTGGCTCCATCGAATGTACTCCTCTCTCACCTATATACACCCAAAAACACACAAAACAAAGCAAGTTAGCATCCGAGTGATATTAGAAAAATCATGAAAACACATAGAAATGCTAAAAATGCAAAAAAAATCTCAAACAGGTACTCTTTTGACATTCTGTGAAGAACCATCACCCTGAGCAGGGCAACGGTTTCGTAACCACCACCTTAAGGGCATCGGTTTTGTAACTGCCACGCTGAACAAGGCGGCAGTCATGTAACCGCCTCCCTGGGCAGGGTGGTGGTCGTGTCTTGAAAACCCACGCAGGTTTTACAACTTAAAAAGCCTAAAAACACCAAAAAAGGACCGTTTTAGCTTTTAAAAAAAGCCTACCCAGTAGGCGTCCCCCCTAGATGGACCTTTTGAACCTAACATTTTCAAAAATAACCCCCCCACAAGACCAAGATTTTTGCATTTTAAAATAAAGGGGGTGAAAAGGATAAATTGAAGAAAACTAACCTATGATCTTGCAGATCGATGTTCCGCTCGCGGAGGCATGATCACTATCCCGTCACGAATGTTTTGGCTCTACTTGCACAAGAAACCATTGCCGTGGGTCCCAGAGCTTAGAATTAATCAAATCAACACACACAAATGAATAGGAAAATGGGCCGACTTTCATATATATAGCAGCCTGACTTGTTTTAAAAAATGTTTTTTTTCGCAGGTTTGGAGCATCGACAGAGGTAAGTTCTTACCCCTGCACAAATGGTACGTCCTCATTCCCCATTATTTTAGCGTTTGTTTTCTGATCTATCTTGTCTATCTGCACTTGAGTTCTCTTTTCATTTTGCAGGGAGCGAAAATTTTGGATGGCATCATTTCGACACATGGACGTATCAGGTATAACTTTCAACTTCTCATTTCGGGACAGCCATACTCAGACCCACCGTTTTACGCCTCTTCATGGCTAAAACACTTCTTCGAGGGGGCAATATGTACATACAAAAAATTGTAGGGTACTGCACCATTAGAACAACGTAACACATACCCCAATGATGATACAGGTCTCCTCGAAAGGTGTTCGGGATCCGGAAAAGCTCTCCAAGTGTGCGTTAACATCCTGTATGCCCCTCTTAGCCCCCGCATGCTTTGTTTTTCTCTTTTCCCTCTTTTCTTGGCCTTTTTCCCTTTAGTTATGAAACCGCCGCCCCGCCTAGGCGGTGGTCTCGTGACCGCCGCCCTAAGTAGGGCAGCGGTCCTATAACCGCTGCCCTGCTCAGGGCGGTGGTCCTTTACGCATTTTCTAGAATTCTCTTTTAACATGACTCATGTAAATTTCAATGATTCGCCAACTTTTTTTCACCGCCATAAGCTTGCATTAATGATTTTGGTTCCCTGGAATAGTGTTTTTCCATTGTTTATAGTTTAAGAGTTCTATTTGGTTTTTACCTTGGGTAAATCCAAATGCTATAAATAGTTGGCTTTGTGCTCAAGCAAATGGCCCCTCAAATTTGCCTCTGAATTTCTCATTGCAATAGATTAGTCTTTCATTTTGTCTAGAATTTCTTAGTTTCTTTCATTGCATGCTTAGGTAGTGTTGTTTTTCTGTTAGTAAGCCACATATCCATTTTGTGCAAATGCTATTGATATTTTATCCAATCCATTGGAGTAAAATAGTTTGTTTTCAATAGGAATCCATTAAAGTTATAGGTTTTTCTCGTCAAACAGGATAGTTTCAGGTTCTGGATGTTTTATGTCGCATGACTCACAATAAATCCCACTAGGAATTGCATAAGCCAAGCTCTATACTCTTGCACTATCCCTCTCCTACTCGCATTGTATTCAGTCTGTATCTTGAGTTGCCTTTGTCCCAATATATACTTCTGTTGATGCTAGCATTACATGCTTTTTTGGATCCATGTGAACACGAAGGAACGAGGAGATCACACTGATGGGACATAGCCACACACACCATCGGATTCACCACTGTTCTGCAAAATCCAGGTTCTATCTTTCAAAGTTCTAATTAGAAACATATCAAATAGAGTAGTCAATTACTTTATTTCAATCAATTTTACTTTTGATATTTCCGGGGAAGTTGTGGGGATTGATAGTTTCTGAGAGACTATGATTCATTACTCACTTCTGAGGTAGGATCGAGAGTCTTACAAATAGACTAGATCAAGTATTTCATTATTTAGAATAGATTCACAATTGCACAGACAAATAGCTATACTCGGTTATCTTTGTTTTGTTACAATTTGTCAATTCTAGGTTAATTGATCAATTTCTAGATATATTAAAACAGTTACTCTTTCAAATTCATTCGATATAGTTCATCAAAAAATAACAAAAATAGAGAAATCATATATGCTTATAGATATACTTAACATAGTTAAATTTCACTTTGCTGCAGTTAATTTTCATTTTTGCTTTTGTATGACAATCACAGGACCTAGAGATCCTAGGGAATACATATTCGAGCCAATCGTGCCCTAACCCAATCTCTTCACAACCATAACCGATATAGATCAGAATCTCAGGATCCAAGTCTTCCAAACAATGGTAAACTTACAATAAATCAGTTTCCAACTGCATGGGTTAAATATAGAAGACGACCAAGCACACACATTTTGGTCAAATCAACCAAACTATAGATTACCCTAGATTCATATCCGCATGACTGTAGAAGGGTTTGAGAGAGATTGGACATTCAACTGTGATCCTTTCATCCCACAGCTAGATGCAGGAGATACTCTCACAAATATAGATACCAGCTTGAGAATTTAGGTTGCACAAACACCTGTAAGATATTATGAGAAGATCACACAATTATTGATTCTGAATAGAGAAGCTGAAAATGCATATGACTATTGGATACTAGGGATTTGGGATTGGTTCCGTGCATGACCATAGTAGGACCACAAAAAATACTAATCTATAGGTGTGACCCAGAAATCCCACAGCCCAACAAGCCTATAGGTGAATTAGACATAGATGCTAGCCTACATACACTAGTATTCAGATCTACTCCACTGCCACCTATCATCATCGAACAATTATCCTTATTAGACTAGGCTAGAGAATTCTAGACTAGGCCAGAGAATCACCCATAGAGTCAATTATATTTATCATCTGTCCTATGACCTTATCGGGGGACATACACGAAACTATCCCAGGACATTTTCCACATTTTCCACAACCTATAGACCGAATCACGCCAGAGCTCGATATTGATTAGAGCCTTCGAGCAGTCATCCTTGCTGGTCGATCTATCACACCAGTTCAGGTTAGGAGGGCCTTCTTTGTCTTAGATTTATAGTTTCCACTAGTGTGCATCGAAGACATCAGATTTCCTAAACTAGTTTGTCTGTATCCCACGCATATTCCATCCCCACCGGCTTTCTCGGCACGACCTTGGGAGGTCGGGTGCGAGGAAGAGTTACTTGTAGATTCCCAATCTTGCTTGTCACTTTTCTGTCGTATAGACACCTTAGTGCATATGATCTAGTCATTCAGTGCATGTTTTTTGTTACCCATCCTCCTATGTGTGCTTCTGTCATGCATAGTTCTAGGTCTCAAAACCTCCAGTGAGCCTGAACAATGTTGCTTCCAGTCTGTTTCACTATACACTTTCCCAGATCATCTCCAAATTGTGTAAAATAAAATCCCATTCATTCTCCATCTCTCTTTCTTCTATACACACTTGGGGGCTCACACTCCCCCTTCCATCACTATCATATCTCTAGTGTCCATTTACTTTATTTTATCAATTTTACATCATAAAATATATTAGTTACTCTATCAATCCTACACATTTAATTCACACATTATATTGAATCATTAAGTGAAGACAGTCACTCTAGTACTATGATTCCCATTATCAGATCTATTAATGGAAAAATTCCCATCCCTTTGAACCACACATGCATTCCCCATTTTTGTATACTCCAAGATTCATACTTCATAACATCTCCTTGTTAAGCACGTCCTAGTGGATCTTTGATCTAGTCGATTACACACTATGTAATTTTTCACTGTTCATCCACTCAACTATTGAGGGTCCAATTATGCTACACATCTCAATTCACATCTACCTACTTTTTACTTTGTGGCTTTGATGCTACACCTAAAAAAGTATTAGGCAGTAATCTTACATCCTCAGTATACACATTTTACTATGGGATCCCAATGACACATCTCTAATGTTGTATGGTTCATTTTTTATTGCATGCATGATGTTCCTTATACTATATCATTCTAGTTATGCTACACATCTCAATCCATCTACTCTTTGTATTTTTGGCTTTGATGCTACACCTAAAAAAGTATTAGGCATAATATCTCTTCCCTTTACTATGGGATCTTGAAATCTTAATGTTGTATGTCACGTTATGCATCATGATGTTCCTTATACTATATCATTCTAGGCCACCTTTGGTGACATACTATGCATACCAGTTTCTTTCTAGCTCTTCCATAACACACAACCCTTGCTACACCTTCTTCTATGGATATTGTTAATGAAATTACCTACATTGCACATCCTTATCCTCTTAGGTTACACCCTAGTGATAATGATTTACATGATCAATTATCTATTACTGGTACCATCGAGGATCTTGGGAGAATCTACCTTTACTAATCTCACACTCTACTAATCCCATGTTCTATTGCTACATTATTTACTACTTTTTACTACTGTGACTTTACCTATCGCTGATATCTACACACTTTGACATACTATTCATCTCTCTAACATGCTAACAGGTGCTTCATGTGTTGCATTTGTATTACATGATCTATTCAACCATGGTTATCTGTCATTTCTTGATTATTAATGTTTGTTAAGGTTTGTTATTGTTAGTGGAATATGCCCTATCTATTTCTTAACTATTGTTTTCATATTTCTGCTTCGGCCCTAATTGTCTTTTGACATTGAGAGTGATGTCCCATGTATGAAACCTTCTTTTCATAGTCCTTATTCCCATAGTTGTTTGTTACATTGTATCCTATTGCATACTATCTGTGTGCATGTATACTTTGCTTAATGCTAAATCAAATGAAGCAAGAACTACCACCTAATATAGTTCTACAATTTAGCTAAAACAAAGCATAAACACCATCATGATAAGAATTAAACAAGGGTTAGATGCTAGCATTCATCAATACAAACTTTGCAACTAACAATGCTAAATATCTAAACTCCTCTATTCTCTAACAACAAATAAATGAATGGACCTAAGTAAGCTCCATGGCTATCAAAATAGTTGTTCTTAATGTTCCAAGAACCTAGGAATGGGGGCTAATCAAAGTTGGGCTACAAGACCCTTTTGACACCTCCCATATGACCCAAGCACTTTAAGAAAGAGGCTTAACTCTTCAAGATGATGAACTCTCAAAAAGGCAAGGTGCAAGCTCTTAGTCCTCTTTGCTATATGCTTTGCATTTTCTCTCTTAGAAAGTTTAGGTGTAAGTAAAAAGGTAGGTGGAGGGATCTTTATATAGACCAAAGGATAAAGGATTCAACACATTCTCATGAATGTGGAATAAAGGTAAAAACATGATTAGGAATGGATAAGGTTGCTTTATTAAAGGTAACCTTACTTTAGAAGGGTTTAATACATGTTTAGCAAGTCATGGGAGTTGGGGGGTATTTTAATTAATCAAAGGTGATTAATTAATAGGTAGATGTAAGCTTATAGAAGATAATTAGAGGAATATTAGTGTGATTTAGGCTGTTATAAGGGGATTAAATCAATTAAATATTGATTTATTGGTTAAATGGAAGGGAAAGCTAATTAATTAATAATAATTAATTAGTCTAGGTAGAAGGGGTGATTTATTAACATGAAGGTCATTAATTAGGGTATTTGTTGGATAGGAAACTTAATTAATTAGCTTAGTGTAATTAATTAATGATGATATGAGGGAAAATGAGTTCTTTTGACAATATGTCGTTGATTTGCGAGAAAGGGGATAATTAGCGCAATTTAAGTATTTAAATTTCTTGGGCGTGATTATAGGTGTCTACACTATCCCTTTTACACTAACACATGTTGTTAGCCTACATTTTTTCCATGTGTTTTTGTTTTTACCATGCACATACTGTACCCCATGTAGGTACTCAATATTAGATATGCATATCAATATCTGTTCCACTCATTTGGGCCACCTTCTATTACTTTCGTCACATACATCCCAAATGAGTGGGACATCATTCATTTGAGTAAATCACCCTTACTGCAGCACAAAGTTACATATCATAACATAGCTATACATAATTAGCAATAACAAACAATCACAAAATGGCCCAGAATTAGACTTGGGTCACAAACATAGAGTAGACACTAGTACCCATATCAGACAGTACTGGTGGGAACTTGTGTCCCCCTGGGCATTTTTTCCCTGGGGGAAAATAGTCAATTTCTCAATTCAACACAATCTCCAACCATTTACAACACAATTCCTTAATAACAGGCACTTTCCTCCATTTATAAAATTTAATATACTAGTTACATTTTAGTTACAAAAGGTTATAATAGGAACAACATGAAAAAATCAGGGCTGTACAATCTATTGTGGTGTTTATTGGAAAACATCATGGACAAGGATTAAAAAATAGACCTATCTCCCCAACACTCTTCTCTTGGTGTTAGATCGCCCAAAAAACTCACTCTTGGCATGATATCGCCCAAAAAACTCACTCTTGGCATGATATCGCCCTAAAAATCATTCTTGGTATGAGATCACCAAAAATTACTCTCAACGTGAGATCACCCAAAAACATCACCATTGGCATTCAAATCTAGTAACTCCAAGAAAATAGGATAATTTTCTATCTCATACTCTCTTAAATATCAAGTGTACACTTTCCTTTTACACACTCTTTACTTATACATACATTACTATGATTTTTCATATACAAAACTTTGACTATTTTCTCTCTCTTTTTTGTAGGTATGTACTTAATACACAACAAGAAAAATCTTATGTTATCAAGCACAAGCTCCAGCAACACACTACTACATATGCACTTCACCCCTAGGGTCTACTTCCTTCTTCTAGTCTCTACACTTCACATTATTATCACTTCACGCTCTGGTTTTCCACTCAGCATGTTATTACCTACACTCCTCTCTATAGGATTACCAGGTACGCATCTTTAATCTACTTTATGCTATTAAGTATTCACTCAACAACATAAAGTGATGGAAAATGTAGACACAAAATATATGCACTTGGGTACATTTATTTCCTACAGTATACTAATATATACATGATTCTTAAGCAATAAAATTGGTGGTTGAAAATTTCTTTTGGTTCTTTTGGTTTGTCTCTTATACTTTTATTATCCTTACACATCTTACAACCCTTTTGGTACTTAAATTATTTATCTTTTATGGCCTCAAACACCAGTACCCAATTAGGACAGAAGTTCCCACGTGCTCCTGTCTCTCCTGGGCACTCTGGAATATTTCTATCCTTTTCTCACTCTTTTAGGTATCTTTTACTTTTGGGTCATATTTTACAAATTTGGGTCATCCTTTTAGTTGTCAATTATGAAATTCAAAAAAGGGAATCATACATGTATGCATAGTTATAGATCTCAAATAAGGGGCCAAGCACTAAACATTATCTACTATCACCTAAGCTTACATCAAAGGAAAAATATAATTTCAAAGGAATACATCTAGCAATTCCATACAAGGGATAAGGGCTGTATAACTCTGTGTACACAACTTAGGAAGGGAAGTTCTTTTTATTCCATCAAACACATATGCATACTTGGAGAATTCTAGACCTAGTTCACTATCATAGTGCAACATGAACAAGGGAAACCTAGACATAATTACATACACATTCACATAAAACTACATGTATTCTTAGATGTAGTATAGTTTTTGCTCGTAAGATCACTCTTCAGGTGACCACCAGGGTCAGTCTAAATCCCCATTTTACATCTTATTTATTAGGTTTGATGTGGTTTTTGGGCATGTGCCACTAGGTATCTATTTTTTGGGTTAGAAGCATGACCAGAAACATTACAGTGAAACCATATCGATAAACAGATACTAACAATGAAGATCCTACTACACAAAAAAGTACAAAACTTGAGAATCTGACTAGACACTAGTACCTGGATCAATCACTAGCACTTGGGTGCTCCTTTCCTCTCATGGGTGCTTCTATCCTAGATATTTATGGGTCTTAGAACCATTAGTGAGCCTTGATGACATTACTTCTAGTTTGTTTTAACTATTCAGCTTCCTAGACCATCACCAGGTTACATGAAATTTGCTAAGTCACCCTCTCTCTCTCTCTCACTTTCCTAGGGTTTTATATTATTGCATGCTTGTTTCTTTTCCATTTTAATGTATCTTATCATTTATATATCATGCATTACAATAGTTACTCTAAAATTAATATTTAATTCAATTTATATTAAATCACATCTATACCATGGTAGATAACCAATAGGTCGAGCACAAAGCCATGGTTTTAGAGACTACAAATATCATTAGGGGTGTTCCTTTCCTAATATTGTTTTAGAAATGGTTAGTAGAGTTTAGAGACCCATTTCCTTGGGTATGTTTTTTCAAATACAACTCAAGATGAGCATGTGTAATGGATGTCCAATGTATGCCATCACAATTAGTGATAGGTCTAAGGATGTTCCAGTTAGTTCACCACTTGATGAGAATCCTTTTTTAGAGAGTACATAGATGTGTTTCCTAGTGATCTTACTAGTTTTCCACCACGTAGAGAGGTGGATTTAACAATTGACTTGGTACTGGGTACAACTCCAGTTTCTTAAGTACCATATAATAGGATGAATCCTAAGCTTCATGAGCTCAAGGTTCAATTAGAATATTTGTTGTAGAATGGTCTTGTCTACCTTAATGTGTTTCCTTGGGGCACACCTGTGATTTTTGTGAAGAATAAGGATAGACCCCTTTGTTTGTGTATATATTTCAAGTAGGGGAATAAGGAGATGGTGAAGAACTGGTATTCCCTTCTGAGAATAGATGATTTATTTGATCAGATGTGGGGATCTATAGTGTTCTCCAAGATTGATCTTTAGTCAGGGTACCATAAACTAAACTATAAATTATAGAGGCAGATATCCATAATACAATGTTCCGGAATCGCTATGGACTTTGCAAGTTCACCTTGGTTCCCATTAGGTTAAGCAATTCACCTGCACTTTTCATGAGCCTCATGAATGGAGTTTTCAGGAAATTTTTGGATCGGTTTGTCTTAGTTTTCATTGATGATATTTAGATATATTCACACTCATAGGAGGAGCATAAGGAGCATTTTAAATAAGTTTTATAGCTTCTGAGAGAACCAAATAGTTTTGGGAATTCAAAGAAGTGTTCCTTCTTCTAGTCAAAGATTCATTATTTTGGTAACATCATTTCTTATGAGGGTATCTCAGTAGATCCCTTAAATATCCATGTTATCTTAGACTATCCAAAACCCACCATAGTGATAGAGGTTAGGTGTTTCATGGGATTGGAAGGGTACTATCAAATATTTGTTCAAAATTTATATAGGATTACATATCATATCACTTCCCTTCAGTGTAAAGGGAAGAAGTTAATTTGATCAGAAAAGTGCAAGCACGTCTTCTAACTACTCAAGGAGCATTTGACTACAGAACTTTTTCTTGCAGTACCATATCCTTGGGAGAGTTTTTGGTTTGTATAAATGTTGTATTGGAGGGACTTTGGGCATTTATCATGCAGGAGTAGAGTGTTATTATATTTTATTGATACAATCTTAAGGATTATGAGCTTAAGGATTATTTTTACAAGTTAAGACCATAGACTGAGCAGAGTGAACTAAGTAGGAAAAATGGTTTTGAATCCTGCCATTGAACATAAGGAAGGAGATGGGCTCCGTGCTTGTGAATCTATGAAATATCAGGAAATAGAGGGGCCCAGACCCACGTGGGAAGGGGTAGTCTCCATGAAAATCTCAAGTTTTTAAAAAGGGAAAAGTCCAAGTGGTGAAAAAGGGGCAGAAATCTCACATCGCATCTCTAAGAGTGGTCATCATTTCATAGTCCCATATGCACTCATAGATAGAGCTATGTAGAGATGTGGAATAGAATTTATCATGAAGTTCCATGGGCGAAGACCCAATGTGAATGTTATTAGGAGATGGTCATGTAGAAAATGGAAGCCAAAAGGTAGCATGGAAATATCCTTGCTAAAAAAAGGATTCTTCCTTGTTCATTTCAATATACTAGAAGATTGTACTCAAGTAAAGATTAAAGGACCCTATTTTTTGGGAACCATGGATCTGTTCTTAAAAAGATGGAACCCATGATTTTATCTAGAAAAATTAAATATTAATGTCATGCCCTTATGGGTCAAACTCGCAGGCTTACCTCTAGAGTTCTGGGAAGAAGATTTTTTGAAAAGTGTTTCAAATTATTTAGGCTCCCTAGTGGCCTTTGATGGAGTAACCAAAGCCAGAACAAGACTATATTTCTCTATAATTTATGCTATTTTAGATTTTGACAAAGAACTACCAGAATTCATCACTATACACTCAAAGACAGGTAGCTAGAAGTAGACACTAGATTGTTGTACATCCATCAATGGATGTAAGAAGTATTAAAAAATGGGGCACAACATCAAATATTGCAAAAAACACTAATGTTTGACATAGAAGGGAACCAAAGAAAAGAATGTAATTTCATGAAAATAAAAATGAGGTAAAATCACAAAAAGAAGATACAACAAAAGGAAGTGATCAAGCCAGTAACAAACCAGATGAAAACTAGTTAATGGATGAGGAGAATCATTTTGCATGCCTTAAAAGACAAGAGAAAGATTTTTTGGATGAAGGAGAGTTTTTTTATAAACCTAGATAAATTATCTACTCATGTCAAGTATAGAAATAGAGAAATAGGAGACATAGAAGGAGGAAACACAAATAGAAATAAATGAGAACAAAGGGAAAAAATATGCAGAGATCCAAGAGAAAAGAGAAGAAATAAATGAAAAGATCCAAGAAGATTCACCTGCACTGGCAGATCAATTCTAGGATTCTTAAGAAGAGGATGACATAAGAGAAAAAAATACAAAAGAAACATTGGAACAAGAAATAGAGGAAATATAAGGACGAAGCATGGAGGAATTCCCAAGCTGGGAAAAGATCAAGGTAATAGTGACTCTAATAAAAGGGAAAAACAAAACTCGAGAAGATTCATCATTTAAAACTACCAAAAAAATGATAATGTAGGGAGAAGATCAACTAGAGGAAAACCATTTGGGAAAGAAGAGAAAATAAAAGTAACAAAGATGGAAATTGTAGTAGGGAAGCAAAGATCTTTGGATCTTAAGGGATCTAATAAAACACAAAAATATACATGAAAGTCATCCCTTGGAATGTAAGAGGACTAAACAATGCAGTAAAACAAAGGATACTCAAGGATTTCATTGAGAATCATAAGCCTAATATTATGGTGCTTTAAGAAACTAAGATGGATGTAGAAAACTTTAAAATTTTGGAAAATAAAGCATGGAGAAATGTTGAGATAATCTGTGTGAGATCAATCAGATCCTCTGGGGGAATTTTTGTTTTCTGGAATAATGATCTGGTTAAAGGTGGAACCATTTTTTAGTCCCCCAATCACCTAGCTATCTTTTTCATGTCCTAACAACGTAACAAATAGTGGATTCATTCCAACATCTATGCCCCTTACTCTGTTGAAGGAAGAAAATATCTATGGAAAGAGGTAAGTAATCATAGAAATAATTTTATTAATTTTACTTGGATTTTTTTAGTATATTTCAAGACCCGTCTCTCCCCAGTTGAGAATAAAGGGGGTATTCAAGAGTTTACTACTAGCATGGAGCATTTTTATGATTTCATAGCTCATAATTCTTTGATGGATATTAAACTAAGAGGGATCAAATTTACTTGGAGCAATAGGATAATGGGAGAAAATATTATCATGGTTAAATTAGACAGATTTCTTATCTCAGCAGATTGGTTTTCTACCCAATATTTTTGTCTTTCACCCCTTCCTAAAATATCCTCCAATCACAATCATTTAGTTATGAGTCTTGAAGACAAAATAAAATTCTCACCATCTCCTTTTAGATTTGAAAAAAAGTGGACAAAGCATCTTGATTTCTACACCAAAATTCATGAATGGGAAAATGAATAGAAAGGGACCAACTGTGTTCATATTAGTTTAGAAGCTTAAGAATGTCAAGAGAAATGTTAAAATATGGAAGAAAACTATCTTTGGAAATTTATTTGAAAAAATAAGAAAAACACCAAGGATATGGAGCTTTTGGAAATAAAAGAGCATAATAGTAGAATGGATGTGAGTGATTATTACAAGGAAAAGGAACTCCTCAGTGAACTTCATAACCTCATAACTTATGAAGAGATACATTGGAGACAAAAATCAAGAGTGGTTTTGTTAAAGAAAGGGGATAGAAATACAAGAAAAAATCATTTGACTACCATGAAGCATAGAAGCCACAGTAAAATAAATTCCATCATTGACAGTTCAAAGAAGGAAAGAAGAAATATGGAGTCTATTAAAATAGAGGTAATTGAGTTCGAAAAAAAGCTCCTCCCAAAAGAGGCTCAAGACAATGAAACTAGCACCAATTTGTTTTTTAATTTCATCCCTTATTGTTATGATATCTAAGAGGAACTGAATAATATTTTAGAACCGATGGATATTAAAGAATTAAAAAATATTGTCTTTTATTTTGAAGGATAAAAATCCCCACCGTCAAATGGATTCTCATCCTTGTTTTTTCCATATTTATTGGGAATTTGTAAAGTTGATCTTTTCAATGTAATAAATGATTTCTTCGGCACAGATAACATCTAAAAGAAGTTAATAAAGACTTTACAATGTTGATTCCCAAAAGAGTGGGAGCTAAGGTATTTTAATTAATTCTAACCAATAAGCCTCTCAAACACCATATACAAAACTTTGTACAAAGATAATTGTGTCTAGACTGCAACCTTTTCTAAAGAATATTATCTCATGGAAGCAAGGAATATTTTGTGCAGAGAAGACACATTTAAGATGACATAGTTTTGGTTCATGAAAATTTACATTCATGAATAAAAGTAAGAAAATTTGGTATGGTGATCAAGCCTTATATGAACAAACATTTTGAAGGGTTTCATGGGAATTCCTTGATAAATTTGTGGAGAAAATTGGCTTTAATTCACTTCAGGAAGATAACCAGAGAGTGCATCTCGACTCCCATGTTTTCAATTCTTATAAATAGCACTCCTACTATTTTTTTGGCAGCACAAGGGGAATAAGGTAGGGTGACCCTATCTCACCCATTCTTTCATCATAATGGATGAAATCCTTCTCAAATTAATAAATAGTTACACAAAAGTAGGATACTTACATGGTTTCAATCCCTCATTGAAGAAGCTCTCCTTGTCTCTCCAGAAATTTATGGATGACACAATTATCCTCTCCATTGATTTAGTCAAGGAATAAAATAAATTTGAATTCTTATCAAACGGTTATGAGGAAGATTCAGTAAATCTCATTAATTATGGTAATAATTTGGTTTTTTTCATTAATACTCCTAAAGATTGGAAAAATAAAATTGCTAAAATTTTAGGTTGTGTGATTAAAATCTACCAGCCACTTATCTAGGGATGTCAATGTTTAAAGGAAACCTTCCAATTTCTCTTTGGTATCCTCTCCTTGACAAGTTTCAGTTTAAACTGGAAGGTTGGAAAGGGGTTGTTCTTTCTAGTGCTGCCAAATTCCCCTTGATAAAAAGAACCCTCCAAAATCTTCTTGTTTACCTTCTCTCTCTTTTCAAAATATCACAAAATATTATTGATTTGATTGAAAATATTTAGAAGAGATTCTTATGGGCAGGAGTAGATGAGAAAAATAGAATTCATCTAGTTTCTTGCAGAAAAAGTATGAAAGATGAAAAATAAAGGGGGGTTAGGAATAAGAAACATCAAACAAATGAACACTTCCCTCCTTATTAAAATGGGTTAGAGATTTCTCAAGTAATATTTTACTTGGTGCACCATAATAAAAAATAATATTTACAAGAGGACTTTATTCAAAAATGTACTTATTATATGGATTTACTTTAGGTTCTCATTTCTGGAACTCCCTAATCAAAAGCACAAGGATTATTACTAATGGCATTAGATGGGAACTCATGAATGGAAAAAAGATAAAAATCTTGGAAGATAGGTGGAATTTGGATCTTGATCAGTAGCAGAGGATAGACTTTCAGAACCATATAAGAAAGCTCAGATTAAAGTATGGAGAGAGGAAAAGTGGATACATTGAAAACAAAAATGAAAAACCCACTTGGATAAGACTATCTCTTGAGGAATTAAATGATTTGGAAAGAGAAAATATTTCTTTAATTTAAAAAAAGATTACAAACATTTATATTCCTAACACTAAGGTTGAGCATGATCTAATATGGCAATATTTTGGGAATGGAAAATGCAATGTCAAATTTGGATATAATAGTCATAATCAGACATCCAATCCTTAGAATTACTGGAAAATGTTTGGTGTAAAGATATGATACCTAAGGTTAATATATTTTGGTGGCTTATAACAAAAAAACAAGGTCCTCACATTTGACATCCTAAGAAAGAAAGGACATATTCTTATCAATAGGTGCATCCTTTACAAAGATGTGGAAGAAAAAGTGGATCACCTCTTTTTACATTGAAATTTCAATTACACCCTTTGTAGTCTCATTCTTGACAAAATTGGATTAAAATGGGTCCACCCCAACTCAATGCAAGACCTGAAAGAAAACTAGTATTATCATACAAAAAATGTCTCAGTTAGACTTTTATGGGACCTCACCCTTCCCCACACGGTTTGTGCTATATGGAAAGAAAGGAATAAGAGAAATTTTGAAGAGAACAATTTTACGGTGAACATTGTCTTCAAACATCTAATTAAGTAGATTACTAAGAATTTCAAAACTTCTATTAAATGTAATAAAGGTAATTTAAATGATTTAGACATCAAATTTCTTAACAAATGGCACTTACAGCTTAAAAAATATCCTAAGAAATAAAGTTCTAAAATTTCTAGGAGTGATACTGTCTGGAAGCATCCTCATGAAGGTTGGCACAAGTTAAACTTTGACGTGATGGCCAAAGGTAATCCAGGAAGATCTAGAGGAGGAGTCATCAAAAATGATAAAGGTTATCTCATTGTGTCCTACTTTGGGAATATGGGCATTCAAACTAATCATTATGCAGAGGCCTTAACAGCTTCATGGGGAATTTAAATTTCCAACTCTCTAAATATTTCTAACCTCTAAGTTGACGGGGATCCCATGAATATTCTAAAAAAAATTACAAAGAAAATCCTCCCCACGTTGGAAAATTAACAGTATCATTAAAGACTCCATCCTCATCCTAAATAACTTCTCAAGCTATGAAATATATCATACTTTTAGAGAAGGAAATAAGGTTACTCATTTGTGTGTAAATATTGGAGTGAAATCAGATAAGATTCAAAATTGGATAGGGATTGAAATCACTTCTCCTGAGATTTTAATCGTCATTAATAGTGAAAAATTAAAATTGTAGAATGGAGGTGCCCTCAGGTGAGTTTTTTTCCCTGTTGAGGTCTATTATTTTTGTTACTATTTTGTTGATTGACCGAATCGTGGGTTTTTTGGTTCTCTTTTTGTTTTTCTGCAAGTTTTTTTTTATGGATTTTCTCTATTTTTGTGTTGGATCTTTAATTGTTTATTCTCCTTCACTAGTTGTTTTTTTATATCTATTTTTTTTTGGGTTTCATGATATGTTTATGGACATATCTGGCTTGATGATCATTGTTGTAACAGGGTAGGGTCCTTACTAAAACCTAATTTTTACCAACTATAAAAAAAGGATTATGAGCTTAACTATTCTATCCATGACCTCAAACTTGCGGTAATAGTTTATACCTTAGTATTTTGGAGGAACTTTCCCTTGGGTAGACTATTTTTTGGAGAAAAAATCATTTGATTCAATGGCACATTTTCTCACAACCAAATCTTAACACCCATAAACAAAATTGGATGGATTTCCTTTGTGAGTATGATATGGATATCTAGTATATTAAGGGAAAGGAGAATGTTGTCGTTGATGCTGTTGAGTAGAAAATGACATGAGATAGTGACATTGAATATCTTCATTTAGATTTACGAGGCCAAGGATACTTGAAAACCTTCTAGGTGACATATTTTATGAGGGAGCTAGGTAGGAGGTTTAGTCACATAGGCCCTTAGAGGGAAACTATGTTGGTTGTACATTAGATTAAAATTATCTCATTTTATTTCAGAGGTGAATTTATGTGCCCAAGGAAGGAAATTTATGAAGGTTTGTTCTTTCTAAGGCTCATCAAGCCCCATATGCATCATCCAGGGGTGAAGAAGATGCATGTGGATTTGAGACAGTTATATTATTAGATAAGGTTACATCACAAAATTATATATTTTGTATCATGTTGTCTCAAGTGTTATAGGGTTAAGGGTGAGGACTCTCACTCAGAAGGTATTCTCTACCTACATGATATCTCAGAGTGGAAGTGGGACATGATTTTCATGGATTTTATTGTTGGTATTACTACTTCATTGTATCACCGCGATGCCATCATGGTGATGGTGGATAATTTTACCAAGGTTTCCCATTTCTCACCTACCAAGGTCACATATGATGTAGTCACCCTTTCTTGAGTATTTCTTTATGATATTATAAGATTTCATGGGATTAAAAAAACAATCATTTGTGATCAGGATTCCATTTATACATCAGATGTATGGACATCATTCCATTCATCTTTGGGTATGTCGATTAATTTTACTTTTCTTATCACCCCAAGATAGATGGAAATAGTGAGAGGGTGACTCAGGTTCTTAAGGATATGTTGAGGATGTATGTTATGGACCAAAAAAGGAAATTGTATTTATTACCTAAGCCTTGTTGATTTTTCTTAAAATAATATTTTTCATAGCATGATTGGAATGGCCCATTATTAGGATTTGTATAAGAGGTCATGTAGGACACATTTGAATTGGGACTGATTAGGTGAAATGGTAGTTCTTGTCCCATCTTTTCTTTAATACATGGAGTAGAAGGCTATCACCATTAGATAGTTCTTTGAGTAGGCACGAGCACACTAGAAGGTGTATGCAGATGCAAAGAGGGTTTATTGTCACTTCTCTGTAAGTGCATCCATATAAGATTCCAATCCGTTTCGGAAATGGATCTAAGTTTTCCCATCGATTTTTGGGTCCATTTTAGCTTTTAGAGGTCAATGGGCCAGTTTCTTATCGTCTATCATTTCCACGATGCCTATTCCGCACCCACGATGTTTTCCATGTTTAATTTTTGGGGAAGTATGTGCCAGATATTTCTCATGTTTTGGATTGGTCGGCCTTACAAGTGTATGCTGAAGGGAAGTGGACATTAGAGCTTGTGCATATTCTGGAGCACTGTAGATTGTCCCTTTAAGGGTGATATTTAGATTAGGCTAGAATGCAGTGGGAAATATGTGAGAGAAAATTGCTACTGGGGAGGATATGACACCATTGAGGGCTCAATATCTCTATCATTTCCAATGACTTCTAGGAGGAAGTATAATTCTAGGAGAGGGGGATATAGTGCCCAAAAATTTATTGGTTTATTTCATTGACGAGACATATTATTGATTTGATTAGTTACATTGATACAATACTAGTTTGGATATTATATGGTTTTTTTTGTGGATTATTTTTTTGACATAGATTGAGTATGAGGCACACTGTGTCAATCTATTGTTGTGTTTTTTTGCTAGTTTTTAGTGAGGTTGTTATGAATATTATCACAATGTGATTTAGATGGATTTTATTTGGTATATGATCGACGTATTTCATTCTGAATAATTATTTTGATTACTAGTTATGGTGATGATGTTATAGATGTTATTCTAATGTGATTTAACTAGATTCTATTTTTGATCTACTATGGATATATGTCAATGTGGATTAATTATCTCATAACAGATATTAGTTTATTTTCAAATTTTTATTTTTTAGTCCATAATTGATTTAATTATTGGATGTATGTGGTATCATTTCACTTGGTTTATTATATCAAGTTGGTATTATGACATGTGAATTGAGTGTGAGGTTATAGGTTCACACAGAAGAATGTGGGACTCAAAGTTACACCTCCAAGATTGCACAATTGGTCATTTGGTCTGAATCCTCACCTCTTTTTTGAATTGTTTTGTCTTTCTTGTACTTAGTTTTGAGTGGATATGAGAAAACCATTCTCCTTGAGTATGTTTTTTCATTTGTTATAGGCACCTTGGGTTGTTTCCTCCTTGAACTCATTTTAGTGATAATTATTTTTAGCCTCTTGTTTGAATTCATTTTTAATGGTCTGATAATCCCTATTTGTATTAGCAGCATTTTTAATAATTAATCATGTTTAAATAGGTGTGGGAACACCTAAGCATGGGTCAAGTGAGCCCCACCACCTCTCAAAGTCTGCCACTTTTCCCAAACCCGAATTTGAGCTAAAAGTGGAATTTGTAATAAGTGTTTTATTGGTTAGGGGTCTCATTTACACTAAAATGGACCCCTTAGACCCTACATATGGGTAAGGGGACTTTTTACAAGGTTTAAATGGGTGTTACCATCATATTTAATCCTATTTTATCCACATTAAGATTAATGAACTTTGTTTTTGAGCCACTTTGAGATTTGGAGGAGATTTTGTTTTATTTATTTTTTATTTTATGGGATATTCTTCCATTAAGTATTTTGTCTTATGTGTGATGGAGACATAAGGGTGTCTATTTTTGAGAATGATATGGTTGAAACATGTCACCCCATCATTGGTGAGAATAATTTGTATTCCTCTTCTTATTTATCCACTTTAGAGGGGGTAATGACTTACTACCTCCTTTTACACTTAGGAGTTTTGGAGGAGAGATTAAAGGAGCTAGAAGCTTGGAGATCTTGCCTTGCACTTGGAAGTTAGTTTTCTTGGTTTGAGAGGTAGGTATCTCACCTTTTTTTTAATGATTTTTTAGAATATTGTCGAATGGCTTGTTTTTTAGTCTTAGAAATTATGTTTGTTGTGTTGGGTGATGAATGTCAATCTTGTCTTCCTTTGTTTCTCCATCCATCTCACTTGAGATGTATTTTGGGAGTGTTAGGGAAGAGGGAGGAAATCCCACCTCTTACACGCACATGGCTTGATGGGTAAGCCATGATGGGATTTGAATTCATTTTTCCTCCCCTCATATGGTTGATGAGGGAGATGATATTTCATATGGATTAAAACTCCTCTCCCTTATCAAGGAAAACTTCCAAGGTTTGAAAAATATTGGAAATGAGGAGGCTTGGAGTATTTGGGATGTGGATGATATAAGTATTTTTGGAATATGATGTTTTCTTAATTATACATGAATGCTTTTAGTTTCAAAATAGTTGTAATGGACATTCTTTCCCCTCTTCCCATGACACTATAAAATGTACCTTACACATAAGGTCCCTTATTCAGAAAAACCAAAAACATTATAAAACACAAAAGAACAAAAAATAAAATAAGCACACAAAATCCAATATAAAATCCCACAAAAATGAGGATAAAATACATCTCACCACCCATTTACTAACCCTCACCCACTCACATTTAATTTTGTCTAATCACAACTACCCATGTGCATGTCCAATGCACTATGGACCCTATCATTTCACCCATGTGTGTCTCACTCCCCTATGCACTCTAAATATATAATACCACCCTCACCTACATCATTTCACTCTCTTAACAACTCTTTGGCCCTAACTCTTTGTACACTAAATATATACTTGATTTTTATTGCTCTCTTACTCACATATCTCAGTTTTTTAGGTAATGAAGAAGTGAAAGAGAATTTTAAAGGATAGATTCAACTTATTGCAAAACTATTTTTGAAAAATTATGACATAAGAGGGAATCACAACTGCAATTGGCTTGCGATCTCCATGTGATTTTTGGTGAATCACAACTGTGATTGTCCTACAATATAAGTCAGGTATACTTGTCATTTTCATTAACTAATTTGTCATTTTACATCAAGAAAATTTATTTTATCTCCTCAAAAGGGTTAGTGAACTGACTGAGGTAGGTCCCCGAACCATCAAAAACAACTACCATTTTTCAAGTGTGCTTGTGTGTAGGTTTAGATTCATATCTGGAATATTTTTTACCCACTTTATTCAATGAAAGAAACCAAAATTATCCCTCACTTTACAATGGAAACATAAGCCCATATTGTTTTAGTAGCATTGATTTTGAGTTTTCATATTAACTAATCCATCTTGCAGGTGATCCAAATCTAGGCATACATTTAGGTGACCACGGTGGGACCATTTTGGTTGTGGGTAACTTCTTTTCATTTTTTGAATTTAAGAGTATTTTATTTAGGGTTTTGTAATCTTTTGAATTTATTTTTTACTCTTTTCTAAATTTTATATTGTAGATATAACATCTGGTTTTGCAGATCTACTAAAAATCTACACAGACACAAAAAAATCAGGTTGCAAGTCGGTCACAATTGCGACTGGGTTACAATTTTTTGGGCATAAAAAATATTAAAATATGGTTACATGGAAGTATCAACTATGTATGTGTTGTAACTTTGTTTCTATAAAACTTTAAAACATATTTATTTTCTTAAAGGAATGAATTGGGAATGAACTACACATTTTATCGTAGGTTTGGATAATGGTAAATACCCATCCGCATAACTATGTGAAGTGCATGGGCATAAGCTCAAAAACTCATTATGAGGAGTGCCAAAATAACCCCAAAGTAGTTGGCACCTTAAGGGAACTGGATAATGAAATGAATACCGCCACCTACCTGACTAGTACACTCATGAGGATTAGAGGCAAGGTTATCCTTATTTATAGCTCTAGTTTGATTGATTGAGCATAGTAAATTCTAGCTTGGTTAATTAACAGGGAAAATTAAATCTAGTGACTAGAAAATTTCTAGTGTACCACACTCATTCGGGTAACTCTTGGTATTTAGAGAGAAAACCTTTAATATGAATTCAATCATACTAAGCCCCTTTATTCCCCATTGAGATTAAAAAAAACAATGTTGTTTTTGAGTTATACATGTGACTATTTTTATTCTTCACAAACCCTTCTAACACTGCCATATTTTTCTATCATCTATTTTGAGTTTTGATTTTCCCATTCTTGGTTGCAAATGCAACTGTGCTGCAATTTTTCCAACCCATATTTTTCTAGAGTCAGTTGCAACTGTGACTGGCCTATAACCTTCCAACTTATTCATTTTGTTTTGATTTGTGATTTATCCCATAGCTTGTTGCAACTACAACTGACATGTGAATTTGTAGTCATACCATCTTTCTAATTTTTTCCACTCATATTTCAAAGTCCTAATCATGGGTGTGATTGTCACTACTCATGGCATCTAGTCATCTCCATGTTCATTCTCATCATGATTTTCTTCATCAACACCTTCTTGACTGCATTTTTAAGCGTAATTCCTAACATCTAGGGGGTATTACACATGCAATGACTTATCACACAATTTTCCATGAGCCTACTCACCCCATGGTACTACATCATCCCTATCCACCACATTTCCAATTTCCATTTTTGACAAATTAGATTTCACCAAGGACCCTCAACACCACTTGCATATTTTTTGCTATGTATGCCACCACATTCAACATGAAAATGCTCTCCTTTTACGTAATTTTTGAATTTCATTCACTAGACGCACACTTGAATGGTACTCACACCTATCACAACATAGCATTTAGACATTCACATAACTTACAAACATATTTTTATCTCACTTTCCATCCATATTGCACCCAAATAATTTTTTTCTGACCTTCGCATGCTTTGGAAATATCATAGCGAGTCCATCATTGATTTTGTCGCATGTTGGAATGCACTTGTCCACAGTCTCTCATTTCCACTTCCACAATCTCAGAACATTGACCTCTTTCCCAAAAATTTTGTCCCTCACATATCAAACCACTTATAAATTCATTCATTATGCACATTTGATGAGGCCTTGTATATGGCACAACACCTCAAGGGTGTTTATCTTATTCATCCTCCTTTCTTACTACACACTTTGATTCCTCTTCTACTTTTTGCACCTTCACACTCCCATATTCACAATGTCCTTCAACCAAATCATATTCACCTCTCATTTCCTTCAACGCCCAATTCTTTACATTAATTGCATTATCCTAAAGCTCATAGCTTCATCTAACCCCCTCAAAAACTCACTCCCTTGACCGAGCCACTTTCATCTATTCTCCAAAAATTTCTTGATGTCGATATCATCACTCTCCCTCCCAAACTACCCCCACCCTTGTGTCGTTCCTCCCATGAAACTTGTTCCTACCATCATACTGATATTCATTCCACTAACTTGTGTCCTCACCTCCACAATATAATTCAGGACCTTTTTGACAAGGGATGTGTTACCGTTGAACCACCATCTCTTATGCCTTCATCTACTAACACCAATCCAATAACTTCACACCATACTATTCCCACTTCTTCTTCATGTGTCATTTCTCTATCATCTGATTCCTCACTTCCCACTATATCACAATCGTTATACATTTTTAGTGTATTATCATTTAAGTCAAACACTTCACAATCTACATCCTTACATACTTTTACCTTAAAATCAACACCATCATGCTCCCTTAATCACTAATTATCTACCTCATCCTTGTATAAATCTCCTGTTATTCAATTTCACCCCCCCAGGGTTGAATTGATAACATACATCAAGATTCCCAAGTCCCAGGCTGAAAAAGGACGAGCTCTAAGAGAATGCGAGAAGTTGCAGAAAATAAGCCTGGGCTAAAAAAATTTGTGAAAATCAGCTAAATCCTTGTCCTAGAAATATTTGGGACATGCGGGACACCAAGGCGCAGTTCAGCCGAAATGCCTCCAGGTAGCCCGCGAAGCAAAGGGACATCTGGGACAAATGGACGTGAAATGCCCGAATCGGCCAAAAGAAAGAAAATTTGTCCAAGTCCTTCACTGAGAGCAAGCAGGACAAGAGTACGCAGAAGACCCGAACCGGACGGTTCGGCCGAAACAGGAAACTTTCACACTGGGACATCCGGGACAAAAAGACGTGGTGGACGTGAAAATCCGGCAGGCCCGTGGACAAATCACAGCATGACACGTGTCGTCAAGGAAAAAGGTCCAAAAAGTCAAAGGGGTGAGTTTTCGAGCACTGATCCAAACCAATGAAATAGTGCCACATGTCCAAGTTTAATGGGCCCATAAGAAAAACCCATGAAAAGGTGTAGAGAGGGTATTGATCAGCGGACCAGAGCCTACCACGTGTCGTTCAGATGGCAGAACGCGGGAAAAGAAATTTAAAAAATCCATTTTCGCCTGTTTTGTGCCCTAAATCTTCAGACCTTCATATCTTTCGATCCAGAGCTCAGATTTACACGTTCTTTAAATCAACGGAAAGCTATTGAAATTCTCTACATGATTATGGGGTCAATATTGCATTTTGGTGTAGTTTGGAGGGAGAAAATTAAGAAAATGTCTCTGACGCGTGTAATGCTTCAACAACCAACTTTAATACAGCAGACAGCTCGCCTCTCTTGATAGACAGCCCGCCATTTTACCAAGATCCACTGCTTGGATCATAATGAGATGATTTAAATGCTACCAAGAAGTGGTTGGAGTAGATTCTGAATTTCCCCTCTCTCCTCTCTCATTTCTTGATATATATTGTAAAGAGGAGCCCTTTTAAGAGGTCGGACATTCTTGTTTTGCATCCTCCCTTCTCCCCTGCTTGCAAGAGAATTTGTGGATCTTTTCAAACCTCCCATATGGATTGTAATGCCAATTTTTGCCTCTTGGCCACTGCAATGTACTGTATCGAATCTTGAGCAATATATATATGTTTGTGATTGATTCTCAACCCTCTCATGCATTCATTGCTGTTATTTTGATCTCTTATTGCAGTTTGGTTACCTATGCATAGTGTTTGTATTGCATCTATGTGGTCTGTGTTAGATTTGCAAAATGAGTGTCTAACATTCCTTGGTGCATCACCTCTGTAGTTTAGGTTTTATTCTATGCATTTTCTCACCCTGTCTCCTTGACAAGTTAGATTAGGTTTTAGTAAACCCTTTACATTTTTGTGTGCATCTGAACAAAGGAATAGGAACCAGCCTTCTCTGGAGAATCCTTTCTCATCTTTACAAGTCCCACACTTGGAGAAAGGATTCCATGTTGTGCAATCACACTGGATGCCTGAACATCAACCTAGAAGCCTGATCTGCATCCAGGGGTGCTGTGAGTCTGCAACGACAGTTTTGGCACGTCCGGTGGGACACTAGATGTCTCATTTTTATTGTAGCAAAGTTGATATGCATCTGCTGCAGTTTTCTTTCTTATAAGAGCTATTATTTGCATATCTGGCGACTCCAAGGGGAAGAATCAACTGGTTTCAGCAATGCAGGCTTGAAAACTCATGAGAAGAATCACCACAAGGTCAAGAGTCAGAGAAGAAGAGGTGCTGTTTGAATACCTGCAGTTATCTCTGAGAAGAAGGCAAAGAGGAAGAAGGATTCAAAGGTCTCCATCTCCACCAAACAGAACTCTCTCAACTCCTCCACCTGACAGGACTTTCTTTCAATATACAAGGGTTTTAAGACCAATCAAAATGGCTCAGAACAACCCCTACGTCAACTTCACAGGTAGCAGCCCACTTGCTCTCAATGCACAACATCTAGTTCCTATTGCAGCCTTGAAGAACATTCCCGACTTCACTGGAGAAAATCAGACTACTCCAGGTGATCATGTTAAAGATATTTCTAACCTTTGTGCAATCCATGAAATCGATGAAATGCAAGTGGCTGTCAAATTACTGGCATCTTCATTCAAGGGTAAAGCATTACAATGGTTTAGGAGCCTTGGGGCTGGTTCTATTACAAACTGGAATCAGCTGTGCATTGCACTTCATGAGAAATTTGGAGAGAAGGGAGACAACTTGTCTCTTCTGGAGCAGTTGACAACTATCAAGAGAGCCCCCAACGAGGAGCTGACTGACTTCAACTTCAGATTTTAAAGGTCTTGGGATAGGATTCCAGTGGCAGTCAGGCCAACAGAAAGAGGTGCTTTTCTATATTACCTTAAAGCTTTGAATTCTGATATTTCTATGTTAATTCAGTCCATGGGAGGCACAACAATCCCTATGGCTTATAGCATTGCCATTAGAGCCGAAAACTATCTTATTCAAGCTAGTAAACTGGCTCCTAGGCCTCCTATGCCCTTGTATCCAAACTTAGAAAATCCAAACACTAGTCAAGCACCCGCTTTGGCTCCTGTTCCCACTCCTAGAAATCAGAGTTTGAATGAAGCTTCCACTTCATCTCCAAGTGCTTCAAATGAACTCCAAGAGGTCATGAAACAGTTGCAAAATTTGGGAAATGAGCTGGTTACTATTAAGAGGCAGCAAGCCCAAGGTTTCAGACCTTCTTATCAACCTCAAGCTCATCCTAATAGGCAGCCACATCAACCACAAAGACCACCTAATCCAACTGCAAATATGAATCAAAATCAAAGCCAAGTAAGGCCTCCTGCCAATAGACCATTCCAGCCCTATAATCCAAATGCCATATCTACCTCTAAGGCATTAGTGCCAACACAGAACAACATTGCTCAGGAATATGATTGGTGCTTTCCATGCAACGAGCCTCACAACCAATCCATGTGCTTCAATGGTGCTCTCAATCAAGCACTAATGGTGACAACTACCAGTGTGGAGGGCGAGGGAAGTCAAGGAAACAGCCAACAACCAGAAACATTCCAACAACAATCAGCCCCAAATGACACTACATTGGTGAACTGGTGAGCAGAAGATTTCTGTGGCATGAATCAGGCAGTTTCTCAAGGTGTTGCAGCCAACACAAGGTCAAAAAGGAGGAATCTGGGTGAAGAACAACCATTAGCCCCAACCAATCCACAACCTTCCATGGCTCCACAAATGATTGGCAAGCAGAGTCCAGTTTCAAATACACAAGGGCAGCCAAGAACAGCCCCTAGGCCAACTCAAATGCCAGCTGTTGCTGCCCATGTGCAGGGAGTAAACGTGTAAACCAAAGGACAGCAGAGAGATTCTTCATCACCATTCAGTATCATTGATCAGATGAAGAAGACAAATGTTAACATATCAATGTGGGAATCCCTATCTATCCCAGGCCAAAGAGATCTACTGCAAGCTGCCATGAAGGATTGGACAATTTTGAATCAACGGGTTCAGATGCAAGACAAAGTGCTTACAAATGTTTCCCAGCCTGAAGGAAGTCATGGAGGACAACAAGGTAAAATGTTGAAGCCCCCTCCTTTCTATGTTTCATTAATCATTGGGGATAAACTAGTACACAATTACATGATTGATTCCAGGGCAAGTAGCTCCGTGATGCCCAAGCAAATAGCTGATCAGCTGGGTCTCGAATATGAAGTGATATCTAAAGGAGTAGTGCAATTGGATGGGACAGAAATAACAACAGTTGGAGTGATTAAAAAATTGAGTCTTACCTTGCATGCATGTCAAATTTTGTTGTCTTGCAAGATGTATCAATCATATACCTTCCACCACTCTTTGCCCTTTGCTTGTCAAGGGACTTCACAGCCAAGATTAGAGGGTATTTGTCTGCTGATTGGTCTCACATGTTGTTTAGAACAAGGTATGGAACTAAGGCTACAATTAGGTCCGAACCCATTGCAAACTTCCATATTGAGCCTTACACCCCAAGTCAGATTAATGTCAATTTCTCAGCATTTGATCAAGAAGATCACCCTAGTACTGATGAGGCTGACAGCAAGGTTGGAAGTATCCTGGACCTAACTCTTGATGAATGGGCAAACAAGATACATGCTTTTGATCCCTATCAAGAAGTAGAAGAATCTGAGCTGGGAGTCTATTGTATACATGAAGAAAATCAGCCTGTTCCTAGCATCACCAAGCCAAGCCATAATGATGACAACGAGGTATGGCAGCTTTTTTTTGATGGATCAAGGAGTAGGCAAGGTGCAGGAGGTGGAGCCATGCTTGTTTCACCTCAAGGAATAAAGTACTATTCATCTTTTAGATTTAAATTTGCATGCTCCAATAACACTGCTGAATATGAAGCCTTGGTGCAAGGGATGCATTGGGCAATCAAGAGAAAAATAAAGAATCTGCAAGTCTTTGGGGACAGTGAATTGATTGTAAATCAGGTCAAGGGATGGCATGCTGCCAAGAATGATCTACTCAGGTGCTACAAGAACAAGGTGTGGGACCTCATGGAAGATTTTGAAGGTTTTGACATCGAATCCATTCCCAGGAAAGAGAATCAAGCTGCTGACAGGCTTGCAACAGTAGGGGCATCCTTTAACATTACGAAAAGCATTCAACAAGACAAGGTACAACCAAACATCCACGTGATTGTGAGGCCTTCGGTGCCGGATAACAATGTCACTTGGAAAGTGTTTGAGAATGACCAGAAAATCGTTAATTTCCTACAAGAAGAAGCTGAGTTCTCTGCCAGGAATCAAGACAAGTTGCATCAGCAGTATGGTGACCAAGTAGTGCAGTTGAGAACTAACAAATTACCAAAAGGCCTCATAACCTTGGAGTCAATCTTCAACCCAAATGATCAGTTCCAGAAGGAGAAGGAAAACATTCAAGTAAAGGGTGAGGATTCAGAGCTTATTGTAGTGGAAGAAGGCAAAACATTGCAGATTGGCAAAGTAAGTACCTCACAAGAGAAATCTGATTTTGTTCAGCTTTGCCAAGAATTTCCAGATGTCTTCGCTTGGAGCTATGAAGACTTGAGAGGATTCAATCCAAATTTGGCACAACATACCATAGAATTGGATCCAGATGCTAAGCCCACCAGGTAGAAGCAGAGATCAGTCAACCCTCACATTGATCCTCTGATGAAGAAAGAGTTAAATAAGCTAATAGAGGCAAGCATTATATTCCCGATCAAGCACTCAAGCTGGGTTGCTAACTTGGTTCCGGTCAGGAAGAAGAGCGGAGAAATCAGGTTGTGTGTGGACTTCTGAGACCTCAATAGGGCATCTCTCAAGGATCATTATCTACTCCCTTCCATGGAGCAAATATTGCAAGTAGTATCCGGTTCAGAGAGATTCTCTCTCCTAGATGGCTACTCAGTGGTATAATCAGGTGATGGTAAAAGAAGAGGACCAATTCAAGACAGCCTTCACAACTAAATGGGGCACATATGCTTACAAGAAGATGTCATTTGGGCTGTCAAACGCTGGTGCTACCTTTCAAAGGGAAATCGACATAGCGTTCAAGGGCTTAATCAAAAAGATAGTGCTGATATACCTTGATGACGTCACTGTATTCTCCAAGAATGTAGCAAACCATCTCTTTCACCTCAGGCAAGTGTTTCAGAGGTGTAGAAAGTTCAGAGTGTCTTTGAACCCCAAGAAGTGCATCTTTCTTACACAAGAAGGAAATCTCCTTGGCCATATTGTCTCGAAAGAGGGACTGGCAATTGATCCAGAGAGAGTTGAAGCCATAAGAGCACTACCATTGCCAAGTCACAAGAAGTCTCTTCAAAGTTTCTTGGGAAGGATCAACTTTGTTCGCAGGTTTATCCCAAATTTTGCAGCCCTTGTCAAGCCCATCACCAAAATGTTAAAGAAGAGCATGGCTTTTAAGTGGACAGTAGAAGGTAAGGAGAGTTTTGAAGCAATCAAAGAAGCTATCTCTCAGGAACCAACTCTCATCAACCCAAACTTCTCCAAGGATTTCATCCTCTATGTATTCGGAGGTGATGACACTATTTCTGCCATTCTAGTATAGCAGAACAAAGATAATGATGAGCAGTTGGTTGCCTTCTTCAGCCAGAGTCTAGATGACTATGAGGTGAGGTAATCTTTTATTGAAAAGCATGTACTTGCAGTAATCAGAAGCTTGAAGAAATTCAAGCATTTAATCTCAAACAACAAAGTCCAGTTGTTGGTCTTACATGCTGGAGTTAAGGACTTCCTCCTCAACAAGGATTTGAATGAGAAAAGGGCAGGTTGGATCACCCGTGTCATGGAGTATGACATTGATATCAAGATCACCAAGCTAGTAAGAGGGAAAGGACTGTGTGAGCAGCTGGTTTTAAGGAAGCAAAAGAAAGTATGCAACGAAGAAGAGGCTATTTTGACAGTCCAAGACAGCTATGAGCCAAGTGGAAATCAAGAAGAAGACAATGCTGCCCTGACTCCCTGCTGGACCCAAGGTATTATGCACTTCCTAAGCACAGGCCTATGCCCTCCAGAGATGAACAAGACCTAAAGGAGACACTTCAGGTTGCAGGCTATTCTGTACGCCATTGTTGATGGAGTTTTGTTCAAGAAAGATGTGAATGGAGTGCTGCTGAGATGCATTAGCACAGATCAGATTCAAAGGGTGTTGGAAGAGTTTCATGGTGGACCAGCTGGTGGCCATTTTGCACTAAGAGTGACAGCTCTAAAAATCATGAAGGCTGGTTATTATTGGCCTAAAATCTTCAGTGATTGCTATGCATGGATCAAGAGGTGTAAGAATTGTGCATTCTTCACAGGAAAAGAGAAGTTTGCTGCCCTTCCATTGCATCTAATCTCAGTTGACCAGCCATTCATGCAATGGGGTTTGGACTTCATTGGATTCATTAACCCCAATTCAAGCCAAGGGCATAAATGGATTTTGACAGCCACCGACTACTTCACCAAATGGATAGAAGCAGTAGCACTCAAAGAGGGAAATGAGTCTAGCATCCTAGACTTTTATGAGGGAATAACAACCAGATTTGGTGTACCTACCACAATAATCTCTGATAATGCATTGGCATTCATTGGATCTAAGGTGACTGAGTGGGCCGTCAAGAACGGTATTTACCTGAGAACTTCATCGAACTATTACCCTCAGGGTAATGGCCAAGCTGAGTCTACAAACAAAAAATTGTTGAGGATCATTAGGAGAAATCTTGATGAGAATCAGAGGTCTTGGCACACCAAGCTGAAATCAGCCTTATGGGCTAATAGGATCACTCCCAAAAGATCCACAAGTAACTCTCCATTCAAGCTTGTCTATGGAAGAGAGGCAATCTTGCCCATGTCACTTGAGTTACCAACATTGGAACTCATGAAGCAGTTGGAGTTACTTGAATTTGAGCCCATGGAGGTGAGGTATGCAGAGTTGATGGAGCTGTAAGAGATCAGAAATCAGGCATCCCAAGCAATGGAAAAGGATCAAGCTTTGATCAAGAAGACTTTCGATAGAAAAGCCAAGGATAGATCTTTTCAAGTTAGAGATCTAGTGTTTAAATGGGATGCGGACAAAGAAAAACCAGGAAGGCATTCAAAATTTGATGCTATTTGGAGTGGCCCATACATGGTCACAAAGTGCAAGAGCTGCAATGCTTTCCAATTGGCCTCATTGGACGGTGAAGAACTACAGATTCCAGTAAATGGAATCTATCTCAAACATTGCTACTGAAAATAAAAGGTTCACCCTTGTAAATATTAGTCTAGATTTCAATTCCTCTAAGTGCGTATGCACATTGTCTTGTTGTAGTTAGGTTTCAGTTTCGCTAAGTGCTTTGGCGCAGGTTTTGTTGCTCCTAGATTGAGTTTTTATAGTTCAGCGTGCTCTCGTAGAAGGAGTTGTAGTATCAAGCTCATTTCAGGTCATTGCTTATGACTCCATGCCCAATGGATCGCTAAAAGGCCACTCGTATTTTCATGTAGCAGGCAGATGACCCCACTGAGTCACCAAATTGTTATCCAATTTCACCCCCCCAGGGTTGAATTGATAACATACATCAGGATTCCCAAGTCCCAGGCTGAAAAAGGACGAGCTCTGAGAGAATGCGAGAAGTTACAGAAAATAAGCTTGGGCCAAAAAAAATTGTGAAAATCGGCTAAGTCCTTGTCCTAGAAATATTTGGGACATGCAGGACACCAAGGCGTGGTTCGGCCGAAACACCTCTAGGAAGCCCGCAAAGCAAAGGGACATCTGGGACAAATGGACGTGAAATGCCCGAATTTGCTGAAAGAAAGAAAATTTGTCCAAGTCCTTCACCGAGAGCAAGCGGGACAAGAGTACGCGGAAGACCCAAACCGGCCGGTTCGGCCGAAACAGGAAATTTTCACACTGGGACATCCGAGACAAAAAGACGCGGTGGATGCAAAAATCCGGCAGGCCCGTGGACGAATCACAACATGACACGTGTCGTCAAGGAAAAAGGTCCAAAAAGTCAAAGGGGTGAGTTTTCGAGCACTGATCCAAACCAATGAAATAGTGCCACGTGTCCAATTTTAAGGGGCCCACAAGAAAAACCCACAAAAATGTGTAGAGAGGGAATTGCTCAGTAGACCAGAGCCTGCCACGTGTCGTCCAGATGGCAAACGCGGGAAAAGAAATTTAAAAAATCCGTTTTCACCTGTTTTGTTCCCTAAATCTTCAGACCTTCATATCTTTCGATCCAAAGCTTGGATTTGCACGTTCTTTATATCAACGGAAAGATGTTGAAATTATCTACATGATTATGGGTCAATCTTGCATTTTGGTGTAGTTTGGAGGGAGAAAATTAAGAAAACGTCTCTGATGCGTGTAATGCTTCAAAAACCAACTTTAATACAGCAGACAGCTCGCCGCTCCTGATAGACAGACCGCCGTTTTGCTAGGATCCACCGCTTGGATCATAATGAGATGATTCAAATGCTACCAAGAAGTGCTTGGAGTAGATTCTGAATTTCCCCCTCTCTCCTCTCTCATTTCTTGATATATATTGTAAAGAGGAGCCCTTTTAAGAGGTCAGACATTCTTGTTTTGCATCCTCCCTTCTCCCCTGCTTGCAAGAGAATTTGTGGAGCTTTTCAAACCTCCCATATGGATTGTAATGCCAGTTTTTTCCTCTTGGCCACTACAATGTACTGTATCGACTCTTGAGCAATATATATATGTTTGTGATTGATTCTCAACCCTCTCATGCATTCATTGTTGTTATTTTGATCTCTTATTGCAGTTTGGTTACCTGTGCATAGTGTTTGTATTGCATCTATGTGGTATGTGTTAGATTTGCAAAACGAGTGTCTAACATTCCTTGGTGCATCACCTCTGTAGTTTAGGTTTTATTCTATGCATTTTCTCACCCTGTCTCCTTGACAAGTTAGATTAGGTTTTAGTAAACCCTCTACATTTTTGTGTACATCTGAACAAAGGAATAGGAACCAGCCTTCTCTGGAGAATCCTTTCTCATCTTTACAAGTCCCACACTTGGAGAAAGGATTCCATGTTGTGAAATCACACTGGATGCCTGAACATCAACCTAGAAGCCTGATCTACATCCAGGGGTGTTGTAAGTCTGCAACAACATCTCCACTATCATGTCCTTCCATTATAGATGTGGTCTTATCCCTGTCCTTTCCGAATTATTTCATTTTTTCAACACATCTATCTAGTTAACCATCACCATGTTCTTCTATCATACCTATCACTACCCATCCTTCTTCACTTACTTCAATCACATATACTCCACTTATCACATCACCCATTACTCCAACTCCATTATGCCCTTCATCACATTTGGTTCCACACATCACTTCATCTACCTTACTTCCCTCTCTCACATGCATCTCAACCCCTTCATCATCAATCATTCAAGCACCATTATTTCTCATAACGTCTTTGTTACATCCTATACTATATATTACAACCATTTACACTCCTCTTGCATCTATTTCCCATAATTCATATCTACATGTTATTTCATCTCCTTCTCGCAAGTCACCCACACTTACTCGCCTTTTTTCAAATCCTTTTTATCTTTCTTCATCGTTCATTTTTTTCCTCCATCACCACTCATTTAGTCACCATCCTCATTACAAAATCCTCCTCCTTCATGCTCATAATCTATCACAATCACACAACCATGTGTTATTTCTAATGTGCTTCCCAAGACTCTTCCACATCCAATTGCACTTCCACATCCTTTCAATTTTCTCCCACATTCTCATTTTTTGATGTTCATTTTTACATATCACTTCTTATTCCATATCATCATCCCATAATCACACTCTTTCATCACAAGAACACATCATTATCTCTCATGATTCCTTTCACTCCTTGTCTATATGACATCATCACTGACACTATGCTCCATAACACTTTACATTCTAGCATTGATTTATTTTCATGTCCTCGTCCACCTGAAATTCTCACACATCCACCAAATTCAACACCTATCATGTTTGTTTCATCCCCAAACTCACATTATTCATCTAATTCCATTATATGGATTATATTTTATATTTTTGCTTCATTTATCATCAATGTCATCCCTTCCACTAAAATTATTTATCTCATCTATCATTTTCTTTTGTACATCATGTATATTCTTTATCTAGCCCCTACATGGACTGGGGGGAATTTCATTTATCTTCACTACCACATTCTCCATGATCCTTACATTCCACTTCTCTTCATATGCCCTGGATTCGAAACACGACTTGAATATCCACACATATTATCCTATCATCCTTGATGCAAGAACTCACTTTCATATAGCTAAAAATATTTGAAAAACTAAAAAAAATCAATATATTCAAATAAGTTGTTATAAACAACACTTGCTCATGGATGTTCTTCCAAATTTACTACATTCACCCATAATTCATTCACCACTACACATTTCATTTACAAATCATTCACATTCCATGTTTTTGTTTACTTCACAACTTTTGGAGAACACTTTGATCATCTTGTTATCACGTTTTGTGATTCAATAGTCTCTACTACAATTTCTTAAACTTGGTCTCTCCTTACTTGGTGAATTATGAACGTATTTCCTCTTAGAGATCTACACAATCTTACACATTTAACAACTTTTCTTGAAGACCCTCGTGCATTATTCATCAACATTTTCCAACTGTCGTCTCCATTGTCACTCCCAATCCCTCCATCAAGCCACTTTGGTTCTTAACCCCTTGGAAAATCGAGAGTTGAATATCATATGAAAAATAAATAAAAATAATAAAAAAATCAATAAAAATAATAAATTTAAAAGTGAAAAAAAAAATGCAATACCAAACAATCTCTCTCTCAGGGGTCTTTCTAGTGTCTTTACTAGGGTATGGATGCATGGATTGTAGTAGATAATTTTTTTGAATAGAATAAAATGTATATCCATCGAGGCTATAAAATCCTGGATGAAAATGGATAAATGTATGGTTTACAATAACCCTCCTTTTCATTAAATCACAAGCCACTTGTTGTAACTCATGCCTACAATTTGGCTTGTGTTTTCAATCACTCTCTCAAGGGTATTCACTTCAAGTAGTAATTAAATTTCACGTGCACACATGGGATCTCGATGAGTCACAGATATAGTATGTCACCTGGTATTGTTTATACTCATTCAATCTATTGTTTTATCTCACTTGTTGTCTCATTTCTCGTGCCTTCGGGTTCATCACAAGTTTAACACTAATATGGTTTCACACATTATCTCTACGAATATGCTCTTTTTGCAATCATGTCCATACAAAAAAAATCCCCCTTGCGATTCAATTTTTCCACCATGAAATTATCCAATGCAATTTATAATGAACATACTTGGGCATCAATTTCCTTCTACACACTTTTATGGTAATTTTCCTTTTTCATGTCATTCACATTACATTATTTTCCTTCATCATTGTATAGTTTATTGTCATCATTTTTCATGTCATCCACATCATCATTACCTCTACCCTCACTCCCATACCATCCTTGCATGCGTCTGATGCATTCACTTCACTACACCTACCATAACACCTCATGTCTCACTCACTACCCAATCTTTACATCCTGGTCTCAAATCACCTAGTGAGTCTCCCTAGTGATTCATTGGGCCACCTCTTCCACCCCTACCTCTCACCTCCTAAATTTCCTTGGTGAGTCATCAATGAAACTCTCTGAGACTCCCCCATCCCCCTCGTCGAGTCAATAATTTGACTCATCCGACATGACTCCCAAACTCCATGACCCAAACTTACCTTGACAAGTCATTCTAACAAATAGTTTAGTTATTCTAACCAACTCCCTCACCAAAACCATCCTTGTTAAACGATACCTCCCATCTCGGCTAGTCACACATTTGACTCGGCCTTATCCCTATGCACAACTCGCCTTGTGCCTTTTCCATTTTGACTGACCTCACTCATGATAACAATCTGAATCACCTCGTCACTTTTACCCCACCCAAACAAGCACTTCCTCCCACATCTTGATTGAGTCGCCCTCACAACTCGTCCTTTCTTCATTTTCCCTTATTGAATCCCTACATGACTATTTCCTCATGAGTTTAACCCCAAACTCAGTCATCATATAGACCCATCTTTCTTCACGAGCCATACTCCATTACTTCATCCCCCACCTAAACTCCTCTTCCCAGCTGGGTGAGCCATCGCCACACCCTACTAAGTTACATGTGCAACTCAACCAACCACCTCCCCATGAGCTCACCTAGCTTGGTCCCCAAATCACCCAAATCACTCCTAGTTACCTTATCTCACCCATCCCTCCTACACCATGTCACTCGTCACCTCACCCACCTAGCCCATTTTCTGTCAAATTACAATCAATCAATGTAACCTCTTCACCCCATGACTTCTCGACACTTTCATTCATTCTTGTGATTTTTCCATCATCATATTTTTCATCACACCTTTGTTTGAGGATATTTTTTCTCATCTTCAATCACCACTTTTCATCCTGTGTTGTGATAGGGCAACCTATAGTTCTAAAACATATCACTTGAGGGAGGATCATACAAAAAACCTTATCATTTGATTCTATAAAACCCAATCAACATTTTTCAATCAACTGAATCTATAGTTTATGCCTCACAAAATAAACCTATTGATCCCTTCACAGACTTTGGCTGAAGTAGCCCATTGATCATATTTTTAGGTTCTTGTATAACTAGTCAAATATCTAAGCCCAAAATTGTGGAAACCACTATCATAGGGTTAAATGACCCCCATCTTGTCTTCATTTTTACACTACATCTTTCCTATTGTAACACATAGCCCAAAAATGGGAAAAATGTAGAAACTATAAAATACACCTTGTGCATAAGGTCCCTTATTATAAAAAACCAAAAAAAATATTTAAAAAAGACCAAAAAATCAAATATTAAATATTAAATTCCACATAAATTATTAAAAGACAACTCACCACCCATTTATTAACCCTCACCCACTTACATTTTTTTTTTCATATCACACCTACCCATGTGCATGCCTAATACACTATGGACCTTATCATTGCACCCATGTGTGTCCCACTTCCCTATGCACTCCAAATATATAAAACCACCCTAACCCACATCATTTCATCTCTCTTAAAAACTCTTGGGCCCTGACTCTTGGTGCAATAAAGATATACTTGAGTCTTCTTTCTCTCTTGCTTACATGTCTAAGTTTTAGAGGTCGTGAAAAAGTGAATGCAAATTTCAAAGGATAGATCGAACTTGTTGCAGGTCTGTTTTAGCAAAATTCCAACACATAAGAGAATCACAATTATGATTGTTATGATTGGCTTGTGATCTTCATGTGATTTTTAGTAAATCACAATGAAAATTGTCATGTGATTTGATTCAAGTATACTTGTCATTTTCATTTACTATTTTATCATTTTACATCAATAAAATGTCTTTTTCTCTTTAAAAGGGTTAGGTATCTAACTGAGGTAGGTCCCCTAGCCACCAAAAATAGTTCTAACATTTTTCAAGTGTGCTTGTGCGCAGGTTTAGATTCATACCTTGAAGAGTCTTTACCCTCTTTATTCAATGAAATAAACCACAATTGTCCCTGTCTTCACAATGGAAACATAATCCCATCTTGTTTTATTAGTACTAATTTGGAGTTTTTGTATTAGCTAATCCATCTTGCAAGTGATCCAAATACAGGCATACACTTTCTTATGCTTTGGTATTTGGTTTTTTTGGTTATGAATTTGTGTGCGTGTATGTAATCATTTATTTCTTATCCTTAAATTTTGCATCTTGGAGGCATGAAACATCTCTCTCCCATGGGATTTACAGGAGGCTAACATGCCCTCCACTTGTGGAGATGACATGGAGATGGCATGTAATTATTCCAATTAGTTGTGTGGAGAACCAAGCCACTTTCTTGTGTGACCATTGGATTTTTACTATGGAATTTGGAGGGATTCATTTAAAAAATTGGCATGTTGTTTCCCTTTAGGATAATTTATCCACTTGGATTTTATATTTTGGTTTTCTTGTAAATGTAAGGAAAGAATGTGTATGAAATGTTTGTAATATATTAGAAAACCCCGTTGTATTAACATTTACAATCCTTTATTTGAAAGAATGATATTGCATGTATGTATAACAAGAATAAAATTTGTCTTATCCTTGTTTTGGGGAAAGGATTGAAATCTTATTAATAAATATTGGTTTTAAAAAAGGGAAGAGAAAAATGGGCATTGTTTAAGAATTTTTAATAGGACTAGTTTCCTATTTTTCATTTTTATATTCAATGTAAAAATTTCCACCTTATATTGTGGGATAATTTTTAATGAGGTATTAGGAGGAAAATACCTTTTTATATTGATTCACAAATAAAATTTGGTTTTGGATGTAAGAGAAATGAGGATATTATTTTATTTTACTTTTCTATCAAGTTTGTGTAGAGAAGGATTTTTTTTGTGAAATGATGTATGAAGAAAGCTTCACTTCATTGTATCATATTTATGAACATGGTTAATAGTTATAAAGGAAGAGTATCTTTCATGGTTGAGTTATGTTTTAGTTATTCAAATAATTGTCAACTATGTTTTTTGAATTTAATAAAAATGATTGTATTCAGATTTATGGGGTTAAACAAATGAATTTATTGGATATACTCTTTAGGATGTAGAGGTTATGGTGTAATTAGTATTGAATATTTTTAACATATTGTAAATAGAGTTAGATCCTTCTCCCTTTTAATATTATGCATGAAAAAATGGTTACTGAATAAGACTAATACACATAAATTTTTGCACACAAATTTACATCGTTGCTTATGATAAGTTTATGTTATTGAAAACCAAATGGAGAGTGGTTATGTTTTACACACACACACACACACACACACACACACACACACACACACACACACACACACACACACACACACACACACACACACACACACACACACATATTTAAATTTACATATAATATTAATAAATTTTCATATTTATAAATTTTAGTACTAACTAGAAAATCCATCATATATCTGTGTATAATTTTTTTAGAGTAGAATAATGTCAGCAATATTGTGATATATATATATATGAATTTTGATTGAAATGTTTACCTTGTATATAAAATAAATTATAATAATAGTATATGTGAATTGAAGGGGCCACAACCTGACCACGAACCCTCGCTTAAAACTTGTACCATGTTCACTAGCATTGATAGAAATGTGCATGTGTGCACATGTGCATATAAGTTTATAGCCTTGCATAATTGCGCTCATCCCTTAAATGGGATCTAGTTCACCAAATTTGTTTGATCCTAGGGCTCACATGAGACCTAGGATGGGCTGCTTTTTAAGTGGACTTTTTTTTAACTTTAATTATTTCCATTTTTTAAATTTAAGTAATCTATTTTCCTTCTCCCTTTTTTTGAATGACTATCACTTTGGTCAAGTAAAAATTATAACATGTAAATTGGGTGATAGGGAAAAATTATTATTAAGTGACCATTTAAATTATAGTATTCCTCACTAAGTAATTATGACCTAGTTAAATTATAATTAACCTTGGTAATTGTAGATTAGAGTAAATGTAGCTTTGATGGTATTTATACCGTTTGATTTAAGGTTATCATTCCTTGCTATTAAGAGATCATATTAAAGTAATCACAATGGAATTAAATACCTGGTTGGAGGAATAATTCCTATGGTTACCTTGTTATACCCTTATATAAACCAAATTTAACCACTCAAAATATCAACAAAACCTTAATCCTATGGATATGACTAATTGGTGGATGAAACATGACCGAAACCCAAATGACTCCAAGTATAATAATTATGGACTACCATCAAATCATGTAACAAAGTTTTAGAACTTAGGATTGGAAAAATATATAAATGGTTCGTGTATTAGTTATTTACATCATTCACGGGACAATCCATTTGGAGGGGTAACAGGTTAATCAAGTATGGGCATTAACTAACATTCTTAAAAAAATGCACCAAATTTTGCTAGGACATTAAGTTAACAAATCTTTTATTGTTGGGCTGTAAAAAATATGGGCATTACAATAAGAAATGAAAAGTAATGAGATCCATAGAAATAATGTTTCTCAACATGCAAACATGGAGATTCATGCATTAATGTGTAGTATGGAAGAACCAAAAACATAGTGAATTCTTAACGATGAAGATATTGTTATAAAATCTCATAAAATAATATAATGTGCTTGTATAGAGGAAGGATTTATTAAAAACCATTTGAAATTTTGGAGGTAAGCTATCTAAAGTAATTGTTGAGTTGTGGAGATAAATTGCTTCACAAAAATCATGTTTTACAAACTTGTAGGTTTACATAGTAACCGACATTGGTCAGGGAACTAGCATCAGTCACCTAGGAGGAACTGGCATCAATCAGGGCACCGTCATTGATCAAGGCACCGACATCGGTCATGGAACCAACACCGGTTACCTATGTATTTATTTATTTTATTTTATTTTAGACTCGGAATTTGATCCAACCTTTGACTTAAAGGTGATATAAAGGTTGTAAATTTATATTTAAGATGCCCTAAGTTTATATAATCTTAGATAATCTAGAGAGATAGGGTTAGAAGGTAATAATTGCATGTAATTGATTATTATTGCATCTGGAATCCTTGGTTAAGAGGATGAAGAAGAAGAAGAAGAAAAAGGTTACATGAAGACAGAGCTTCCATGGAGAGAAGATGAACAAAAGGAAATGAAAGGTATATTTTAATGGTGAGAAGAGTGTAATGTCTTCTATTGTATTTCCTTTGTATTGTTTTGTCTCAATGTAATGGTTTGCATAGTATGCAAAGCATATATGGTTTCTTATTTTAGATCCACGTGTTTTTGTGAGATTTTGTATTATAGATCCATGAGATCATGTTGTATTGATGATCCATAGAGATCTAGTATTTTATCTCATTGGATAGCTTGTGGGTATGTGATAAGTTTCCAAATATTGTAGAGGAGGTTATCTTCTTGTTTGCATAGCTTGATGCAGTGATGGAGGAGAGACTTACTTCTTGGTGCACAATTATGGTTGCACATTTGTAGACCCATTTGAGAGGTCATTTTTGTAAATTCATAAGAGATCTTGATTACAATTCAGAGATGTAGTAGTTCCTGGTTATGTGATATCTATTAGTGGTTTGGAGGCATGGTTTGTAGTGCACTCATGTATATCCATTTAGATATCTTGAGGAACAGATACTCTTGGAGATATGCATTGTACTCTTGTGGGAAGAGTTGATTTGTACTCTTTTTTATTATATATATTGAGATATCTATCTTTGGTGGAGGTATCCCACATTGGGTGAACCATGGTACATGTTGTGTTATGTGTATGTACGTTGTTTTTATTTAGATTATTTTAGTTTATACTTCCACTGCTGTGGATTTTGGGGAATTTTATAGTTCTTTATTTGCATGATTTTGTTTTTTATTGAATCATAGCATTATTCCACAATTAGTATTCCAAACAAATGGTATCTGAGTAATGGATTTAGTTTTCAAAGTAAGGGTTTGATTCAAGGTTTTGTTAGTGGTATTATTGAAAATTGTATGAGAGCATGGTTCTGTTTTTCATTGTGTAAATTGCAGGGAGAGATTTAATCTCAAGTGGGAGATGGAAATGAAAGGTTGATAGAAAATGACAGTGACTGGAATTGGTATGTTATACCAATGTCGGTAAGTAATATTTCTTAGCCAGTGTTGGCAGGGTGAACGTGGTTGGTTTGTTGGAAATCAGCATCAACAACCTGTTAGAAAAAAAATCATAGATTTGAAGTAATTTGATAAGATGCAATGAATGTGTCTTGATTTTTGAAGGGTTACTGGTTCTTGGAGGCAAATGCATGTTGGTCAGATTATAGATCTGAGTTATAGAGGTATGGTTTTGTTATCTTAGTATTGCGGTACTTGTATGTTTTGGTTGCACATGCATGTTTGGGATTACAAAACTAAGTAAGAGATAGAGGAGCAATTATGCATCCTTGTTGTAGTTAGATGCACAGGCTTCATTAGAGAGCCAGAATATAATAGCACAGAATGAAGACGGGGCTTCCATTAGAGAGGAAATTACTTCAGTTGAAGATGCAGTTAAGTTTCTCATTGTTGGTAAGGTGATGTATTTCATCTTGGTGCAGTTTTATTGCATGTATTATTGTTGTTAAGTTTTTTGCAAGATTTGGGCACTTCTTGAAATGATTGGCTTAGCACATCTATCATATTTGGCTGGATTAGGCACCTGGTTTGGTGTACTATGCCAATTTTTGGCATTGTGATAGCTCCAACAACACCGACATTGTGATAGCTCCAACAACACCGACAATGGTCAATGAACCAACGTCGGTCACAGGGGAATTGGTACCAATCAACAGACAAAGTTCAGTCTCTATGATAGTAAATCTATATTGGTTTTTTGCAATAGAAGATGGCATAAAATATTTAGTGTCCATTTTGCAGGATCAAGTTTCCTACAAAGAGTGTAAGTAGAAACAGAGTAGATCACTTTAATGTTTAAATCAGAAAGAGGATGAAGTTGGCTTGATTAGTCCAGAGAGATTTGGGTCAGGTATCTATACATGGTTGATGTTTTATTTCTTTCATTTTAAGCAACTTGTATTATGTTTAGATTGTGTGCACGAGTAAAATATGCACCATGGATATTTGGTGAGTATGACTTTGATTTTTGAGATGTGTTGGAATCTTGAGGACAAGGGTATCTAGTCTAAGGATGATATTCTCAATGAAAATTCATGTTTAGACATAGTTGCAGGTAACGGGAGATGTTAAGTACACATGGATGAAAAGAAGATGGTTTATCCTACTTCACAAGAAGCCCAAACTTCTATGATGTAAAATTATTCTTTGATATAAAGGGAATCATCTTTATATTTTCTTTCATCTATTTTATTTCTCATTAATATATATTGGATATTTTGAGCTTGGTGATGGGTGGTCGTGTGGGGAATTCATATTGAGTGGGAGCAATCCATTGTTGTTTTCATTACAAGTTGGACATATATGCACGTGTGGAGTGAGAGGATAATGCTACTATTCAAAGTGGTATGAGGCACAATATTTTTTAGAGGAAAGTCACAATTTTTTAGGTATTTTTTGTTTGGTGTATGATGACATCACTTCTAGATGTCCTTATGGGATGGAAATTGATGGTTGTTTGGCTAGGTTAATAAGAGAGAGAAATGTTTTAGAGTTTGAAGGGTGAAAGAAGGAAAATAAGTTTTTTTATAGGTTACAGGTGTGACAACATTGTGTATTTACAATCTATTGATGTTTCCATTATTTGCTTTCATCTTGGATGGTTATACAATATGTTTGATGACATTTTTTGCTGGTATTTTCACTAGTTATTAGTAGCATGGTTAGCATGGTTTCTTTTGTTGACATTGATGATCACATGATTCATATGTGGCTTTGGAGTTATTCGGTGAGAGTTTTGTAGATTTTTGAGAGCCTGGTGACATGAATGGATGTACATGGTGAGTTTGTACATAAGGATAGATTCTATTTTATGAGTCTATGATGATCTAGAATTTTTTCACATGGATTTATATGAGCATGGTTTATATGCCCTTGAGCATGAGTAGGGGATGTTTGTATTTCCTCTTATTACTATGTTACTCCATGATAGATATGTTTTCTACATATGGTTTTCTTAGACATGCAAGTTGTTTATGCAAGGTTAGATTTATAGAATTCAGTGTTTAAATTCTTTGAGTTATACAGGTGTTGTGGATTGATCACCTACTAGTTACATGTAGAACTCATTTGGGTTGTTTTTACCCAAGATCTTATTTACTTATGCATATTCCAGTTTGACTTGTCCCTGGTTAGTTGAATTGGTGGTTACATGGATATATTGTTAGATAACATGGTTGGTTTTATAGGTATGGCTATGGTTGTAATTGAATCTCACTATTTCAGTTTGAGTGGGAGCTCTTGCAGGTGTGTTAGTCATGGTGGCTTGGCTACATGAGAGACTTGTTGTTACGATGTATTGGGAGCTTGATGTATAGATAGCTCATGTATCATGGATCAATAGTAGCTTTGTGTAGGTATATGGTAAGTCACGGTTTTTTATCTTCTTGGTTTTAGAAGATGGTTTAATATTCCTATTTTTTAGAGTATTGTTGGAGTAAAGAATAGTTGGTCTTCACGGTATGTAGAGGACGGTAATGTATAGATAAAGATTCATCAATTTATCTCCAAGTTGGAGATTGTTGAGTTTTGGAGATAATTTTCTTCACAAAAAGCATGTTTTACAAACTTACAAGTTTACACGGTAAACGACATCAATCAAGGAACTAGCATTGGTAACCTACGAGGAACCAACATCTGTTAGGTAACCAGCATTGGTCAAGGAGCCGACACTAGTTACCTATGCGTTTATGTTTATTTTATTTTATTTTAGACTTGGGATTAGATCCAACATTTGATCTAAAGGTGATCTAAAAGTTGTAAATGTATAGTTAAGATTCTATAACTGTGTATAATCTTATATAAGATAGAAAACTAGGGTAAGAATTATATTTAATTCATTATTATTACATGTGGAATCCTTGGTTGAGAGGATGAAGAAGAAGAAGAAGAGCAAAAATGTTACATGAAGACAGAGCTTTCATGGAGAGAAACTAAATAGAAGGAAATCATAGGTACATCTGAATGGTGAGAAGAGTGTAATGTTTTTTTACTTTATTTCCTTTGTATTTTTTTGTCTCAATGTAATGGCTTGCATAGTATGTAAAGCACATATGGTTTCTTCTTGTAGATCCACATGTTGTTGTGAGATCTTGTATTGTAGATCCATGAGATCATGTTGTATTGATGATCCATATAGATCTATTATTGTATATCATTGGATAGCTTGTGGGTACGTGATAATTATCCAGATACTGTAGATAAGGTTATCTTATTTTTTACACAAGTTGATGCAGTGATGGAGGAGAGACTTACTTCTTGGTGCACAGTTATGGTTGCACATTGGTAGAACCATTTGAGAGGAAATTTTTACATATTCACATGAGATTTTGGTTACAGTTTAGAGATGTAGTATTTTATGGTTATGTGATATTTGTTGGTGGTTTGGAGGCACAGTTTTTAGTGTACTCATGTAGATCCGTTTAGAGATCTGGAGGAGGAGATTCTCTTGGACAGATGCATTGTACTCCCATGGAAAGAGTTAATTTGTACTCTTGTTTATTATATATATTGAGATCTCTATCTTTGGTGGACATAGCCCACATTGGGTGAACCACGGTACATAATGTGTTATGTGTATGTACATTTTTATTTAGATTATTCTAGTTTATAATTCCACTACTGTAGATTTTGGGGAATTGTCTAGTTCCGTATTTACATGATTTGGTTTGTTATTGAATCATAGCACTATTTCGCAGTCAAATTTCCCAACAGTAATTATTTATTGTGGTATTTCTAATTATCTTGTTTGGAGGAAATGGCTAAGAATATTAGTTTGATGAAGATTACACACTTGAATCCATATAATGTTTCATAGTTGTTGAAGGGGAATTATTTGATATTAAAGAAGAATTCTTGTGCTATCTAATTCTTATGGATGTATGTCATTTTTTACTAGGGATATATTGGAAGTATGATATGTAAGTGGTTCATGATGGTCATACAAATACCTACTTTTTGGTGAAAATAAAAAAAGCACACTTTAAATCCTTGAAAGGATTTAAGTTTATAGGTTGAGAAGAGTCCTCGGGTATTATTTGTTTTAGATAATTAGATCCTAAATTTTATGAAAGGTAACATTAGATGCTTTGAATTCATTCTAATGCTTGAATAGAAAACAAGGGATTGAGTTGATGAAAAAATAGAGGATATCCATAGAAAGTGAGAGAGATGATATATGATTATGCAGTTATCGTGAAGAATTATATTCTATATGGTTTACCACCTATGTTTAATGTAACTCGCCAGATGAGTTTCATACTAGGGGATAGTTTTTGAAAACAAATCTACATATAGGATGATTCCTATATATAAAATGATGATATGAGGATTTTGTTTTCGATGAAAATTTGATTGAAAACTAATCAACCCTTTTGCCTAACGCAAAAGGTCAAGACAAAATCATACCATTTTAATCGTAGTTTTACTTTGGCTTAAGCACGGGTAGTTTAATATAGACTAAATAATCATTAACCTCATATCTAGGAAAATTCTATCTCTAAAAACAATAACCAGACAAACGAAAGCAAACATACCAAAAGACCCAACAAAAAGAGATCACCAACCATAAAGGTTAATACCAATAATAATACTTTCTTCATGTATTCATATCTTTCAAATATAGTTAATCACTCTTATATCAAATTGATTCCTTTATGTCCAAAATAAATATTATCTACCTTTATCTGATAGAGTGGAACCTATAGACAATGTAACCTCTTAAAAATGTGAAAGTGAGTGATATTATAACCTTCAGTTCTATATTATTTCAAATATTGTAATGATCTCATTAACAACAAACATAAAAAAAAGAAAAAAGGAAAAAACAACATATACACATATTTGATGAAAAATATAATTTAATATAAACATGATGATGAAAATAGATTTGTATTAATGAAATGATGTACAATGATTGCTAAAACAATTCCTTAGCAAGATCATGATCAAATATCATATCCAACATGGCCATAGATTACATTCATTTGAGATAGAAGTGAAAACATCATCAAGATTTCTCTGGATATATAGACAAAATATGCAATCAGTTAGAACAAGAATGTTGAATATTTAATCAAATAATCAGAATAATATTATCAAAACTTGATATACCTGCTATATTTGAATCTCACACTTAAACCTCAAAACAATGTTTTCATGAGTCCTGTAAGATCACTTGTCTCAGAAATACATTTCACATAATTAATTTCATAATGAAATAACTTGTAAATAGCTACAAAATACCTGATTTTCCATCCTTTATAATTGAATCCTCTGTGTCCTTTTATAACAATCCTCAAGAATAAAATTGGTTATAATCGATTTTTCTTATTTTAAAATAAAGGATGTTTTAAATTTTATAATAATAAAACATGTCACTTTATAAATTAAACTGATACTACATATATATTTTTAAAGAAAGGACACAAGATTTTAATTGTGACTTCATAAATAAATGAATGAGGTGTGTATTATCAAAACATGGGCCACATAAGTATTTCATACACTAATCAAAACTAACACAATCCATGTCAACATCCATAATTAAAACAACTAACACCTCATTAATTATCATAATCAATCATATGCACATAAACTCCATATATATATCACCACCATTAATTTTTCAAATCTATCTCAAATGATAAGTATCATATCCCAAAAATGTGAAAATGTATCAAAATACCGAATGTATCTAGCCAAGTATATCAAATAAAAGTATAATTAATTAATCATCTATTGTAAAATATTATTTTTGCATCCCTATCTTAGTGACCAATCTCCACGTACTCATATGGCTCAACAGGAAGAACAGTGCAGGTGAACACTCCATATTCTTCTTCTACTTCCATTTTAACCCTTTTTACTATCCCTATCACCTTAGTTATAGCTGAAGAGAACCTAACACACTTAGAAGTGTGTGGGGAATCATGAGAAAATACAATTTGGTTTCTTTCAGGTAAAATTGGTGTAGAATTGGCCTATGGAATATGCTACATGACTGCACGAGAAGGACCAGAAAGGATTGATTTATTAGAAGACACCGGATTATTTTCAGCATGCACATGTTAAATATTTGGCAGAGGTGGATTACTGAAACTGTGAGGAGGATTACGGGGATAAGATCCAATAACTTGTAATAATTCATGCAAATAGGGATCATTAGTATCAAAATGAATAGATGCTCTAGCAGGACAATGCCTGACAAAAGGCCTATCACCCCGAAGCATACTAGTTACCCTTCGGCCACTTCTAGGTGAACCTCTATGCCATGATTGGCCACATAAATTGTTTTGTTATGTCCCCAATAATGGTGTGATTTAAACCTCCTATACCCCCATTCATCCCATCCTAACATGGTATAGAGTTGTAAAGACAATGAATGATTACCAAAACTTAGCATGTGTAGATTTTCTGAAAATTGAACTTTCCAATTCAAACCATAGTTAATAGTCAACAAATAAATAACATATCATAAAGATAAAAAAATTATCTTTACAAAATCATCTTGAATATTTTATACTATTCCTGAGATATACAACTTCTCATATGTCATTAAAAGAATACCCACACGTTTTAAATAATTTTGAAAAATGAAACAAAAGAACTCCTTAGAAAATGCATACAATTATGTATCGCCTAATAATTATTCATACTTGATGCCTTAGTTCTTTGTATTATACTTAATTCACATACCCTTGAAATATTCAAGATCAATTAATAAGCATGCTCACTTTATCTAATTTCTCATACCATTATTATATCCGATCGAGAGCCCATATTTATATGAAAGTATTAGAATAAGAAAACAACCATTTTATACTCTGACATAGGTTCCATTATAGTACTTCAAAATTGAATGCCAAAAGTACATCATTGTCGATTATAAATGATTTGAAACAAATTGAATGCATATACTTGAAATCTTATCACATTCCACAGGAAGCCTTCAAGAATCCACCATAATAAATAACAATGAGGTCACAAACAATTATGGGTCATCTGGTAAATAATTGTTTTCCAAAATAACCATTAAAATTTCTAAATGCCCACATGATGAAACTTCATTTTAACTACTCTGAGATAATATTTTCACTTAGAATCCAAAAAACAAACAACTTATAACCATTTTAAGCCTTTTTTTAAATACCCAAATGAAAAATATATTTTAAATAAAATACTTAAGTTCATCACAGGGAGTATTATCATTTTATGTGGACTGTAAACACAATAACCCAAACATGTCGTTAAATCTCATAAGACTGAAATGAAAATATTTCATTATTTTAAGAAACAACAATACCCTCACTATTGTATGTAATTATTTTGAAGTAAATGTGACTCATAATAAATCGATATCAATAAGAAGATCAAACACATAAAGGATGTACACGAGTCTTAATATATTCAACCTAGAATCTCTAGATTTCAACTTCAAATTGTAATTTCTACTTTTCATAATCATTTCAAAGACCCAAAATTTGCATGCAAGTTAAAAAAAGAAAATGGGTACTTAAACCAACAAGTTTGAACAAATCTCAAAGAAGACAATTGAAACTTGTTCCTTTTTAAGAACTCAAAGAAAGACATAACTAAATAACAACTAAGGCACAACTGGCAAGTGTCTCGGCTCATACATGTAATGTTTACACATCTGAAGACCAAAACCGTGAGCTCATACATAAACCAGTTGTCTCTGATCTCTCAAAATTGCAATGAAAATCAAATGCATACCAAACTGAAAGGCTACACTTTCTTCCAAAACCTTACCCCACATTCAATTCCATTAACTCAATGGTAATTCATCACCCATTACCTACCGCCATGCCATACCTAGGCAGTAGGAATTCAAAAATGGTAGTTTACCATTTTAATTTATTAAACTCCACACATCATAGCTTAGCCCCATATCATTTCAAATTCATAAACCATAAGGTTTATCAAAGAACATATAATATAGTCATTAAACCACAATTAGATACTTAGTACTCATCAACTAATATGTAAGCAACCACCTCATGTTCCTAAAAATGATAATCCGGTCAGTAGGTATCATCTATTTCACTCACTCCCACATTTTGATTCTTATCTCCAAAAGGGAAAGATCAGAGAAGTTAGATTACGAGCATGAAATCCAAGTAACGAGATCACAAAACGGAACTTTATCTCTATGATGAATATCAAATATGATAACCAATGTGATGATACATATATTTATATCAAAATAAGGTGATAGCTGACATTTTAAAGGATGTTCAAAACCACACAATGAAAACAATTAAAAATGTAATTAATACTTAGTGGCACCTACCGTATTTATATGGATGTAAAGGTAAGCATACTATAGTATGAATGTCATGTTTAATTTTTTGAAAAATAAGAGGGGTGTTAAAATTTAGCAATAACACGAGTGGCCATGTTGGCTATTGTCTTGAATTGATAGGCTATACTACATCAAAATGATTAAATTTTAACAAACTCAAGAGTACAATGTAGGTTCATTGTTTCTTGAGTTGATCCGCATGGACCCATAATAATTTTAAATTAAGGAATATAAGTTTGGTGGATCAAAAGTGGAGAAAGAAATACAAGAGATAGGGAAGTGAGGCCTAGAAAAGATCAACATATAGAATCATCCTTCATGATTTTTAAAATTAAGTATGTTCTCTTTTACATTAAGTACATTAGAGATATTATATACAAATAATCTGATACACATATTCTATAACTGATCCAATTGACAACTTCTTTAAATCTTACCATATGAGAAGTCTTACTATATGTTCACCTCCACCCAAATTCTTTAAATTAGTATGTTAGGATATTAAATGATCATGACAACCTATTAAGGAAATCAAAACAACCAAACAACCAAATAGAGAAAATAGACCAAACAGGGGAAAAAAGCAAGAAAGAAAAAGAAAGAAACAAATATATACATAAAATACAATCAATGATTCAGTCATAAAAATGTTTCAAATGTTGTCCATTCACTATGAATCTCAACCAATCACCATCTATTTCCCTTAAATGAAAAGTAGTATTACCAAGAAAAAAAGAAATTTGATATGGACATAACTACAAAGAATCAAATTTATGATGTTTCCCAGTGTTCTCTCGAACTTTATCCTAACACAAAAAAAAAAAATTATTTGATTGTTAAACACTTTTGGCTGGAGCTATGAACTGGAGGGGTTGGGGCCCCCACCCTACAACCAAAAGAAGTGAAGAAGAGAGGAAGAGAGAGGAGGGGAGAAACAAATGAATAGAAAGAAATAAGGAGAGGAAGCATTGTAAACAATACAGAACGCTGAAGGACAGAACTAAGACCAAAACACCGAAAGGCACATAAACGAATGTCTAGAAGGACCATACCAATCAAATATCTGAACTAATGCAGTAACCGAGAATTCCAAAACAATGAACACTTAAGCAATGACAAAGGATGCTGCAAGGCAGAAGAAAAAAGAGACAGAGCGCAAAACAAGGTTGGGCACGCAGCCAACCCACAAAACCACCCACCGGAGAGAAAGCACCAAAGATGAAAAACCACCGACACATGGCCGCGAATGCAGAGACCACAGCCCAAAGCTGCATGCAAATAGAATAGGGGGGCATCCAATGCACAACAAGATGAGCAAGCCACCCAAAAAACCAAAGACCTCCACAGCTCGGATCGATAAAATACGAGCCACCTACAGCTGCCAAGAAGAAGAAAACTGATGGAACAAGAGCCACCGTAGGAAGAAGACACGAGAAAGGGAGTAGAAAGACCAACACTCTCCCATCATAACCAGATAACAAAAAGCTGGAGAAACCCCGGCAACCCAAATCAGACGAAGCAAACGATGCCCAAACACTGGCCAAATATGCATACAAACTAAAAAGGCTCCTCGAAAAACATCCATTTCTTCCTAAATCGTTGCTTTAAAAACCAATACAAGTGGTCCCTTAATAGGAAGACAATTGGATTCAGAACCACCCCTGTCCAAAATGAAACCAACACAAACCCACAGCCCCGCAACCCAACCACAAACATCCACAACCGCCAAAATGAACCAGCATGGAATAAGATAGAAAATGGGGAGGAAAACCTCCACCGCAGCCACACCTACACGGAAGAAGGACCATCTAATAAAAATGCTTCCCCAAATTTGATTTGTTCCATGTAACCCTCAATGGGAACAGAAACCGAAGAGATCAGGGCAGGTGTAGGAGGTGGGGTTTGAAACGAACCTAACACCACAACCGAAGCCATCTCCTCTATTGAGACCCCAGAAAACTGTGAAACGTTAATGGGCTAGGACTTGACAAGCAACCCATCCGGAAGATGATGGAAGCAAGAATGAAGCTTGACAAAAGTAGACACCAGACCTTCGACAGGAAAATGAGTAAAATAAACAGGGCCGACGTCACTACTAATAAACGCCAGAAAAGCCTTCACATCCCGACTGAGGAGGAACCCAGCAAACCGAACGGCTTCATCCAACATCTCTTCAGCCAAACAATCCTCAAGCGGACCAGAGCACAACTCCATCCCTTCCATGCAGCGCTCAACAAGGGACAGACTGAGAGAATCTAGCTGAACCACCTTGCTAAGCACCTTCACCCTCTCCCACTGCTCAACTCCATGCCGCCACAGGCTCTCGAGGCTTGTTCTATCCATAGCCCAAGCACCTTCTGCTCCTCAAACCTCATCCCACATAATCAAGCCCATCTATCCTAACACAAAATTAAGTCCCCAACTTTAAATATTTTTGTGTTAAATTTTTTGTCGAATAAGATTTTCAACTTCTCTTTACCCTTGTCAAGTTTTTGTAAAGAAATGATTCTTGTTTCGTCTAAGGCCAATAATTCATCTAGACACAGTTGTAAATCATTTCAGTCATCTATGCTAAAATTTAGAGTGGTATGTGCTGAAGTAATTTGGAGTTCAATTGGCATAGTGGCTTCAAAACCATAGGCAAGCATGAAAGGTGAAATTCTAGTAATTAACTTAATAGTTGTTCTATCAACACATAAAGATTCAAAAAATTTAAGGTGCCAATTTCTTTTGTTGTCATTGACCAAAATTTTCATGATGTTGATTAAATTCTTATTTGTAGATTCAGCTTGACCATTATCCTGTGGGTAATACTTCAATGCATGGCTCAAAATAATGAAGTACTTACTAAGGAAACTCAAATATTCTTCAGAAATGAACTAAAGACCATTGCCTGATATAATTTCTTGAGGTACTCCAAAGTGTGAGAAAATATGATTTTCAAAGAAAAATACACTTCACTAGACACATAACATTTTCAAGCAACATCTTCAGCCCACTTTCTAAAATAGTCCATAGTTGTTACAATGTGTCTATGACTGGTATAAGAAAGGGGATGAATATCTGAAATAAAATCAATTCCCCATTTTGAGAAATTTCTTTCAGGTATAACATGATTTAAAGGCATTTCCGGTAAACATTCATGACCAACAAGCATTTGACAAGAAGCACAAGACCTTACCCATTTATATGCATCTTTGAATAACGTAGGGCAATAGTAACCGACACGTAAATTTTTGTGATTAGTTATTTTGGTAGAAAAATGTCTGCCACAAACACCTTCATGACAACTCCTAAGAACACATTCAATTTGATCGAGGGTTAAACACCTCAAGAGAATTCCATCACGATTTTAAAAAAACAATAGATTCTCCAAAAGCACCAATTTAAGAGCTTGAAAGCGAAGTGCTCTACACTATTTTTTATCTAATGACTCGGGGCATGATTGGTTCTTAAAATAATAAACAAGGTCCTGATACCAATCATCTTGGGATAAAAAAAAATCTCAATCACACATGTTGAATTCTATGTTAAATTTAAATGACAAATTATTACATGTCATAGTTTGGAAAAGAGGTACAATACGTAGGGCATCGTCAACTATCAACACGACCAAATTGATATTTGAATCAGAATTTTCATCTAAATGTTTGGTGAGTTCATTTCCTTTAATGGTTTTTCATGTTACCAATTCTAGATCAAATTGTTGGATTTTGAAAATCCACATAGCCAATCTTTTTGTCAATCACAAATTGTTTAAGCAAGTAAGCTAAAACAAGAATGTTAGAATGCATGATAATTTTATTTCCCATCAGCAAGTACTTATATTTCCCTAAGACTGAAACATATGTGAAAAAAAAATTAATCAAAAGGTACCTGATTTCAGCGTCTTTTAAAGTTTTACTAAATTAAGAAATGGGTTTTTCATTATTCAATTCAAAGTATTGAGTTATCACTTCCCCCATAGCTTTATTAGTAACGTTTAGATACAAGATGAAAGGTTGTGATGAATCAGGTTTAGCCAAGACATGTGCTAAGGCAATAACATTTTTAACATCAGTAAATGCATAATCAACATGTGAATCCCATGCAAAACCATGATTCATTTTCAACAAAATCTGCAATTGGGAAGCGTTGTCATAAAAATAAGATATGAATTTCCGTACAAAGTTAAATTTTCTAAAGAAAGAACATAAACCAGTTTCAATTTTAGGAGGATGTAGTTACTGAATGGCTTTAAATATTTTGGGATCAATATAAATACCTGTTTGTGTGATGATATGGCCCAATAATTTTCTTCCAGTAATGCCAAAAACAGATTTATTTGGGTTGAGATATCTTCCATGCTTACAACAACGAATGAAAAATTCTTTCAAGTGATCCAAATGTTTCTTTCTTTTCCTGGAATAAACAGTTATAAAATTTAGATAAACCTAAATTATAAGCCCAGTCAAATCATCAAAAGTAACATACATTGCTCTTTGAAATGTGGCACCTACATTTGTTAAACTGAAGGGCATACGATTAAAAGAAAAGGTACCTTTCCATGTTGTGAAGGTAGTTTTGTGTTTATCTTCAGGATTTACAAAAATTTGATTATAACTTGAAAATTTATCCAGAAGAGACATCATTTCAGACCCAGCGACTTGCTCCAAAATTTGATCAATATTTGGTAAAGAGAAGTTTTCTTTGGTGCTTGCCTGATTTAAATCTCCAAATTCAACACAGATATGGATATCTCCATTTTTCTTTCATACCGACACCAATTTATCAACCCACTCAAGATATCTAACTAGAAAAATGACACCGCCTTCTAACATCTTTTCAAGCTCCTTATTGACGGTCTCTTCTAACAAGGAGCTTACTCTTCTAGGATTCTGACAAACAGGTTTTATGCCAGGTTTAATAGTAATATCATGTTTTATAATCCAAGTATCATACCCTTTGAAGTTTTTATAAGAATAATCCAAAACATCAAAGAACTCTTTCAATAATCTATTGAAGGCTTCTTTTCTCTAGGAGTCAAGAAAGCGCCTAAATAAACATATTTTGGTTCTTCCTCAGTACCAAGATTCACTTTTATTATCTCTCTAATAATCCACATAGAGGGTTCAGTTGAAGAGAATGTTTTAGGATGATCGTGAGGAGAAAACATAGATTCTAAACTTACCAGACCAAAAGGTATTTTATTTATTGAGAGTTACAAATAATCACCACAGTTCAACACAATCATCTGAATCAAAGAAATTTCCTTTAAAAAAATGTATCAATATGTTCATCACAAGAGAAAACAAGTCAATTATTTTCTAAATCAGGTATCATAGGCCTATAAACATCTTTAAAAATGTAATCAATCTGATCTACAAAATTAGGATTTGAAGCAAACACATATAATTTATCATTCTTATAATTGAACTCTCGAATGATGTGATTAATATTAAAGGATTAAAATTGTTCAACAAAATACCAAACTTTATGAGTATAAAGATGAACCCTACTATGATTTATTTTATAAATATTTTTGACATGTTTAATAATCAACTCTGAATCTCTAAAAATAGATAACCTTTTAATTTTCAGACTTAAGGATTGTTGCAGGCCTAAACATAAATATTCAAATTAAGTTGTATTGTTTGTTTCTTCAAATTCCAACTGAAAAGCATAATTAAACTACCTTCATGTGGGTGACTTAATGAATACTCCAGCACCATTTCTAAATTGAGAACTAGGTCCATCAAAACATGTTTGCCAAATATCATCATAAGGTAATGTTGACAATTATCTTTGCAGGTGAATCATCAAAGTTGTTATATACCTTAGGTTAGTGGGACGTGTTCCCTAAGGTAATCTCCAGATGTTAAAGAAGATGGCTCTTCTCTACATCAAGGATAAGGATAGTAGAAACTAAGATGAAACTATGAAAACTAAGGAAATATGCCAAAAGAAAATGATTTAATCACGAATCCAACTGCTTAAAATGGGGAAAGGTGAGAAATGAAAAGGGTGGATGAAATGCACCATAGACCAAATATAGATTCACATAGAACACCATTTTGAACTACTAAGAACACCTTAGGAAATAGTAATAACATAATAAGTATGCAAAATATACCAACATCAAAATAAAGGCTATGAGAGACAATACAGATATGCAAAGGATGGACAAAATGCACCAAAAGGCATATTATATTACTCCAAAATATGTGTAGAGTACAAAAAAAATACGAGGCAATCATAGTGCTATTAAAAAGCTTATAGAGAAGGCTAGAGCTTTAGACCCCCATGCCTTTTATAGAATAGGAAATAAGGTAGAAAATAAGAATTTACTAACTCCTAATATGTGATATGAAACCTTTGATTACAATATATAGGATGAGAAGAAGATAAGAAGATAATTCCGCTACCATATCCCAACTACTTGCAAGTTATGGTAAATGGTGCAAAGTGACATAAACAGGTTTGTGAGACCTATCTCACACTTCCCCATGATCTGTTATTTAAGGAGTGAGAGCCATACCCATTTAATACATATTTAACTATTTTGTAACTGACTCCTTTGAAGTGGACCTGCCTTTTAAGGAACATCCTTTCAAATCTTTATTACATATATTCTCAATCGTTATGCATCGAGTTCTGGGCTCATGATTCCGAAAGCACCTATTTTTATGTTTTTTTTTTTAAATGACCCTTCGAGTGCAGGTGAATAAATTGAGTATTCATAGGTTTGCACTCTTTACATGGAATTTTGCATTAACTCTATTGCTAAAAAGACAAGCCAAATGATTTTTTCACCTTTTATCTTTTGAAAATATGTAAGCATTTAAAACTTCTAGATGGTTTTCATAATTTCCCATACGTGGTATTTTTCCTATCGCCAATCTTTTGTAGCCTAATTCAAACTTGAAGTCCATTTGTCACGAGATCTACGTGGAAGCCAAGCGCATCTCTAGGGTCTCTGCTTTTCTCTGTAGCTTTTGAAAGTGCACTAAGCTAACACATGGCATCTTTCACAAGCCCTCTAATCTCTCTTTGGGTAAGTAATGGAATTTATGCATATTAATGAAAAGACCATTTTTTAGGTGGGACCCTTATAGTTGACTCCATGTGGAAGTCCTGTGGGATTTTGTGGCTGGAATTGCATCGAGTTGACACTTTGCACCGTTCGCAAGCCTGCTACTCATTCTCGAGTTGGCTTTTCCCAATTTAGTTTTTTATCATTTATTCAGCTAAGTCCTTTTCCCATATCGTTGAAGGCTTGACCCTTGGTGGGACTCAAATATGTAGGAATCTCATAACTTACTTGGTTAATCTAGTAAGAATCTACTTGTTATCTAATTTTAGCAGGAGGTGGAGGAAATTAGATAACAGGTAATAATTTGGAATGTTGGTAATCTTCATCATCAAAATCATTTATGTCTAAATTATTTAAACCATAAGTTCCCATATTAGTTTCTAAAAATTCCACAAATGATGTTGTTCCTTCAATTGGTGTTCCTGACCATTCTTCCCTTTGAAGAACTGGCACCCAAGTAAGATCCTTTCCAACAAAAGAACTTTTGGCTTGATACCAATATCTTCCAAGTAACATAGCATAATTATTAGGTATATCTAAGATATGCACATTTCTAATAAATATAACCCTTTCATCTTATATTATCGTAATCACTATGTCCTTAAACTTACCACAACATTTGGTTTGGTATTAATCAAAACCAGTCAGATTTATTGTATCATGTTCAATACTCAATTGGTCAAAAATGGATTTGGTAAAAATGTTCTTTGAATCACATGTATCTAATATGTAGTTATGTATGATTTTATTCTGAATTTTAACTGTCACATAGAAAGGTGGAACATAATCAGGTGCAGAATTAGATTGACTCATTACTTGATATTCAGTGTGATCGGATTCAATTTCAGAATTATCCTCTTGGATAACCACCAATGATTTATATTCAGATCTATTTTTGTGAGCAAATTCAAAATTTTCAAACTTCTCAGGAAATGTAAGACTCTCAAACATATTCATATTTCTCCTAGAGTTCTTCATATCAGCTACAATATCATACCCATAAGTAAATATAAAAGATTTAGTAAATGAATTACCTTTATAAGGTTAATATTGTGCATTATTTAAACTAGATGGAATATCATCTTAAATAGGTTTAGTTGATTTCTCATGATGTTTTTCTTTGTCAAAGTGATCAGATTTATGTTTCCCTTTATCATTATCATTTTTTTTAGCTTTTTGACCTTCGTTTTTACCATAGTATTTTGACCGAGTTTGTATTGCATTTACATCAAAGTCAAAAAAACTACACATTTCTAAAACAAACTTTCCTTTGATTAATTTCCTAAATTTATTAGCATCTTTACACGTGACAGGGTCATGTTCTAACTCTTAAACTCCACAATACATTTATTTGGGTTCATTTTTGACTTTAACTAGTTGATTCTTAACCTTATTAGATCTTGTGGACATCTTTTTTTAGGATGAAGGATGATCATTTAATTTTATTTTAACGAAGATCATCTCATTGCCTAAATTCTGAATGGTGTTCAGAATCTTTTTATTTTCAGCAAAATATTTAGATGATGAACTATCTTTAAAATCAATTTTCTTCAACTTTTTTTCATACTGTAAACAAAAAGTAAGAGTTTTATAAAATTCGTAGATTTCCTTATCTTCTAGAAAAAGTTTATACTTGGTTGGTAAAGCATTGCAATAATATAACCTTGCTATATTTTTGAAGGTCTCACATTAGGAGGTATCTTTTGTCTTAATTTAGTGAAATGAATAGTAAAGTGATAAAAAAATTCACCAAGATCCATATCATGTTAGGAAGTTCATTTACTAGCTCAAATTCATTTTTTTCCTTCCCAAAATAGTCTTCTAACTAATCTTCTACATCCGACCATTTTTTCATACATTTTTAAGGAAAAGTACTAAAGGATTTGTAATCTCTTCCTTCAAGGGTTTGAGAGAAAAGCCTCATATAAGCTCTCTCATTGGTTATTCCTATGACAACACATATTAATTTAAAGGAATCTAAATGGAATTCCCAAGATGATCCATACTCACCAAAGAATTTGAGTAGTTGAATACCCTTTAATGACAAAAAATTGGGAGGATTTCTTCCAATATCAATTGGATTTCCTTTAAACTAGGAGCTGAGATTATATTCTTCATTGGCAGATGCTTCATTATCAATGATATTTTCCCTATTATTTTCAAGCCCCTGAATTTTGTTTCAGTTTCTATTACGGTTAGGGCTAGGACCTATTTCTTCATTTATACCAACTTCTTCAGCCATTGCAAAGAAACCAAAATCAGAAAAACATAGAAATCAAAATCATTCTAACAAAAATGTTTCAACAATTTCTTATCATTCATAACATCTAAAGGTAAAACATTAGATTTATTTTTTAGATTTCAAGACCACTTCTCTTTCCTATTTGAATTTTTTTTTCTTTACAATATCACATTGAGTTTGAATGTTATACCTTGTGATCCTTTTGAATGTCAAGGGCTCTATCCTCTTATCATTAAATACTTCACGGGTTTATGCAAAGTGTGGCTGTAGAATCCCAAACAGCAATCCTAATGTCAAAGTTAACATCTAATTGAATTTTTCAAATAAGTAAACCAACTTGATTATTGGGCCCTAAATTTATTAAGTCCCAAGGTACAAGGTACATGCATGTAAGACAAGCAAGAGGAAGTCTCTCAACAAAAAGTGTGCAAGGAAATGGTTTAAGATGGAACTAAGGCGTGTGTGAAATTAGAACAAGGGTTTAAGGACTTAGCCACATTTCGAAGGTGGTATCACAAGAGAAAAACATGATGGCTCGAGTAGGCATGAGGAATGGATAAGGTGCCATCTATTAGTCTTAGAGGTCAAGAAAATAATATTCCACATAGGGAATAATCCCAAGAGAGATCATTCCAGTTAATGGAGGCCTTTGCAAGATGGAAAAAACACTTGAATATGGACCACATTTCCACTTGGCATGTGATCTGCTCATGAGAGAAGATATGGTGGTGTATCCGGATTCTATTTAAAGAAGTGCTTGGGTCAAAAATAAAGAGGAGAAAAAAGGCAACAAATTGCTGCAAGAATGCTTAGTGATGCCAGGGTTTGTATTTCTTAGTGTTAGGAAATATGGGAAATAATGTTAGGCATATATGTATGCACTTAGGCTTGTAACAAGGGTTGTAATGGGGAAAGAATAGTCAGGATCTCTATTTAGGGTAGTTTTTTATGGCTACATCTATAGTCATTGATGTATATGGTCTAAGATGAACCATTTTGTGATGTAAGGTGGCTACTGTGGATGTTTATAAATCGATATATGAAGCTCTATTATGGATATATTTTTTATGGGTGTAACCCTTATGTTATTCATTTTATTATGGATCATATCTATTTCCTTTGTGTTATTTAATATGCTTATTTTCATTTACAATGCACCTATGCTTGGATCCGATGTATGTACTTTTTGTTTCTGAGTAAATGAATGCATTTTTTATTCTACAACCTATCCTCCATTAATGGTGGATCATTCTCACGAATCTCACATAAAGGAGGGAATCAGCAACTTCATGCCTCGTGTGAGTTCCCAACACACACTGGGTGATAGGCCGATGCACTAGGGGCAGAAAGAAGGAATATGAAGAAATGACTACATTTTGGTCCCATTTTCGGGAGCTCTTTTCAAGGCTTTTGTGAGAATTAGGTGTGATGATGGAGCGCTTGACCTTGGACAACGTTAAGGCATGGCTTAAAAGCATGGAGTATGAGTTTTCTTAGAGATTTAACACTGGACCTAAGTTTCATGCACGTAAATGGGTAGAGTACCACCTATATCATGATTTTTATGAAACATTATTTTGTTGTTTCCTAGGTGGAGTTGTATGAATGGATTTTAGCATATGCATCTAGGTCAAGTTGGTACTATAGACCTCTTGTATGGACTCAACATGAGTATTAGAGGTTGTATGATGTTGATTTGACCTAGAAATATGTTGTTGATCACTGGTAGAGTAGATTATTGACTAGTTATACCTTGGAATACGTTATTTCTACATATTATTTCCCAAATATTGTTGATTTTGAGTTCTTGAGGGAGCCTAGATGATTTTTCTTGCATGTTATTCCACTGGCTATCAAGATCCTAGTTATTACTTTGAGTTTGAAATCCTTTCCCATGGCTGGCTAAGATCATTCTAGGCTGGGTCACGGAAGCTAGTGTGGTGAAAGATGGCAGATCATATGGCGGAGAAGGAGAGAGAAGAGAGGAGACTCATGATGAAGCACGAGAGATGTATTTGAGGAGACAATGCAAGGTTTCAGGACTGATGGACATAAAAAGGTAGATGTTCCGGGAAGCATTTGAGATCTGCGTGAAAGGCATGGGACCTGAGTAGTCTATGATACCCCATCTTGGAAAGCACGAGAGAGTTACCCCCTTGGCTTCTGGTGAGATTTCATCACGTGAAGAAAGGAGAGTTGTAGGAAAGCCTCTTGGGCCACCTAGTGATCAGACCTTGGAATTTATCCTTCCAATTTCTGAGGAAAAGTTTTCTTATTCGGTTGTTAGTGGTGTTGATATTCAAGGTCAAGAAACACCTAGGAGGTATAATTTTTCATTTGGTACATCTATAGCTACACAGTCATTTCCTATATTCGAAGGTATCCTATGTAGTATGAAATTTGGGTAAGGTGTGGGTTCACAAAGTTTGGGTATCACATCTGGAAGTGGCACGGGAAACACATCTAGGAGTGGGTCAACTTCGCAGACAATTGGTGTGAAGTTTAACACAGCAATGGGTTTGCAAGGAGAAAATGCATTAGGCCCCTTACCTATGATAGAAGGAGGATCTAGTGGATTTGGAGGAGTTTTCACTAGTGGATATAGTGGTGTTGGAGGTGGTGGAAATATTAAAGGATGAAAAGATTCTGGATCTAGTGGTAAAGGGCCTCACAAACCCCAACATGTATTTTTTTGAGATGTCTTTACCTTTACCTAATTACAAAGGTGTGGAAGATGATACGAAAAATGTGCATAAATGTGATTTTTTATGGCATGTGAAGGGTATCATTGTACTAGAAAGGAAGGTGAGTCATTCTGCAACTACATTACAAGGGCACACACATGGATGGTATAGGAAGTATGATCCACACTGGACGGTGGTGGATTACATCATGTTTCCTGATGAATTTTTGGTAGAGTTCCACATTCCTGAGTTTGAACTGAAGAGCATTGACACGTTGAAGGAAATCCAACAAGAGATGGAGGAAAGTGTGTGGGAGCATGACACATGCTTTAAGACTCTTCTATTAAAGTTGTCTTATGATATTCACCCATCTCAACATACTCATTGGTTTTTGGGAGGGTTGATCCCTCCATTCAGGAGGGTACTTTCACATAAGACCTTCACATATCCGCGTGAGGCCCTAGAGGTTGTCTTATGCATTGAGGCCATGGGAAGTGTTGACACCAAAATTATTCCATTCCTTGAAGCCTAGATTGTTGCCATGGTAAAGCAGCTAGAAAAAATTTCTGCAAACTTGGCTCATGAGACTTGTAGTGGGATATGATGCATGAACTGTGAAGTAGAGGGGCATACAAATTAAAATTTTCCATGAATATTGGTGTGCACCATGTCATTAGACTATAATATTTTCCACGGAGAACATGATGCTAGTAGATGCCCATTGCTACAACACACGATCCATAAGAATATGTCTTGCTATTGTAAAATTTACACTTCTACTACTCATGACACCAAGGATTGTAGATTGGTTGACCAGATACATGATTCAATTGATATTGGTATGTGTCAATCTAGTGTTTCCAGTAGTTCCAAGAATTATGGTTGTCATTATAAGAGCATGTGGATGGAGGAGGTCACAGAAGAGGCTTTTGGGGTGGATTCTGAGGCCGTGGAAATCGCAGAGGAGGAAGAAGTAAATTTCCTCTTGGAACCTATTATAACTGTGGATCTAAAAAACATTACAAGCATGAGTGTCCCAATTTGTTGCAATGCTCTTGGTGTGGAAAAAAGCACAAATATGATGAATTCCTAGAATTTTTTGAACACATGAGCCAGAAGAAGTGGAAGGATAAAGGCATCAGGATGGTAAGCATGAAGAGAGTTGATCCACAGTGGATGTCAAGGGTGGTGCATGGGTCAGAGTTAGATCCTATACTAGCGATGATGCGAGCTGAGGGTGCACGCGTCAGGTAGATACCAAATAAGATATCATTGGTTACAAGAGAAGAAGTGGTGCATGGGAAGTATCTAGAACCTACGCATCAGAAGGAATTTTATTAGGAAACTGTTGGTTGCTCAAACATGCACCCGCATTACGGATCTCTGAATAGGTCTGAGTTGTCTAAGACCACAATGGAACCACCCCAAAATTTTGGGACATTGCACGCTTGGGATGGATCTCTGGAGAAGGTCGGTTCCTCTACCTACCTATAATGCTACTACTACTCCTAATGCTGAAAGAAAATCCTAGACTAAACATGCCAAGGGACCAGGGATAGAAGGATGCGTAGAAAGGGGAAATCCTAAGCTAAGGAAGGTGATAGCACTAGAAGGAAAGGGTCAATCTCTCTCCACGAGCGGCAAAGGAAACAGAGAGGGCATGGGAGAAGAGGGCGGATGACACGTGCCACATATCAACACACGGTCTTGGCCTTCTAGTGCATGCAACACATGAACATGGGGACTGTAAGCATAGGAGTACACACAACATGCTAGAAAATGCAAACAGAGAGGCGTGATGTAATGAAAATGAGAGAGGAAAGACAAGAGTTCCACAAACCACAATTTTATTGCTTAAGGGATGCACACCATCATTTACATTCATGACAGGAGGCAAGAAAACATTGCAAAGACCATGCCAAGGTTTGAGACCCATGGGAAGTCAGCCACCATTTCGGCATGGTGTCATTACAACAAGGAGGGATCCTTTTTACAAATCAGAACTCTGCTATTTATAGAAGAAGGAAAGAATAAAAGGAGAAAGGGAGGGAAACTCATATTCAAATCTTCAACCACCAATAACTAGTGATAAATGCCTACAAATCGGCCCCAAATCTTGTCGTGTCCGCATTAATTACTTGTTCTGGTGCCTTGAAGGAGGAGGAATGATGGATCTGATCAAATTTGATTTAGTTATTGGGGGTAAACAAATCCTATATTAATGGCATGAAGATGTTTCTTCATTTTTTCCCACCTAACATCTCTAAAATTAAAGTTTCAGATCTCCATGGCATAGATGAGGCCGAGATCTTTCCAATGGTGCCATATTTGTTAGATTTCGAGCACTGAGCCAAAAGATATGCTCATTTGAAATTTGAATAGGGTCTGTACAAAAAGGTGGGAACCAGCCACCAAAATGGGCCCCCTTTTGAAACTGGACATGTGGAGGGCTGGTGCATGTCTGAGGGTAGCCTTTGTATTTCACTTTTGAAGTTACATTGGGATGACATGTGGCTGCTTCCGCGACTCGCTCAGTTTTTTCATGTTTTGGCTAAGTCTTTTGCTTGGAAGGGTCACATATCTGACCAGGGACACGTGGCAGCCTGGTGCTTGTTTGGAAACCCTCTCCCAATTTTGATCTTGAATTAGCGCCATGCTAACACTTGACACCTCTACTGGCATGTCTCAATGCTTTGACTATTTAACCTTGACCCTATCCTTTTATGAAACTGGATGCATGGAGGCTCCACGCTCATTTAGAAGCCCGCTTAGGATTTTTCCTTTGAAGGAGTGAAGGGTTGACATGTGGAAGGTGAACACGTAGAATGTGGGCGCAAGGGAGAAGTGGAAGAAAGAGGCAAAGAGGGGTGCATGCTATGCGTGCGGGGAGACAAGGAGCAAGCACGCAAAAGGGAAATAAAGGGGATGCGTAGAGGAGCACACACGAGAGGAAGGCATACTTGCAGAAGGCAAGTATGAAAACAAGACATAGGCATTCAACTAAAGGAAGGCATGTGGAGGAAGAAAGAAAAGAGGACGCATGAAAGAAACGAGTCTAGGTAAGCACACAAGAGGAATGCCAGGGACTTAGCTGATTAGAAGGTAAGTCTGCAGAGGTGTGCGCAAGGAGTGCATGAGGAAGGTGTGTAGGATAGGAGAGAAAGTGGGTGCGCAGAGGGACTACAACTGTGCTAAGGTGTTTAAAAGAACAATATTGAGTGCGCACAATTTGAAATGTGAAACATCAGAGTCAGGATAAAAATATAAGTTATCAAGATAACTAGAAGAGTTATTTAAATATCAGCTTTGGCAACTTTCAAGGGCCATCTACCTGCTAGATGAAGAGATCAGTAGCCTTAAAAGTCCATTGGGCATGGATTCAGGCACTAATCTTGAAGATCTAGTCTGTAACTTGATCAACATCCTAGAGTCACTTGAAGCTCTGTCTGAGCTCTGAATTGAATTGTTGCTCTCATATGAAGATATTCTAAATTGGATTGATGAGAGTGGAAGCTATGCACTAACCATTGGAACTACCTCTACCAAAATTGAATTATCATCCCAAGAAGCAACAAAAGGGGTGTGTGGGTGCAACAGGAAAGGAAAGGCGCCAGAGGGAGTACACCAAAACAGAAGCACAACACTATGTAAATTTTTTGAAAATCATACATGTCCCAAATGGAACATGTAGAGTGTGCGCAAGAACTTGTGTTACTGAAAGAAAACCTAAACTAACCAGAGGCAAGGGGCACTCAAGTAAAACCTGCAACATGCAGGGAGAAGTAGCTTCCCTTCCTTACAAATTACGACCATGTAATTGATTTAAAGCAGAACATGGTCGGGAATAAGAGTGAAAAGCCACCTTGCAGATGGTGTTTCACCCTCCTCAAAGTATAAAAAAACATAACATACACCTCCTGGAGTTGTTCTGTACTTGGATCTCAGAGGCGCTACTGCTGACCTTTGGCACGCTAAAGCTCTACCTCATGCTCTAAAATGAGCATAAATGGTGGCAACTCTATTTTTGGCTCTAGGCTAGCTAGATATCTTATTGGGCACAGTCTAATCCTTGTGGTTTTCCCATTGCTTTGAAGCTCAATCCCACAGATGAGATTTTCTTATAGACTTTCCTGGGTGGATGGTGTGAGAGAGATGATGACAACTTCTTGCCCTTTTCCTTCCTTCTCTTATGAAGAACATGGAAGACTATAATCCTCCAATATTGGTTCCAGAAGACCGTCATGAAGTGCAGGTTGTTGTCCTTGAATGCTCTCTCCTTCATGAAAACATGCTCGTGTGCTTAGAAGGTGGATGATGGAGGAGAAAATGATGTGATCTCCAAGGGCTCCTCTCCATCAAATCAATATTCCAAGTCAGATAGATAATTTGTCTCCTTGTCCTATTGCATGTGGTCTACCTCCTCCACGGTGTCCGCCTGATTTGTAACTTGATCACCATGGATCCCTTCATCCTTAAAAATGAAGTTTGAAAGCTCAAACTCTTCTTCAACATCAGAGTTTAAAGGGGATGAAGTGGGAGGAAGAACTGAAGGTTCTTTTGTGGCCTACTCCACACTTAGGGGCTCTAAAACTGTGTGGTCCTCCTCTAGCCTCAGCCAACTGCTCCCTCTGGAGCTAATTGATTCTCCTTTGAACAAGCACCCATATGATTTCCTCTTCTCAGTCAAAGTCGCATGACTCACGCTATTCTTCGACTATCCTGTAGTCGTTGAACATGATGACGTTGGCTAGGAAAGGCACGTTGGTAGGGGGCTGTTTATTTATGGTACAACTAGGCAGAGGGGACTCAGAAGAAAATGGAAGGATGGGTGTATAAGGGATGGAAGGTGCGCACGCAGGAGGAGAAGATGCACGCACAAGAAGGGGAATGGAAGAGAAATGAAGGTGAGATGAAAGTGAGGGAGAAGGGATGGAATTCTCAATGGGGGTAGCACGTAAGAAGCTGGGGACATGCGCAGCAGGCTGAGATGATGTAAGTTGGCATAGAGGAGTGGGAGGGTTATAGGATGGTAGTACAAGGTTACCCCATTGACAGGGTTACCACGCGCTAGATTATTGAGCCTCCATTTCTTCCACCTAGTTTGTAATCTAGGGCAACATCTTAATGATGAAGTATAACTTCTGTTGGGTGCTAAACCAACCTGGTACATGGCCGACCCATGGATAAGGGACCTTGTAGCCAAATTTAGATGCCTTTATGGAGCACTTGATTATGAGCTACATCATGTCCATCTCCATCTCTAGCACCTATCTCTCAAAATCAGCTTTGGCCAAAGAGTTGCCACCATCATTTACATAAATATGTTCTTCATAAACATTTTGGTTTAAAAAAGTGGGTTGTATGCATTTTCGGGATAATGGGGCTTATAAAACTAATTTGGAGGTGAATTTTGAAACTATGGGGATGGAGGGAAATAGTTCTGCTTCTGCAAATGAGAATTCCATGGCGGGAAAGAATTCATGATTGCACAAATTCAAAAGAGGAATGTGGAATGATGGAAAAAGGAGAAATGAATGGATGGAATGAGGGGAGAATGGTCTGCACATGAGATAATGGGTGTGTTGAATTAGTGGAGTCACCAGGTGTGTTGAAAAATGCCTCCAAAGGCTGGATCTTAGCAATAACACATCAAATTTTCTGAGATAAAGATGTAAATCTCTTCACTCTGGTCCCACTGGTGTGCCAGAAACTGTTGGTTTCTCAAACGTGCACCCACATCTTCGATCTCAAAAGGGCTGAGGTGTCTGAGACCACAATGGAACCATCCCCATGTTGTGGGACCTTGCATGCTTGGGAAGGATCTCCGGAGAAGGCCGGTTCCTATACCTACCTCTAATGCTACTGATACTCCTAATGCTGAAAGAAAATCCTAGAATAAACATGCCAAGGGACCAAGGATAGAAGGATGTGCAAAAAGGGGAAATCCTAAGCTAAGGAAGGTGATAGCTCAAGAAGGAAAGGGTTGATCTCTCTCCAGGAGCGGCGAAGGAAACAGAGAGGGCATGAGAGAAGAGGGTGGATGACATGCACCACAAATCAACACATGAGCTTTGCCTTCTAGCGCGCGTAACACATGAATGTGGGGAATGCAAGCACAGGAGTACGCACAACATGCCAGAAAAAGAAAACATAGAGGTGAGATGTAATGAAAACGAGAGAGGGAAGACAAGAGTTCCATAAAACACGATTTTATTGCTTAAGGGACACACAATCATTTACATTCATCGAAGGAGGCGAGAAAACATTGTAGAGACCACATCAAGGTCTGAGACCCATGGGAAGTTGGCCACCATTTCGGCATGGTGCCATTACAACAAGGAGGGATCCTTTTTACAAAGTAGAACTCTGTTATGTATAGAAGAAGAAGGAGAGAAGAGAAGGAGAAAGGGAGGGAAACTCGGATTCAAATTTTCAACCACTAACAACCAGTGATAAATGCCTGCAAATCCATCCCAAATCTGTTGTCTACATTAATTACTTGTTTGGTGCCTCGAAGGAGAAGGAACGATGGATCAGATCAAATATGATCTGGTTGTTGGGGGAAAATAGATCCTGTATTAATGGCACGAAGATGTTTCTTCATTTTTTCCCACCTAACCTCTCCAAAATTAAAGTTTTAGATCTCTATGGCATAAATGAGGCCGAGATCTTTCCAACGGTGCCAGATTTTTTAGATTTCGAGCAATGAGCCAAAATATATGCTCATTTGAAATTTGAATTGGGTCCATACAAAATGGCGGGAACCAGCAACAAAAAAAGGCCCCCTTTTGAAAACTAGACACATGGAGGGCTGGCGCATGTCTGAGGGCATCCTTTGTATTTTTCTTTTGAATTTATGTTGGTCTGACATGTGGCTTCTTCTGTGGCTCACTCATTTTCTTCATGTTTTGGTTAAGTCTTTTGCTTGGCGGGGTCATATATCTGACCGGGGACATGCGGCTACCTAGTGCTTGTTTGGAAACCCTCCCCCAATTTGTGATCTTGAATTAGCACACTGCTGACAATTGGAATCCTCTGTTGGCCTGTCTCAATGCTTTGACTATTCAACCCCGACCTTTTCCTTTTATGAAACCAGAATTGCATGGAAGATCCACGCTCATTTAGAAGCCCTCTTAGGATTTTTCCTTTGAAAGAGTCATCGGGTTGACACGTGGAGGGAAGGTGAACGCACAGAATGTGGGTGCAAGGGAGAAGGCATAAGGGCATGTGTGGAAGTGTGGGAGGAAAGTAGAAAGAAGTGAATGAAAGCGTGTCTGATGCGCAAGAGCAAGAAGAAGGCACACGAAAGGGAAACAAAGGGGAGGCACAGAGGAGTGCACATGAGACGAAGTCATACTTGCAGAAGGCAAGTATGAAAACAAGACGTGGGCATTCAACTAAAGGAAGGCATGTTTATATGGATAAAAAGACAGAAAATTCCCATTGTTGTCTTAAAGGATGTTTCTATCACTATCTAAGGGGAAAAATTCATTAGATATTTCAAAGTCTTGGCACTTGCTGAGGAGGACAACTTTCCAGTGCTACATTGGTGCCCCTGGTGTTATAAGAACAATGGTGACTTATGTTTCAATAAGGGGCATATAAGTTTTTAGAGCAAGGAGGAAAGTGTTATCATTCATTTAATAGATGGTAAGTCAACGCCCTATATTGATCCCTTGGGAGAAGAATACCTAGATAGAGTCTATATGCGCACTATCAGAGACCCTAAGGTTATGCAACCAACAAAAGAAGTTGTTATTCACTGGGAAGACACTCAATCTATAAGAGATATAACTAGTATAGCATGTGAAAATTGGGTGCACAAGACATATGAGTTAATCAAAAGGAAGTTAGAGGCCTTGTGATAAGAATAAAAAATCCTTACTCAGTCAAGCACTTGAGAGGAAAACCATTGTTGAGTTACACTGGGGGATCCAACCCTAATTTTTTCCTACAAAAAATGGAGACCCAGTGGAGATGTGAGATCAAAAGGAGAATTATGCTTAGCTATACTTTTCTCAGGACCCCAGCACGTTGGTGGACGACCCATTGAGATAACCTTCTAGATTGGCTTGAGGTAAGAATCACATTCTCTATTAGGTTTTTATGAAGTAATGCACCTACTACTATACAACACTCATGAGAAGGAACCCTCCTCATTTTGCATCCATACATGAGGGATGGCCTGGATGGAAGGTATGTAGGCCCTACCACCATCACTATGGGTGCATAGGCTTTGCTCCACCTTACAAGGTTGTGTGCGCGTGTGGTACATTCATTTAGATTTGTGCCACTAGACAGGAAACTGGCAGGAGTTGACAGTTGATTTTATTCAGACTTTTGAGTATAGAAGTACTAAGTCATCTATGATGGAGGTGCTGCAGGTTGTTAAGTGCCTAAATATGGGAGATAGCTCCATGGTGGAGGATAGAATATTAGATTTTTTGGGAGAACCTGACTTGGAAGCATGCTTTGATGAGGAAGAATTAGAGGAAGTATAGCTTGAGCATGCTTACATGGAAAAAGATAAAGGAAATTTGTTCTACATGATAGATGGTGAAGAGGTGGAAAAATTGGATGTTAACCATACTTTCGGTACATGTGAGGTTATGGATAGTACTAATGAGAAATTTTGTGCCTACCATGAACCCCTGAAAAACCAAAAAGGTTATCATTGGATCTAGGGCGGAACTTTAAGAAGCTATTATTGGAGTTTATTGGATAGAAAGGGAGGTTTCAAAGATTATTGATCTTTTGTGTGAATTCTAGGATTTATTCTGACACAGGTACCATGAGCTTAAAGGAGTTCACCACTCCTTGGGAGAAATGAAGATCAAGATAAAGGAAGGTGTGCACCTACTTCAAAAGAGACCTTATCGAATGAATATGAATCTCCGATTCAAGGTCAAGGAGGAGATTGAAAAGTTGATTGCATCAAGCATCATTGAGGTTGTTGAGGAATTAGAGTAGATAAGTCTGATGGTCATCAACATTAAGAAGGATCGGAGGATAAGGATTTGTATTTATTACAAGGATTTGAATGTGGTGTGTGTCATTGATCCTTTTCCAACCCCCTTCACTGAGGAGATCCTGGAAGGAGTAACTGAGCACGATATATATTCTTTCACAGAATGGATTCTCAAGATATCATTAGGTTAGAATTACAAAGGAGGACCAAGAAAATAAAACTTTCACCACTGAATGGGGAATTTTTTCCTATACGGTCATGCCTTTTGGACTGAAGAATGTGCATGATCTATTTTCGTGCATTATGGTTCAGGTGTTTCAGAACTTCATTCATAAATTTCTAAAATTCTACCTGGATGACTAGATAGTATATGGATTAGTGAGAGACCATAGTGACAATATGAGACTTATGTTTGAGAGACATCGGAAGTTGATTATGTCTCTCAACATTAAGAAATGTGTTTTCACTACTCCATTTTGCACCCTATTAGGATATATCATAAGTAAAGAAGGATTGCTAGTGGATCCTACCAAAGTTATCGTTATTGTGGGTTTTGGGGATCCTACAAGCCAAAGCGTGGTACATAGATTCCTTTGGCATACGGGGTATTACTAAAAATTCATTAAGTGGTATGTCAACATCACTGCGTTGTTGGAGGATTTGCTGAAGCACAAAATTACATTATATTGGGGAGAGGTGCAATAGATGGTGTTTGACACATTAAAGAATAGGATGATCACTACGCCCATATTACATTTTCCCTCTTTGGATAAGCCATTCCATGTACATGTTGATGCTTAATAGATGGAGATTGGAGCAGTCTAAGCATAACATGTAGACGAAATTGTTTACCATGCCTTGTGTTTTTATAGTAGGAAGCTAACCCCAACATAACCGAATTATACTACCACGGAGTGTGAGGAATTCTTGATGATTTATGCACTACACAAATTCAGGCACTATTTATTGGCAATACCCTTTATAATCTACACAGACCACATGGCATTAAATTACTTGATGAACAAGCCCATCTTGCAAGGGTGCATATGCAGGTGGATCCTATTATTTCAGGAGTTTGAGTTTACAGTTGTTATAAAACTGGGTAAGACTAATTTGGGGCCTGACCATTTATTAAGGATTAACTCAAGAGAGGAAATGCAGAGCACTGAGGATACAATGTTAGATGCACAACTGTTAGAGGAAATTGTAGCGCACACCCTCTAACTTGAAATATATTGCTATGTTTCTCAAAATGGGTGTGGTGTCGGAGGGAATGAAGACTACGGAAAGGAAACATTTATCCACACACGTCGTTCCATACATGTTAATTAGTTGAGAATTGTAAAATCTAGGTCCTGATGAGGTTTTAAGTCAGTGTGTGCTTGAGCATGAGCGCACTACAATCATGGAAGAGGCTCATGATGGAATTTTAGGATAAACTATGTGGGGAATGCAACTGCACCAAATATCCTCTTATTTTTTCTTTGGTGGGAGACATTTTACAGGGATTGTATTAAATATTGCAAGGCTTGTGATAATTTCCAGTGCCTTGGTAAGCCAGGAAAAAGGGATGGTATTCCATTAAGACCAATAGCTAGTGTTTAATTGTTTCATAAATGAGAAATTGACTTTTTAGGCCCAATTTCACCTGTCACGCAAAGGATGGGTTCATGCTATATCATTACTTTCACTAATTATCTATCCCGGTGGATGGAGGTTGTGCCAAGGAGGGATTGCACGATGGCCACAGCAATAAGATTCCTATGGGAAAATATAATTAGCAAGTATGGGTGCCCTATGAGTTTGACTAGTGACCGGGGTACTCATTTTTTGAATGATACTGTCAGGATTATGTTGGTAGAATTCATGGTGACTCATCACCAGACTACTCCTTATCACCCTTAGGCTTATGGGACTACTGAGCCATTTAACAAGATATTGATTCATGCACATACTAAGATTTGTGATGTTGGGAGGAAGGATTGGGATGATAAATTTTTAGTCGTGTTATGGGCATATAGAACAACTTATAAGAGATTAAACAAAGCCACACTGTTCCAATTGGTGTTTAGCATGGAATCTATTTTACCAGTAGATTTTATACTACCCTCTTTGTGTATTGCACGCGTAGGAGAATTGGCCAACAAATAAGCATTGCAAGAGCGCATTGTCAAGATAATAATGTTAGATGAAAGGAGATCACTTTCTAAGTGGAGTCATAAGATTGAGAAGGCGAGAAAAAATTATTGGCATGATCATCACATAAAGAATAAATAATTTGAGGTTGGGTATATGGTTTTACTTTATGATTCTAAGTTTCTATACCATCCTGGGAAGCTCAAGGTCTATTGGTTGGGACCATATTCTATTACCCATATACTTGATTCAGGATCTTTTTGGCTACAGGCATTGGACAGAACACGAAATCACAGTTATTTCAATGGATATAGGATGAATCCCTACTATAAATAAGGATTTTGGGTGTTTGTAAATAAGGTAGTATTTTTAATTAGCTTAGGATTTCCCTTAATACATTTTCCTTTCTTTGTGTTTCCTTTCTTTGTTTTTTTTCTTTCTCTTTTGGTTTGTTTTTTTATGGGCACATTTACGTGCTGGTAGACACTTTATTTTCAAAGGGTTTATATATGTAGAGGACAACGCATCTGTTTAGTGTGGGGTGGAGTGTAAAATACGGTAAAGACTAGAAATAATTGTTGTTGATGTCCCGGGTTGTAAAGTCAAAGGTGAATGGGATCAGAAGAGCACATGTAGAAGAGGTGAACATAAGAGAAGATTGGTGTCAAAAATATTTATAGTAACCACATACGAGGGAAAATCGTAGGAGTACTATGAGGTAGAAAGTGAAAAGAACTTGGTCTAAGACATAGAGGAAGATGACTTCAACACTAGAGAAAGTGCGAAGATTTCTATGGTCAAGGAAGTTTCATTCCAGGAGGTTACGGGAGTGTTTTCATAGGCTTGCGCACGAATGAAAATTACTATTTAGAACGCGCAAAAGGATGGCATTGGAAAAATCTAAATTTAATGCATTTATACGCTGGTAGGTGACATCGAGTTTTATGCAGAAAAAGAAAAAAGCTATAAATAGAAGGTTGGGGGTGAAGTATTATTTTACCTTGTATTTTAAGTTATCGAAGAAATCTCGCAAAATAGGGCATCCTTGCAAAAGAAGAGTTGTGTGAAGATAATTTGAGAAGATTTACATGTGAAAGATTCAACGGTATTTAATCTGTGAACTAGAGTGGAAAGGGATTACATGGGTGTGAGAAGAGGAGTTTGTTTGGAGGATTTTGTGGGTGTCACGCCATCTTATGGAAGAAGGGTTTTCCATGTTAGGGTTACAAAGTAAGGGTATGGGATTTGAAGGAATTTTCATAGAGGATTGGAGCTAGAATATTTGAGCAGAGCTAGGGAAAGGAGGAAAGGAAGAATCTATAAGAACCAGATAGAAAAATATGGCACCAAGGAAGGGATCAAATGTTCCACCAAAGAAGGGAAAGGGAAAAATAAAACCATTTGTCTGTCTCAACCAGTTTCAATGAAGAGTGGTACGTGAAGATGCAATACACAGATTGCATATTGCTAGGAAAGGAATGGGTGTCTCATATACGAAAGATGGTCATAAGTGATTATAACCATCCAACGAGTACCACAAAAAAGGATATGGCATTAGAATTGGTTCGCCCTACAAAAAAGATGACACCA